>BGKB01000039.1:0-12552 GCA_003116975.1 Aurantiochytrium sp. KH105
TCGGGTCGTCTTTCGTTTTCGCTTCTAGTTGTAAGAGAAGTTCGTTACTCCTCGCAAATACTATGTAGTAGCTGCACGTTGGGGTCTCTCTTGCGAGCCGAGAATCCTCGTTGAGAAAGGGTTTACCTCTACAACCGACGACAAAAGTCTGTGGTGCGTGCGTGTGATGAATTCGAATGGTCTGCGCAGCGAGACTTCTGTCCATAAAGTGCAAGGTCCCCTGGCATAGGTTTCCTCGTTCAAGGTTGACTCTGTTCGTGAAACAAGAAAGAAAACAACATGGCTGGCTGCCGTCCAGCCCAGGTCGCAAGACAGCGCAAGTGCAGTGAAATGAAAAAGAGAGATTCCGCGACACACAAGATGCTGAAAGAGCTCAACTCGTGCAAAATCTAATCTTTTGCAACAAGAAGCAAGTTTAGAAACAGCGTCGCGTGCAAAGCCTTACTAGCGCTGTTTACAATGACCACGAGTCATCTCATTGACCATCTCGCAGACGACATTTACAGACCGCAAACGATGCCTTTCGATGCCCAATTGTTTGCAAGAGCAGCGCATCGATGTGAGGATTTTTTAAAGACGCCAGCCGTCTTTGTCTGCATTGCACGAACAAGGGTTATTTCGCGTCTTTGTTTCTGATCAATCAAGAGCTTCCAGAAAAAATCGACCCTGCGGCCGGCCGTGCGTTCACAATCGACGGCTTCAACTCTCACAGTCAGTACTCTTCAAGGTCGTCACCTTATAATGAGGTCCAAAGGCTCCCTTTCCTCCCCCTATTTTGCCGCTGCCGCCATCGGCGGTCGGTCTCTTTTTCCTTCCTCCATCGCTTCCATCACCCCATCGAACCACGTTCCATTCCTACGGTGTTCATTCCCTCCTCTGACCTTGCCACTGTGCGTGCACCCGGCCTGACGCTGACGCGACGCTGTCAGTGTATGTATACCCGTGTCGGTTCGGCGTGCATATTTTTTCATGCAGTCATTCATTCCTTCTCACCGCTCCTCCTCAGGTAAGCATCAGCTTGGCGCATGCGGCGCGAGTCACCATGGCCAGCGCCTCCCACCTGGCAGAGGCTGCTTCTTTGCCTCTTGCGCATTTCCTCCTCGGACATGCGCCGCACGCACGCAAACAAAGGAAGCGCCATCGCTAATGTAAAAAGCCAGTGTTAGTCGGCAGTGGCGGTATACACCGACCTTCCCCGGGCCTTCCTCGCTTCCTCCTCCTCCTCCTCGGCAGAAGCGCAGCCTCCGACTCTGGCCTCTCCCCTCTTGATCCCCTTCAACCTGCCGCCCATTGACGCGAATGAAATGCATGCGGCTGCGGCTGGTGATGCCGCTCTCGCGGTCGCTCGAGCCCGCGCTCTCGACCGCCTCACGGTCTCCCTCCTCAATCGAGTCTGTGTTTTCCTCGTCCACGTCGATCTCGCGCCTCCTGACGACAGCCATGGCAGATAACTCCGTCTTCGCCGCGCCAAGCGTCGCCGGTCTTCGCGGCGCGCGCGCGTCGCCCGCAGACTTGCTTGCTAACGTCCGCGCTGCGCGCCGCGGCGCGAGCGGTCGCGGGCGGGCTTTAGCCGGGCGCGCCGCGGCTTCATGGAGGTCCCCGACATTCATCCATCCACCCAGGGCTCCATCCATCCTGCCCCAGGAGAGGCGGGGCGGAGGCAGCCGGGCGTCCAGCCGGGCACCCAGTCGGGCGTCCAGCCCCGCGGCCGCCTCTGCCCGCCGCGGCGCGTCCCGTCGCGCGTCGCACGCCATTCTGTGCCGTGCCATGTCGCGCCATGCCATGCCATGCCATGCCATGCGATGCCGCGCCATGCCGTGCCGTGCCGTGCGACGCCGTGCCGCGCCGTGCCGTGCGGCGCCGCGCTGCTTCCGGGCGCGGCGGCGGCTGCGGCGCGCCCGACAGCCGCCCGCTCTGCGCCGGGTTTGTGGCGGCCGCGTCGCCGCAGAGCCGAGCCGAGCCGGCATTCTCGTTCACTCTTCCCTTCCTTTTCGTTTCTTCTGTTCTTCTTTCTTTCTTTCTTTCTTTCTTTCTTTCCTTCCTCCTTCTTCCTTTCTTCCCTTCCTGCGTTCTTTCTCTCGTTCTTTCAGGCAGAAGACGCGACCAACGCGAGGGAAGAGACCAGGAGCCGTAGGCGGCAAGCGCCCGACAGAGCCGCGACCAAACCCGCAACCTGGTGCACGCGCAGCGCTCGCACCGCACCCACGCTCGCGCCGCACGCACGCTCGCACCGCACGCACGCACGCACGCCGAGCAGAGCCGAATCGAGCGGGGAGAACAGCAAGCACAGCAGAGCACTGCAGAGCACGGGAGAGATGGGCTTCATGGAGAGGCTGCGCAAGACCCCGTCGCTCAAGAGCAAGAAGTCGCACGCGTCGGCCTCGAGTGCGACGGCGATGGAGAAGAGTGGCAGCAGCAGCAAGGCGACCACGAAGGCACGCGGGTGGAGCATCAGCAGCGGCGCCAGCAGTCACGCCGGGAGCGGCAAGAAGGTGAGGCTGCTGACCTGCAAACACCGGTCGTTTACAAAGAGGTATCCATCTGGCACGGAAGGCTCGAGCTCGAGCCTAATCGGAGCGTAGTCGCGAGGCGAGGTGCTGGAGGCGCGCGACTATGGACAAGAGGATACCAAGCAGGTGATCGATCCTCTGTTGACGCGACTTCACATCGCACCCAGATAGAGATAGAACAAATTCACGCCATGCTCGCGCACGGAGACGAGCGCATGCGTGGAAATGCTGACTACCTTCTCCGTGCCCTTCTCCCCCTTTCATTTATTCACATCAAGGACACCTGTAGTCAGCAATTGTCTAGTCGCTCTTGATGCGCGGTCTAGACAGTTTTTGCCATTGTATATAAACAACCCGATCAATTTTGACCTCTTCTGCACCCATCCATCCATGCATTTTTCATTCACTCATACATTCATGCATTCGTTCGTCCATGTTTCCAGTGCCTAGGTCGGAAAATGCTATCCTTGTTTTGCCTGATCTGAAACGATTCAGCGCGTCTAAACGCGAAAAATGAAATAAAAGAATGACGACATTCGTCCGACGGGAATAGCCCAAGACCTTGGTGGGTGAGTATGTGCTAGTGTCTTGGCAAAAGTCAATGGTCAACACAGAATGTGTCAACAAAAGTCCTCGACGCGTATGCTCGTGCACACTCGGAGATGAGGAAAAAACAAAAACAAGAAATCTCCAAGACGGCGCACCGCCATCTGTCTACACAGTACGAAACATGATGTTCACTCTTCAAGACACAGCGTCATTTAAAATCAGGAACTAAGCCCTGCTATGGGGCCCAGGCGGTGCACAGAATGCTCAGTCCGTGGCAATGTCAGTGGTGCTAGTCGCAGCCTCCACGATCACGTCTTCGTCCTTGACGTCAACATCATCTTCCGCAGCATCACCCGTGGAAGACATCCCATCCTCGTTTGATGGTACAACGCGCGGCAACGATCCTTCAGTCACAGCAGTCTCATCGTCATCGTCGTCGTCGTCGTCATTGACACAATCGCCGTCGCCGATGTCGTCATGCTCTTTGGTGATACTTGTGGCCCCTGCTGAAGAAGCCATTGCCGACGTGGCAACAGCATCTTCGCTACCGTCAGATATGGATGCCTTGCCAGACTTCTCGGACACGAGATCTACCACAATGATCGCGGTGTTATCGCCTCCATATCGGCGATTGACGCATTCGTCGAGCATGATTTCGCAAAAGAGGTCGAGATCGATACCATCTTCAACAATAAACTTGAGCACATAGTTGGACATTTCCTCAGACTCCATGCAGTCCCACACACCATCGCTGGCAATGACGACAAACTGATCTTCGGGAGAGCGAGGAAAAAAAGTTACATCGGGTCGGGCCGTCACGGCCTGCATCTCGGCAGGGACGTCGGGACACTGCTTGAAGCGAGAATCGCCCATTGCGCGCGCGACTGCCAAGATGCCATCGACGCGTCCGCCTTGCACGCGAAGACCTGCCGCCTCGATGCGAGTCACTTCAAGAGGCTCATATGGGGTGTGGTCCAGCGTTGCGAAAAAGATCTCGTCTTCCCGCATCAACAGAGCACGGGAGTCGCCAGCATTTGCGAAAATTAGCTGTTCAGGAGTCACAAACAGCACGCACGCCGTGCTCCCAACAAAGTCGACAGCGCGCAAGACCTCTTGCGGGCTTCCGCACGGACAACCCGATGATTCCATGCTGAGCATCGGCGGAAGCTTGGCGATTCGAGCGTCGACATCCATGAAGGAATCAATAATCATATCTGTGAGCTCCTCATTGCCAATATCGCGCATATGCTGCGAGTCGGCCACGCGCTCCACGAGCGTGTCAAAGAGATGGCTCGTGCAGAACTCTGCGACGCGGCTGCCACCATGGCCGTCAAAGACGCCAAAATAGGCCAGCTCGGGCTCTCCGCACGCGAGTCTGGCAAAGCCTGCACCCACGCGGTCCTCCATGTATGGCCTCCGACCTTGAGCGGCGGCCGACCCGAAGCGAACGTGTGTGTTCCCAATGTCGCCGCCCTCGCGCGTGCCTTGCGGGATCTTGTACTTGGTCGAGCACAGCCCCATCGTGGCCTCGCACGCCTCCGCCCGACTCTCGCGCTGCTCCGCTCCGCTCTGCTCTCCTGCCCCGCGCGCGGAGCACGCGCGTGGTTTCGGCCGGCCAGGTCTCAAGGGTACGAACTGCAGCAGCAGCAGCAGCAGCTGCAGCAGCAGCAGCAGCAGCGAGAACGACGGCAGCCGGAGGACACGGGGCGCGCGGGCGAGAGGAAGGAAGAGAGGGAGGGAGGAAGGCGCGCGCACCAGCAGCGCCGCGCGCTCCGCGCCGCCGGCCGAGTCTCCGCCCGCGCCCGCGCGCGAAGCGTTTCCCGCGCGCTCTCGTTTTGCCCAAGCTGAAGGTGAACCTTGCGAGCGTGCACCCTGCTGGCACCTTTGGAACCTCGCCGCGTGGAAGTATTTCTTTTTCTTTCGCCTTGTACTACGCAGGCAAGAAAGAGTCTGCAGGTCGGGGCCAGGACACATGGCAGGGCAGACCCCGGGGACCTTTGTCGTCGGGGAAGCGAGCTCGTTGAGGTCAACGTCAGGGCCATCAAGGGCAATGCCAGCCAGCTCGTATCTCGGTTGCAGCTGCAGGCAGGGTGCATGTTGCATTGGAGATGAGGGACACGGAGCAAGTACCCGGGCTCTTTGTCCCACTCCAAAGAGGACAACCCGCGGTGACCCGCCCTGAAGAGGGGGTAAAGGAATAGAAGGGGGGGGGGGGGGGGTCACGTGGATAGTGTGATCATGCAAACAGTGCGCAGTGAGAGGCGGCAAGAAAACTGTACAGGCCAAGGCCAGAACAAAAGCATTTCTTAAGCGCACGCGAAACTTTTCGCCTTTGATGAATGCAGAATGTTCGACGAAAGTAGATGAAGATAATAAGCTTGCTTGGCATCGTCGTGCTGAGCAAGCCGCTCCTGGTCTCTACTGAAAAGATTATTTTTATCGATCGCACTGTCGTGAAAAAAGCTCACGAAAACAGAAAAAAGAGAATCTCGAATGGCCTTCGCGCTCGAATTCCCACGTCATGATTGATGCACCTTCACAGCTGCGATCCTAGCAGGTATTTGAGCTGATGGGGACAGCAAAGAGATGTGACCCTCTATTTCATCTCCCCACTTTCATCGAGGGTCACGTCGAAAGGACAGATCGTTTGTTCACTTTCGAAACACATCTCGCCACAAGAAGTACTCAAAGTATCCCGTGAAATTATCTTCCTGTGCGAGATATTAATCGTCAACAAGACTGCTGTCGACATCCAGAACCTAAACATTCCAATCATCAAGGGAGGTTTGGGTCTTGGAGGAACAGGAGCCGGTCGGGAGATTGCCAAAGCAGCTATCGAATTTATCAATACTAGTACACCCTCAGAGTTCGCGGCCATGTCGCCCAGCTTGCTGCGCATTGTTTCTCTGTCACTGTCCTCGATCGAATCATCCAGTACGTAGCTCACATTGATGCCAAAACCATCGGTCTGTCGTCGTTTCCAGTCAAGATCAACAGCAACTGATCTGAAATAAAAAGAGACTGTGCGCAACGCAAAAGTAGTCTTAATACCGTGCACGCTATAAGCGCTTGCAACCGCCGAGAAGAAAAATGAGACCCAAACAGGAACGAAGGGTCTGGTCCGCGGCGATTGCTGCGCGAAACAAGACACGGCAAAGCAAGAAAAGGCAAGACGAGACAAGACAAGACAAGACCAGCCCAGCTTGTTCGAGGCGCGAGGGCCAGGGACCGCGACTCGAAGCGTCTCGTCGTGCCGGCTCGTGCTTGCCACGCGCCAGACGTACCGGGTCTTGTGCGCAAGACGTTACGCCGCGAGAGGAGACCCTCGAGATCAAGAGCGTCCTTGCCTGCTTGCTTGCTTGCTTGCTTGCTTGCTTGCTTGCTTGCTTACGTGCGTGCTTGCGTAGTGCGACGTCAACGTAGCAACGACAAAGAAGATGACGCCTGCAGACGAGGAAAGCGTGGATGACAACGGAGTGCTCATGGACTTTACGTCATCTTTCAAAAACACCGCTGCAGAATCAAGCCGAGCGCCTGGCGCAGCAGCAGGCAAACCTTGGCTCCGACGCAAAAAACGCACAGGATCCGCGGCAACAGCATCTTCTGGCGAAGGCTCACACGATGCAGAGACGTTTGACGTGGCTGCCACGAAAAACAGCCGTCCAGCTGCAGCACAAAGAGCCAAAGGATGGTTCAGATCGGCATCGAATTCCATGTCCTCGACCCCGAGTCCAACGAGAACCCGCAAACCGGCAAGTGCTCGAGCAAACACCCCAAGTGCGGGCAAGGAGAACCTCGAGGAAGAAAGCAGTGACGTGCCTGGCCTCATTGATTCCCCAATGCCCCCTTTGGGCAATCGGCAAGTCGCAGCAGCTCCAAGCACTGCCCACGAGGATTCCGATGTCATGGGCGGCCTCAACGCCAAGCTCGACGCGCTTGGATTTCCACAACTTCAGGTCTCCGACCCTTCCAGCATTGTCCAAGTCGTTCAAACAATTCTTGAAGAACTGCGGCACGCGTCCGACATGACGCAGTCTTACGAATCAACCTCGCACGAGGCGCAAATTGACTGCTCGCGCTTGCAAAATGAAAAGGAGGCTCTCAAGCTCCAGGTGCTTTGCGCGCGTCAGGACCTTGCCGCCCTTGAGAACCGTGCGCGCATTGCCGCAGACCAGCATGCCAAAGAAAAGCAACGTAGTGACGCTTGGAACAAAGAACTCCAAGTCACCATTGCCAAAATGGAGGGACAGCAAAAAGGCTGGCAAGCTGCGCTCAACCGCAAAGAAGCAGAGTACGACCGTCTGCAGACACGCATGCAAATGCTTCAGACACATCGCGATCGAGCTGTCAAACGAGCCCTCGAGATGGACACTCCGCCCGTCAAGGGAGGCACACGCCCCATGCTCGGCTCGCCCGAGTCCTGGGAGGCCACAACAAGCTCCTCTGCAGGAAGCAGCGCCAACACCAACACTGAAGAGGCATCCCAGGCCGAGATTGAAGCCGCGGCAGCGCAATCACTCGCCGTTCTCGAGGAGGCCGCCGAAACCTCGCGTGGGCGTCGTGTCGCTTACTTGGTCAACGAGAACCAAAAGCTTCGCGCTTCATTGCACTCGATGCAGAATCTCATTGTCACAAAGCTCCAAGCGGCCGCCTCGATTCAGCTTGGCCGCAAAGCCGCCAAAACGCCTCGTGCAGATGCTGGATCCAAGGATGCGGCGCTCTCGACAGCGAATCCTGCTCTCGTCGAGATTGATACGCTGCGTCTTGCAGACAGCAGCTTCGATCTTCCTGCCGAGCAGCTCGAGCGCCGCCTTACAGACGTCCAGAACCAGACTTTGGCCTTTTTGGAAGCCCAAGAAGCCCAAGCTCAAGCCAACGATGCCAGCGGTGATGACCATCCTCCCACGGAGGCAGAGCTCAAGGAGCGTTTGGATCAAGCGAAGACCCTGATCCATGACCTCGACGCCTGCCTTCGCGCCACGCTGCTTTTCCAAACCGAAGACAGCGACCCTGAGATGCAACATCACCGTGGAGCACGCGTGGGCGCCGGCGCAGCAGCAGATGGCCTCGATGATGAGGTAGCGGCTCTGCGAGCCAAACAGTATTTCGAGCAGGAAGAGGCGGATCTTCGTCGTGCTCGAGAACGGCTCGAGCAGGATCGCGCTATGCTGCACGAGGAAGCGCGCAAGATCGACGAAGAGCGCTCCAAGCTCGATCGCAAGCTGTTTGCTCAGAACGCCGGCATCGCACAAACACCCAATGCCACAAAATCAATGCACACGCCCAGTCTTGTGGAACGCCTGTCCACGCCAGATCCTCATGCCGACGCCTCAGCTCGCAAAACGCTGCGCTTTGCGGAACTTGGTGTCGCACCTACGCCCGCGACCCGTCGACTTCTCGATGAGATTCTCTAACTGCTCCTGACGC
Source organism: Aurantiochytrium sp. KH105 (assembly GCA_003116975.1). Lineage (NCBI taxonomy): Eukaryota > Bigyra > Thraustochytrida > Thraustochytriidae > Aurantiochytrium > Aurantiochytrium sp. KH105. The sequence goes on from BGKB01000039.1 coordinate 8,487, forward strand.
GAAAAGACCACACACACTCTCACAAAATTCCCTATCTTTTAACGAATTCCAAAGTACAATCCTTGTTGCTTGACATATAGAGTGGCTGGGTGACCTTGTATCAATGCTCAGGCCTTCCAAAGCAGATACGCCAGCAAGAGGCCAACCACGACGTACTGAAGCACCCCCATGAGCAGGCTGAAAAAGGCAATTTCTTGACGCAAGAACTTGGACCTCCACTTTCCGTCCGGGCACCGGACCAACTCGTGAATGTACCAGCCGCCAACGGTGATGAACCTTGTGAGTGGGAGACCTCGCAGCGTCAGAGGATTGTAAAACATTGCGCGCACGTGAGCGGCGTCACTCCCATCCCATTCAATGTCAATGTTGGAGATCAAATGCTGTGTTTTTCCAAAGTTCTGCTTGAAATTTGTCGAAATCCAGGTTACTGCTTTCTTCCGGTTCCCGCACACAGCATCCGACCAGTTTACACCTGCAAGCATCATGCCCGAGGCATAGTCGAGCACGGCGTCCTCCGTGAAGAGCGACTCGTACAGACTGTATACGATGATGTCCGTATCCCTCCAAGAGAAACGTCAGATTGAGCGTTATCACAAAGATTTCTCACCCCGACCAAAACTTACGCCCAGTCCCTCGTATCAACCGCGCGCGCGTAGAGCACAAAGAACTTCTGCACCGCGAGGGTGTCCTGCACGCGCTCCACGAACGCCATCTCTTCTTCTTCTTCGACTTCTGATGTTTCGTTATCGTCGTCGAAAGCGCTGCCGTCCCGAGCGGGAGGAAGAGAACAAAATCGGGAGCGAGAGTCCGCGCAGGCCGTCGCAGGTCCCCGAGGACGGCGGGTCTCGAGCCCTGGACGGAAATGGCGATACGTATCTGCAAGCTTTGTCAGGACGAGACAAGAAAAGGGTGCAACCCTTGCAAGGTCCAAACCAAAGCTGTTCGACCGAGCAGCAAACCCCGAAGCGTCTCGCTCGCGGGATTCTCGCGCGCGCGAGCGAACGAGCAAGCGGGCGGGCGAAGGCAGGCGCGCCTGGCCCTGCGTCTCGGGGCGCGCGGACGCAGCAGCTAGTCGGCGGGGAGAGCGAGCGAGCGCGAGAAAGCCGCCAAGGAAAGGAGGCGAGAGGCCTTTTTTCTGGCTTGCGAGAGGGACTCGCGCGGGCCGCGGCTGGGCGCCATGTACAACGGCGTCGGCCTGCGCACGGCGCGCGGGTCCGCGACGAGCGGGTTTGTCCAGGCCAATGCGAGCTACGTGCGCAGCGACCGCGTTCGCAAAGACCGCGAGCGAAACGCGAGGACCGGCAGCGAGAAGACCGGCCGAGGCCACGGCTGGTCCAGCAACGCTCGCGGCAGCGGCAAGGTCGACAAGGAACTCGCGGAACACGAGCAGAGGCGCAAGGTTGAGCTCGAGGTCCTCGAATTGCGCGAAAGCCTCGAGGCCGAGGGGAAGTCTCTTGAAGATGTGAATCAAGCTTGTGAAAATCTTCGCAAGAAACGCCTCGATGAGCTTGCCGAGGAGAAAAAGGCGCGCAAGGAAGCCAAAAAAGCACTCAAGAAGAAGAAACGCAAGCAGGACACTACTGCCACTACTGATCCTGCTGCAACTGCTGCTGGTGCTGCTGCATCAGCTTCAGATTCGCTTGCAGCTGGGTCCGGTGTTGAAGCTAAAAAGTCAACAGGTGGGAGCCCTGCGGCAAAGCCCAATCAAGCCAAACCAAAGCTCCGGTCATGGGAGGACCGCGCTGCAGTGTCGTCTTCACGACGAGGAGAGACCTCGACAGAGCTCAAAGATAACCAAGACGCGCGTCTTCGTGCTGCCTTTGGTATTGCGTCAGACCATCAGTCTGGCGACGGCTTTGACCGAGAGAAACAGCTCGCGAAGCGCGAAGCACGTCGTCTCGAGCGCGAACAACGCGAAAAGTTAGAAAAGGAAGCTAGAGCATCCGCGGATGCCTCGAAGGATCCGAAAGAAGACCGTGATCGACAAACTGACAAAGAAGGCGATCGTGATCGTAACCGTGATCGTGGCCGTGACCGGAGTCGTGGCCGGAGTCGTGGCCGTGGTCGCACGCGCTCGGCTCCAAGCTCCTCAAAGAAACGCCGGAGAAGTCCTAGCGCCTCCTCTGTATCGTCGTCGTCGTCGTCCGGATCATCATCGTCGTCGTCATCATCATCATCATCCTCATCGTCTTCTTCTTCTTCGTCATCTTCATCGTCGTCGTCGTCGTCGTCGTCCGGATCATCATCCTCGTCGGGATCGACTTCGTCAAGAGCATCATCGCGCTCACGCCGGTCGCGCGCCCGGTCCGTGTCATCGAGCGACACCGACGGTGGCACCGCAAAGAGAAGAGTGCATGAGCGCCTCCGCGAGATTAAGCGACGCAAACTCGAAAACGAAAAGGCAAATCCAAAGGAAAATGATGATCATGTCTCGGCAAGGCAACCGAGCAAGCCAAGCGAGATGAAAGAGCGGAAAAGCGAGAATTCAGAAAAGAGCCAAAAGTCGAAGCGCAAAAACCGTCCACGGAGCAAGTCCTCGGCTTCAGAAGCCTCTGCATCATCAACAGGGTCGTCGTCCTCGTCCTCATCATCCGGATCCTCCTCAGGATCGTCATCACGCTAGACAGACAGACAAATGTGCGCAAGGGGACACACAGAGCGACCGGTCAGCGGAAGAAAAGAAAAAGGAAAGTGTACTCTACGCTAGATGCGTCGATGCGTAAAAAAGAAAATCATTTGCGAAAGTTTGACTCAAAAAGTATGAGCTGCGATGCGTGCCTGAGATCGACAATATCGGCGAGGACTGGATGCAGCGCAGGGTCGCAAAACATGGCAATCGACTGACAATGCATGTCAACGCCAAGTCGCGTCCAGTAGCGCACATGGGCCAGCGCTTCAGCTTTACAGGCTTCCTTGTTTCGATCCACGTCGGAGGCATCGCAGTAGATGGTGAATGTACAGAGCGACCCAAGGGGCTCGTCACGGTCGATGAGCTCGCCGACACTGCATGTGAGGTCGGCACACTGCATGACGCAGTTGCGCACATGCATCGTCCGCGGGAGATCCTCTGGGCCGAACATGTCCTCGTCAGATCCCGCATTGGGTGAGAACCGCAAGGACCTCGGCGATGAGGGCGAGGAAGATGACGATGAGGAGGCGGCAGAGCCAAAGCTCGCGCGCGGCGCGAGGCCAGCAGGCCCGGGGACTCGGGAGGGAGGCGTATACCTTTCGTTTCCTTCTTCTTCCTCCTCTTCCTCCTCCACGTCATCCTCGTCATAGTCGTCATCATGGCCATCGACGGCGGCCGCGACAGAGGGATCTGCGCTCGCGGCTTCTCTGTGTCGAGGGCTGTTCGCCAAGACCCCAGAAAAGAGCGAGACGAGAACCTGACGGCGCACGTCGTAAATGTCCCAATACTGCAAGAGCAGGCCGCATTGCGTCGTGCGCCGCAGCATGTCCAGCATTATCGAGACGCGTGAGACCTGGTGCAAGGGAGGAAGCGAATTGGCGCAGGCGCTGTCCACGCGGGCGACCAGCGCGGCAGCCTTGGATGGCGCGTCTGCGACGTGATATGACCAGCGCGCGATCTCTTCCATGCCAGTGGTCTCGCAGATCCTGATGGCGCGCGCGTTCCACGCAAAGACGAGCTGCCGCACCGTCGAGACGGTGGCAGCTCCCCTCAGCTCGGGTGGGGGATTGCGCACAACGTCGAGCGTCTTGAAGCGCAAGAGGTTCTCGAGACCGTATCCCCAGAATTGCCGCGCGAGCTTGACCTCCTCCAGGTAGCCCGTCTGGCCGCCTTCCATGTTGACCGTGTCGATGCCGACGACGTCGCCGTCGACCTGTATCCCCACGAGCAGATCTCGCGAGAACGGGCTCAGCAGGCTGTCGATCTCGGATCCTTCTTCGTCCTGGTCTTCGCTCTGCACGAGCTCGCGAATGCCCTCGATCTCGCTCGTGTTGAGCAGCTTGAAGGAGACCCGGTGCCGGTGTCGCCACGAGCGCACGCGGAGCGCCCCGAGCGTGAACCCGGCATACGCCACCGCCACGGCCAGCTGCACGAGCA
>BGKB01000039.1:12933-34006 GCA_003116975.1 Aurantiochytrium sp. KH105
CTTTCTTTCTTTCTTTCTTTCTTTCTTTCTTTCTTTCTTTCTTTCTTTCTTTCTTTCTTTCTTTCTTTCTTTCCGCCCGCGCCTTTCCCGCCGCATTCTGCACTTGCGCCGCCGCATTCTGCATTTGCGCCGCCGCATTCTGCACTTGCGCCTGCGCCCCAGAAGTCGGGAATGAAAGAAAGAAAGGAAGGAAGGAAGGGTGCGGGCAAGTGGGGAATGCCCAGCTCGCAGCAGTGCGGAGCGAGAGGGCCCTAGCGTGGCGTGGCGTGTACACCGTGTCGATGCGCCTCGGGGCGGAGCAAAGAGGTCGGCACGGCACAGCACGGCTGGCGCAGCGTCTTGGCCTCGGGGGCCCGCCTGCTACGGAAGAGGGAGGTGGTGGTAGACCCGCGGGAAGGGCGGAAAAGGACGGCGGAGAGATTTCTTGGATCCTTCTTCGCGGATTCTGGCGATCGTCGGCGCTGTTGTGAAAATAGAGAATAGAGAAAGAAATAGTCTTACCGTGGGCGGGCATGTGAGATCACGCATCAAATTTCGCCTGGAATCGAATCTTTCGAGTTTATTGTATCGATGAACACGACCGCTGCAGAACGCCAAGGGTCAAGAAGGTCACGATCATACATACACAGCCACCGAGGCAGCGAGCAACAAGACAAGTGAAAAAGATGGAAGAAAGAGCGTCTCCATACGCAGGTTAACATGAGCATTTGTGGATGTGAATTTGTGAGAGGGCAAAACAGCTGCCGAGGCAGAGCCGACGTCAGGGGATTTAGTGGTGGAAGAGACGGTCGCCGGTAAAGGCCATGGCAATGCCGTACTGATCGCAAGCCTCGACGATCTCGTCGTCCTTGACGGAGCCACCCGGCTGAGCAATGTACTGCACACCGTAGCGGCTGAGCACATCAATGTTGTCGCGGAAGGGGTAAAAGGCGTCCGAGCTGTTGGCTGCGTATTGAAACAAGCAAAGCAATCGACATTAAAATCAAGAAAACCTGTCAGCTCACGCACGCGACTTTTTCGCAACATTCCAGAAGCTCTCAAGAAGTGAAACTTACCGACACCAGAGAGCGAAGCCATGAACTCGTCCTTGTCCTCCTGCGTGAGCGGGGCGGGAACCTCGTCGAAGAGGGTCTCCCAGTGCTTGCGCTCGAGGTCCGTAAAGTCGCCCTCGATGTAGCGCACGCGGGCGTTGATGCGATCCTGGCGCTTGACGCCCTCCTTGAAGTTGAGGGCAAGGACCTTGGGGTGCTGGCGCAGGTACCAGATCTGGACCTTGCGGCCCGCCAGCTTGACGCAGTCGACACGGGACTGCTGGCCAGCACCGACGCCGATCATCTGGCCGTTCTTGGCGTAGCCAACCGAGTTGGACTGCGTGTACTTGAGGGCAATGGACGCGATCGTAAGATCACGCTGGGCATCAGCGGGAATCGAGGTGGCCTTGGTGGTGACAACCTTCTCCAGCGACTTGGGCGAGATCTGGACGTCGTTGCGACGCTGCATGAAACCTTGGCCAAAGACCTCGCGGTACTCGTTCGGGGGCGGCTCAAAGTACGGGTTCGCCTTGAGGACGATGAAGCCGCCCTTCTTCTTGGCCTTGAGGATCTCAAGAGCCTCCTCAGAGTAGCCCGGGGCGACAATGCCATCGCTGACCTCCGTCTTGAGGACAAGCGCAGTGTCCTTGTCGACAACGTCGGAGAGAGCGGCAAAGTCGCCAAACGAAGACATGGGGTCGGCCTGGCGCGCGCGCAGGTAGGCGAGGGCCGAGTTGGTCAGGTTGAGCTTGCGGTTCTCCATCTCATACGCCTTGAACTCGACGTCGGTCAGGGGCACGGCCACGGCAGCACCAGCGGGGCTCACGTGCTTGAAGGAGGCGGCGGCCGGCTTATTGAGGGCAGTGCGGAGCTCGCGTACAAGCTGCCAAGCGTTCGAGGCATCGAGCAGGTTAATGTAGCCCGGGTTGCCGTTGAGGACCTCAAAGGGCATCTCGGTGCCCTTGATTTGGCAGAGCGCGGCGGGGATCTGGTTCGGGTTGCAGCCGTACTTGAGCGGGCGCTCGATAGCGTAAGTGCGAGTCACATCGGGGGTCTTGGTCTTGACCTCCTTGGCAAAGTACGAGGCGATGGCGCCATCGTACGCGGCCGTGAGCGCAAAGGCGGCCGCCGCAAGGGACTTGCGCAGCGCCATCGTGGTGCAGCCTCCGTTATCCACAAGATCTTGGAGGAGGTGCTCGTACTGCGAAGGGTCAGTCACGATAGCCACAGAGCTGTGGTTCTTGGCGGCGGCGCGAAGCATGGCCGGTCCACCAATATCGACGTTCTCCACGCAGGTGGCAAAATCGAAGCCGTTGGCGACAGTCTTCTCAAACGGGTAGAGGTTCAGCACGACCAAGTCGATAGCGCCGATGCCGTTGTCCTCCATGTCCTTGGCGTGCTTCTCGTTTCCGCGGACGGCGAGAATACCGCCGTGGATCTTGGGGTGCAGGGTCTTGACGCGGCCGTCGAGCATCTCCGGCGAACCGGTGACCTCGGCGACATCCTTGACCTCGAGACCTGCGTCGCGGAGCGCCTTGGCGGTGCCTCCGGTCGACAGGAGCTCGACGCCCATCGTCGCGAGCAGCTTGCCCAGTTCCACGAGATCAGTCTTGTCGCTCACGCTCAGCAGCGCGCGCTTCAACTTGATCTTGTCCTCCGTGCTGCCCTTAATGGCCATATGGCTCGAGGCGCCCGACATCTTGCTGTTGCTGCTGCTGCTGCTGCTGCTGCTGCCGCCGCTGCCGCTGCTCTTCTGTTCGCTGCTCGTGCGCTGCCGCTGCTGCTGCCGCTGCTCCGCGCTCTCGCGATTCCGCTTTTGGCCGCTCTGCATCGCGGTATCGTCCCCCTCCAACCAACGATTCTCGCGCCTGGATCCATCCTGCTCCTCCCCCTCTCCTCAGCCACTGTCTCTCTCCGAAAAGTCCAGTGTATAGTGTTAGTAAAAACGACGTTACTGCCGCTGCACTGCGCTGCACTGCGCTGCACCGCGCTGCACCGCGAAAAGCGACCAACCAACCTCGCAAAGCGAAGAAAACCAACCAGAGAAAAACGACCAGCAAACGCAAGGCAAAGCAAAGGCAGCAAAGCCAAGCGAAGTGACTCGGCGAAGTGAAGCGAAGTGAAGAATAATAACCAAAGGCACGCGAGAAAGCAATGTGCACAACATTCTTTCTTTCTTTCTTTCTTTCCCAGAATACCTTTTACACACTTTGCGCCGCCAAGGCCTCCGCAAGTGAGTTATCCGCGCCCGCATCTGCGCTATCCGCGCCCGCAACTGCGCTATCACGGCCTGCCGCCATCCACCCCTTTCCCGGCCCTCTTTAACCCACTTGCGCTCCTGCGCCACAAGTGCACTATTCGCCCTCCACAAGTGCGTTATCGCCCTTCGCAAGTGCTGCTCCCGCCCGCCCTGCGGACCTCAGCCAGGTGCAGCAGCAGCTACTATGAGCAACGCGCTGAGAACGGCGCGCCTGCGACCGTCTGCGATACTACTCCATCCCTGCTGCCCTGCTTGCCGAGGGCGATTTCTTCTTCGCGGCGACTTCGCAGCCTGGCCAGGAAAGGCGCGAGCTAAGCCGAGCTAAGCCGAGCTAAGCTAGCTCGCAGCTACCACGAGGTTTTTACAGTGCCAGGCAGCGTCATAATAACCAAAGGGGTGGAAGAGCAGGGCTTTGTTGCACCGCACAAGCACAAGCACAAGCACAAGCACAAGCACAACGAGCACGGGCACAAGCACAAGCACGAGAGCAGCGCGGAGGCGCGAGTAGAGCTCGAGCGGCAGGCAGGCCGCGAGGGAGCCGCCGGGGCAGCAGCAGCAGCCGCGGAGGAGAGAGCAGCAGAGAAGCGCGGGGCAGGATGCTTGCGCGCGGCGTCATGGCGGCGACCCTCGCCAGGAGGGCGGCGACGGCGCGCGGGGCGGCGCAGCCGGCGCTCGTGGCGCGCGCGGCGATGAGCAGCGCGGCGTCCGCGGGCGGCGACGGCAGCGGGTCCTCGAAGCTGCAGCGCCTCGACAGCTTCGTCGGCGTCTCGCGCGGAAGCAAGGGCGGCAAGCGCACCGCGGAGGACGCCGTGAACAACATCCTGTACAACACGCCCGCGGTCAAGGAGAAGGTCAAGAAACACATCATGAGCGTCCTCGTCGACGACTCCCCCGGTGTGCTGTCCAAGATCTCGGGCCTCATGAGCGCTCGCGGATTCAACATTGACTCCCTCACCGTCAGCTCCACAGACGTCCAGGAGCTCAGCCGCGTCACCATCGCCGTCAAGGGCCCCGATACCCAGATCGAGCAGGCTGTCCGCCAGCTCGAGGACCTCGTCGACGTCTGGGCCGTCCTCGATTACCGCAACCAGAATATTATCGAACGCGAGCTCGCCATCGTCAAGGTCTCTTGCGTCCCGCCCCCAGCCTCCGATGAAGGCCGCTTCCCTGCCTCTGCCGCAGCCAACTACGACGAGATGATGGCCTCCCACTTCCACCGCCAGGCCATTCTCGATATTGCCAAAATGTTCGAGGGCAAGATCATCGACATTGGCTCCGAGTGCGTCATCGTCGAGGTCGTCTCCTGGAGCCGCCGCGTTGATGCCCTCTTCCGCATGCTCGAGCCATATGGAATCATTGAGGGTGCGCGCAGTGGCATTATCGCCATGTCTCGCTCCACCGTCGCTGGCGAGGAGGACGCTGACGACACTCGCTCCGTCGTCGACCTTGCGGACCTGCCCCCGAGTTAGAGAGAGGCTCGCCATGCAGCAAGCCCCTTTGCCATGCTTTTGCCGCGCCCGTGCTGGTGGTCCTCTGACACCCTTCCATCTCTGCCTGCCGCCTTTCCTTAATCTTTGGATCGCTTGCTGGGAATTTATTTTGCTCGCTTCATTTGTTGTTGCTTTCCTTGTCTCTTACTTCTTGTTTTATCAAAACGCGCTACTTCCTTCGTTCGCAGAGTGGTGAAAGGAAACGCAATGTACGGCGTGAAAGCACAAAGGGAAAGTGCACGCCAAGCTCGAGATTATCGTAAAGAAGAAAGCCCAACTGATGGGGCATTCTTTTCTTCTTTCGTACAGTTTGCGCTTATTAAGGTCGCTGCGCAGGCTCCTCTTTCATTTCGCTCTGGTACCGACCCTTCTTCTTTCGCTGAGCTCAAGCAGCTTCTTTCGTTTCGCTCTCTCTCAGCAATTGACCAATCTTTTTTCTGTAGAGGGTGGCCCAGAACCCCCACCCTTCTGGCCTAATAGGAGCGTGGGTGAGGGTGGATAGCACGATGAGGCGGTTGCCAATCGGTCAATCATTCAATCAAAAATCAATTGATCAGCATCATCAACGCGCGCCGGCTTCGCTGCAGGCCGGTGGGAAACCCAAGTCGTGCGCGAGGGCGCGCGCACATCGCTCCCGTAGCGAGCGCAAGCCGTCAAGCTCCGAGACAAGCACGCAGAGAGGCTCGCAGCGATCGTCGCTGTGATAACAACGGGCTTTGAACGGTGAGAGGCATCATGCTCTACCAACCCTCAAGCGACGACGTTGGCGATGGCACCTCGTCTTCGTCGCACTTTCTGCGACCCAAGCTCGGCAGCAAGACGTACAAACGAGGCGAACTTGCATCGGTGCAAGGTTCACGCAAACGCAAAACACTCGGCATCACTTTGGCAGTCATCCTCCTCCTCGGAGGCTACTTTTTCTTATATCAAGTACAGCTCGTGGGCACACCTCCTCCAGGCCAGCTGGCGGCCACCTCGACAGACGACAGTAAGCTCGTTCTTGATGTCATTACACGCTCCAAGCTGACGAGGCTTGAAACCTCACTGCGGCACTTGCACGACGAAAATGAGGCGCTCAAGACACAATTGCAGACCCTCAGTGCCGAGTCCTCCGCTACCAACTCCGCAAAAGTAAAGTCGAGCTCTAATACCGAGTCTATAGAGCATCGCGATTCGCTGCACCAAGCCCCTCTGTCTGAAATGAAAGCAAAGATGGAATCCTTTCGATTCTACTGCATGGTCCCCACCATTTTCGCGCGGCATCGCATGGACAAGATTCGCGCCGTTATCTCGACCTGGGGCAGGCGCTGCGATATCATCAAGCTTTTCATAGACCCTGCACCCGAAGGAGAAAGCTTTCCCAAGTATTTCCCGAGCGACGACCCCGAAGTCCAAGTGGAAATGGTTCAGCTTCCGCTCGTGCGCAAAAATGACGAAATGCAACGGGACAAAAAGTACACCAGTAAGTTGCGAGGAACCCTCACGCTCGTGCAAAGATCCTGAACACGCCATGTGCGCTCTGAAACCTCGTTCCCGACTCACACGATCCCTCATATCTCGCTCATGCAGACGCGTCTTGCACACAGTTCGGTAACAAAGTGCCTTGTCGGCACATTTGGGAAAAGGTTTGGCGCGCTTGGGACTACATTTATGACAACGACCTCGACAAAGCAGACTTTTTTGCAAAAATTGACGACGACACTTACTTCTTCGTCGAGTTTGCCAAATTACACTTTGCTCTCAACGACTGGGATCCCGAAGAGCCGCGCTACTTTGGTCACGTGTCTCATCAGGCCCCGAAACCATTCGTTAACGGTGCCTGGGTCGGTGTTAGCCGCGGCGCGCTGAAAAAAGTTGTTCCTGTCTACAAGAAGATGCCACGAGAGTATGGTTCGCGCGAAAATTTTGATCGTAATCGCTGTGTCGATCGAGATGGCGCCTCGCAGGAGCTTGTGGAGGCCATTTGCATGGACCAAGTGGGCATTCCGGCTACTTCAATCACCGATCAGTACGGCTTCGAAAAGGTCAACATCTTTCGCGTTTCCGATGCGCTCTTTCTTCGCAAGCGTCCGGGCACGACGTCTTGGTATTGGTGTAAGTTCACCAATCTTCGCCTTCTCTCTGGGTGTCATGCAGTTTATCTGACCCGCCCAAACCATCATCGCCTGCTTTCTTTTGCACACAGACAAAAAGCCAGAAACCTCCGTCTGCTGTACGTTTTTTTTTTTCACGCGCTTCCGAACCTTCACTTCTGGTTCAGCATTCTAACTCGCCGATTGCATGCGCTTCTTCGTAAACCTCACAGGCAGCGAAACACCCATTGCCTTTCATTGGTACAAGGACCCAAGCGATCTCGAGAGATTCGAAAAGTATCTCTACGACCCAAAAGACACCTATCTCTCCTCCAAGTTTTTCTCGCGCGAGATCGCTGATAAGCTCAAGAAGAATCCTGATGAGCATGTCGCTGCCGTCATCTCGCGCAAGTCGCGCATCCCCATTTACGTATTTTGGGACGAGATTCACTATCTCTGGATGGTCAGAGAAAACCTCCGCGCGCTCCGTCCCTGATTGCTGTCCAAAGAGCTGATATCACGTTTGGTCCGCGTATGTATCTTTCGCTCGCAAACAAATCATGCAACATATTTTCTTTCACCGTGACGATTATACACGATAAAGTTGCCAAGATGCAATGTGATCATTTTGGGGGTTGGGGTTGTTCTGACGCGCGAGCTCTGGTATCTTACCGCAAATGAAAGGAACTCTTGCCCAAAAAAAACTATCTTGCACAACTTGACCAAAGTCGCTACCTCTTACAAGCCACGTCCGTGATTCTCTGAACGCCAAACCAAGACCTCTGAGTCGCCGCCGCCGCCGCCGCCGCCCCCCGACGATGTCTCGGAAGAGCGCTTCTCATATATTTAAGGCGATCAATGCTGTTCCTTCCTGTACTGAGACCCCCATACTATGTAGGAACATGCGGCGCGCGATGACGTCCTTCACTAATCAAAGGCCACCTTCTTAAGGTGGCAGCCACTCGTTGGTTGATTAAGGGCTAATGCGCGGCGTGCGTGCCGTGCGTCCACTCCGATTTCACTAACACCTAATTGACTCACTCGCTCACTCCGCCGCGCAAAACGATCTCGCAGGTCGCCGCAGAGGTCGTGTACGTGCTGCTGCTGTTGCTGCCGCCGCTCCGCGTCCCTCCTTCCTGCTCTCTCGAAGGTACCGTGTCGTAGGCTTGCCTCGTGCACTTCACGCGGAGAAGATGACGATCGCCGACCTGGAGAAGACTTTTGCCAAGACGGCCGAGGAGAAGCGCGCAGCCTTCATCCCGTATGTGACCGCGGGCTACCCGGAGAAGGCGGCCACCGTGCCCATCATGCTCGCCATGCAGGAGGGTGGCGCTGATGTGATCGAGCTCGGCATGCCATTCTCTGATCCTCTTGCCGACGGCCCCGTCGTCCAGGAGTCTAGCTTTGTCGCGCTTCAGCACGGTGTCACGGTCGCCGATTGCCTCGCCATGGTCAAGGAGGCGCGAGGAAAGGGTCTCACTGTGCCAGTTATTCTCATGGGCTACTGGAACCCCTTTGCTCAGTACGGCGAGGAGAAGCTCGTTGAGGACTGCAGGGAAGCGACCATTAGCGGCTTCATCGCGGTCGACCTGTCTGGCCCCGAGGCCGAGCGCTTCGCCAAGACCTGCGCTGCTGGCGAACTTGCCTACGTTCCACTCGTTGCTCCCACCTCCACGGACAAGCGCCTTGGCGAGGTCGCACAGTTCGGATCCGGATATGTGTACTGCGTGTCTGTCACCGGCATCACCGGCGCTCGCGACAAGCTCCCCGAGGACCTCAAGGAGTTCACGGATCGCGTCAAGTCTCACTTTAAGATTCCTCTGGCTGTTGGCTTTGGTCTCAACACCCGCCAACATGTGGTCGAGGTGAACAACTACGCCGACGGCGCCGTCATGGGCAGTGTTGTCATCAAGACCATCAAGAACGCTGGTGAGAGCATCGATGCCCAGTGCGATGCCGTTCGGTCCTTTGTCAAGAGTGTCACCAGCGACGAGTAGATAGAACATTACCCTTTCTCGACTATATTTTTCTTTCTTTGTGATGTATATGCAAGTGCCCGCTCTGATTCTCCCTCAGATTTTCGCGACGAAAAAATAAATAAGACTACTTTATTGAAGGAACTGACAGAGTGTCACTTTTTTTTCGGAAGCATCTTTCTCATGTGGAGAAAAGTGAAACAGGCAAGCAAGTATGCTTGGACCCTGCAAATCTTGCTGCCGACCACCTACGCGATCGTGTGCGCGTAATCCATGGATAGCTTGCCGAAAAGTCTATCGCACGGCTTACGAGCAGGGCGCCTTGCTGTTGCTTATGCATTGTTGTTTCATCCCGCTTCGCCTTCTTCTTTTTCGCCCAAAGATGCTCAAGCATCATAGCTCCTTTTTAATTCGGTGTGCCATGCCCCATAGATGATACATACACATCGCTGCTCCTTTCTGCTTCAGTGCACGCCAATAACTCATGAAGATGCTTCTTTGCTTGGTACCAAAATAGCTCTCCCTTCATCGTTCGTCTCAATGGCATTCATGTGCGTCCAGACGACGCTCGGTCCCGAATCGGCGTCTTTGGGGCTGGTTTCGATCGCAACGGCTACGCAATGCTCGAGGTCTAGCTCTGACAGACGAAAGGTAAACTTAGTATCCCGCACGCCATCGAGATCGAGCTTGGCTAATCCAGATGTCTCATCAAGAAAAAAAGAAGCGCGCTGTAAACCGAAGCCGATGCCAATGCCGATCGCCTTCAAGTAGGCCTCTTTCAAGCTCCAGTACTTGTAAAAGCGTTGCAAGTGTGCAGACCCAAGAGCGTCATCTTTATTCCCGAGCCGAATGCGCTCCCATTCGCCAGGCGTGAACGAGCTTCGCATGGTTGTGAAAAAGTCTTCAATACTACGCGAACCCTTTGGATCCTCGTACTTCATAATGTCCACACCCACGCATCTTGATGGGTGCGCCATGAGGACAACCCAGTCGCCATGATGCGAAAGATTAAAGCTAAAGGACCCCGGATCGGGCTGCGCCACAAAAGGCTTGCCCATCTCTGTCCTCTGCAGCACAATCATCCCCGGCGCCACGCTCAGCATTTTGGCCGCCATTTCCCGCGTCATCACGCGGCCCGCAAGAGCCCTGTTGCGGTCCACCTCGAACCTGAACTTGCGCACGCGCTCCTTCTCCTCGGGCTGCAGGCCCTCCTCGAGCTTGGCCCGGACCGCATCTTCCGGCGCCCATCTCGCCACGCTCAGCGCCCACGCCTGGACTGGAGCCTCTGCGGCAGCCGCTCCGCCATCCTCGACCTTTTGCTGCTGCTGCTGCGGCTGCTGCTGCTGCTGCTGCTGCTGCTCCGTGCTCATGGTCGCGAAGCCGCCTCGATCTCGAGTTTGCAACAAGAAACTCGTGCGAGTCGAAGGACCCGTTACGCGAACGTTGGGAAACGGCGCGCGCAGCGGTTTCGGCGGCGGTTAGCGCGCGATCGGCGGGATCTCGCGCGCAAAACTCGAAGGCCGCCGCGCCCAGCCCGCGCGCAACCGCCTCCCGGCGACTCCCTTCGCCTCTCTTTCTCGCTCGCGAGCGCCAAGCGCACGCCGCTGGACTGGGGAACTCCGCGCGGCTAGCGCGTGCGAGGCGAGGCGAGGCGAGCTGCGTCTTCAGATTTTCCCTCTTCCGGGCTCTCCTGGTCTTGCTTGGTGCGGTCCCGAGCTCCAGGACGAGTATAAGGACGAGGTTGAGGCGTGCAAGGAGAGCAACACGGTGTAGAGAAGAAGAAGAAGAAGAAGAAGATGGGCAGGCGACGCAACACCCAGCACGAGGACAATGTACATGAGGACATGGAGGAGGATGATCTTGCACCGCAAATGAAAAAGCGTCAACAGGAGGAGGTCGGCGACGAGGACGAGACGGGCGACGAGACCAAGAAATTCGCGCATCTGCTAAAACCAATTCGCGACATGGCCGAAAACTGGAATATTGACATTGCCACAGAACTCACGAGCTACCTCGAAGAGCTCGATGCGCTGCGCATCAACATCGAGGGAGGCGATCTTGGACTCAACTTTGCAGAGGCCGCACTCGTGGTCCAGAATTCCACTCTTGTGTACAGCAAAAAGGTCGAGTTTCTCTATTCGCTCGTGTTCCAGACGCTCGACTTGCTGTGCGACGCCCGCGAGGAGGACGCAGTGGCGCCTGCCGACGGAAAGAAGAGACGCAAAGCGCGCAAGAGTCTCGCCGATGTCGGCCTCGAAGAGCGCGAGCTCTTTCTCCTGCTCGACGACGTCATTCCCATTGCGCAAAACACGCTCCTCAAGCCAGATGAAAGTCGTGGGGATCGCTCACAAGGCCTGCGCGAGAGGGTTCCTCTTGCACTTCTTGCCGGCCGCGCGGGTCAGGGCGACAGCAGCGCAGGATTTAACATGATGAACTGCGGAATTGATGCGTCGGGTGCCTTCATTCTCGAAAAGGGACGGCCCAGCATCCACGATCGTCGAGCGGCTGACACAAACGACAACGACAGCGACGTTGGTAACATGCATGATGCGGACTCGCAAGGCGCCGAGGAGGCCCCCTTTTTCTTCGCTGACACGGGGGACGTTGGCGGCGATGATGGCATGGATTTTGAGGGCAACGACGGCGCCGACGGATACCAGTCTCCAAGCGAGCAAGAGACATCACTGGGACTACGCCAGGGTGCGATGGTTCCGCCAAGCACAGACCTTCAGCGCAAGCGAACCGAAATGCGACGAGAGATGGGAGATTATGAAGATGGAGACGGTGACTTTGTGCAAGGTGACGACTACGACGAGGACGACGACGACAGCGAAGCAACTGATCCCTGGGCGCGTCTTGATCCACACGAGGAAGGTCGCACTCGCGACCAGCGACCGCTCAAGCCGGGTAAAACCTGGAAGGTGCCTGCAAGTTTACGAAAAGACGCTGCGACAGGGACGGGCGTTTCTGCACCACTGCGCCGCGCATACCAGGATCTGCTCTTTTCCGTGGCTGCAAACCCGCGACTAGTGACGAAACTACCGCTGCGACCCGATATGGTTCTCTTCCCTGAGTTCCGCGCCTATGCAACTGAGCGAAGACGCGCTCTTCGGGAATCGCAAAAGTCCAAGCGTTCTGCGCAGGCTGAACAAGATGATCAGGATGCGGATGCTCAAGGGCAGCGTCTCGATGATGAAGAAGAGGCAGCGGCGATGCACCTTGCCTTTGAAAGTGTGGCCGACAATGATCTCGAGAGCATGGACGGAGGCGATGCCGACGACGACGACATGTATCAGGGCGGTGGTGACTTGGACTTTGGGGGATATGGGTCTGAGGACGATAACCATCACGGCTTCGATGCAAGACCCGGCCTGCATCTCGATGAGGCCGTGCTTGGCTCCACAGCTCCGGACTCGTACGTCGACATGGTCCGCGCACATTTACAACAATACATGGAATCGGCAAACCAGTGGGCTTCCGAGTCCAAGCTGCACGCACGCGTGCGCCAATGGGAAGACCGAATCGAGCCTTTTCTGGAATCACAGACCGAGCGACCTCCTTTTGACATTCATGCATATGGCGAGCGCATTCTCACACGCTTTCGCGAGGCGTCCATGGCCATCGGCTCGTCTCCTTCAACCGACGGAAATGATGGAGAGGTCACTTTTGCTGAACTCAGCGCACGCCTCGGAGCGCTCTCCACGGATTCTCCCTCCTCATCTTCAGATAGAATGAAGAAGAAGAAGAACGACCCTGTTACAACTGGAGAAGAGGAGGAGGAGGAGGATGCCAACGAGGAAGAGCCGAGAATCGTCGAACAGTTTGAGGTGTGTCGTGCTTTCTTGGCCTCCTTGCAGCTCGCCAACAACGGAAACGTTGAGCTCGTGCATGAGACCAATAACTCAGCGCTCCGCGTCAAAGTTCTCGATAATGTATTGGCCAATAAAAAGCTCGAAACTTACCGGGCTCCGTCTATTCGAAACGATGATCAGGACGACAGCATCCAGGTGGACTATGAGGATGATGACGAAGAAGACGACAACGACGAGAAAGATGAGCAAGATGATGACGAGGAAGAGGAGGTATCTGCCGCAAGTGACAATGTTTCGGACCGAGAAGGCCAAAATGAGGACGACTTTGAGGCGGCCTCTGACGACGAGGAAAGACCTGAGGCGGAAAAGCCCAAGGCAATGGGTGTCGACGATCTTGGTCCGCGTCGCGCGGCGAAAAAGGCCAAGATTGCGTCGTCACCGGCACCGCGCCGCAACCAGCGTCGCAACCAGCGAATCTGAAAGGCAACATCAAAATCTGAAGTACAAAGGAAAAAAGAAGATTATAAAATAAATGTGACACACTGTTTGTCTTTTTCCTGTATACATCAGCCAGCAGTCATTTTACATGACGCTGCGTTCGCGCAAAGCATCAAGTTCTTTGCTCCCTTGGCTGTTCCCATTCCCTAAAGTCCTCAAACTTGCCAATCAAACTCATGGTGGGTCCATCAGGCTGTAGCTCGAGCAAAAAGCATAACGTACGCGCTACGCTGATCCATGGTCTCTGCTTTCAATGCTCGGACACTGGAATCGTCATAATGAAACCATTGATCGCTGCGAGGCTCGAAACAATCTGCAGTGTAGTGGCCATGCGTACCAGAGGCACCATAGTGATTCACCACGCCAATGAGATTGTACAGCAGCGGCTCTTGATAGCCATAAGTGTCCTCGTGCGCGCCTTGGGCACAAAAAGGTCGCAAGTCAAAGTCGCTCAATGGAAAATTGACCACCGTTGCGAGTTTTGAGAACCCACTGCCTCGTGTGCTGCGCGTTCGCTGCAGAGAAGCGCCACGCGTTTGAAAACGTTTCAGATGAACGACAATTACATCCGGGCAACGGGAAAGCGTCATTTGCTTCATGCAGTCCGTGTGCGTACGGCACCGACCACAAAAGAAGCGATTCTCTCCCGATAAATGCTCGGGAGCGATGAACGCGTGCATGCAGGATGCCAGTGAGCACGAGGCTTCGTCTGGAACGGGAATGCTAAGGCTCCAAAAGGGGTCAAACACCATGCTCACGTGACCGCAACGGCTACATGTGACCCGAGAGCACAACTGGCCGACAAAAATATCCTTGACGACGCTTTGGTTCAAAGATTCGTAATGTGCCCACCACGCGCGCGCGCGCTCAGCGCCCTGAGCGTTTTCGTCGTCTTGGATCTCCTTGTACGCCTTGTCCTTGACCTCGTTAAGCTCTTCGTGGAGCGCATCTAAAAAGAAGACAAGGAATTCCTGCGCATCCTGCTGCTCGAAGCCAGCGAATTGAGGCGCCGAGCGGGCCATGACCGATTTTATTAATTGCGGCCGAAAAGCAAGTTCATGAGATGAGCGCCAATGCTCGACAAGAGCCTCGGTGAAAGCACGAGTCAAGGGTTGTGGCTTGGTGCCTACGGGAAGCCCTGTCGAGCCTTCGCTTCCCAACATTACCTCTGCAAGCATACCGCAATGCATGAGACACTGCAAGACAGCATTCATATAGCATGTATTGCCCATATTGGCGAGTCCCCGTGTCCCACCAGTCAATTGGGTCACGTAACTTCGACGCCAGCCCCGATTACGAAGCTGATACCAGTCGTCCGAGGTGCTGGCGGGCTGTGGGACCGACGAGCTCGGCCCCTCATACCATCCCTGCGAGACAGCCTCGCGGTACCAGGTCTGTTCCATGTATGGATCACCCGGTGCCAAACTATTTGTGGATGTGGGATCACCCGGTGCCAAACTATTTGTGGATGTGATTTGTGAGAGAGCGCGCACATCCTCGCGCCTAGCAATGTTTCGCGTCGTGGCGTGAAGGGACTCGTCGGCAAGTTGTGGTACAGGTCGTATCTGCCGTCGAGACTCGAGGGTCTGGGCCTCTCCTACTGATGGCTCAATCCCTTCATAAACGACTCCATTGAGCTGCACAGGAGCCTGGCGGTGCGCTGATCGCACGCGGCACGCTGCTCCGTGAGCGAGTTCCACTTTTTCAAGCTTTTCGCCTGGATGGCCTTGCCGAAAGCTTACGGTCAGCTCTTCGCGAGCAGGGTCAATGCTCTCAACAACACCTTGCACCCACCGACCGCCTTGCCGACACACCTCGACCAAACTTCCGCCTTCGAGTTCCAGCGGTGCAGGAGGGTTGATTCGCGTAGCTTCGTGGATCGCTCTGACGCATCGTCGTTGTTGGGGATCGCGCATATCGAGCGCAACTTGTGCGCCGTCGCCGGATCGCCGAAAGACAACCGTTGAGTCCTGCACATATTCTACCAAGGCACCACGCCAGGCTTGACAGGAATCGTCCTCGGCGAGGAGCCACGGAGACGCAATCGTGTACTTTCCCCGCACGCTCGATGGCGTAATTGCTTCCGCAGCCGACAGGGGCGCCATCGTTGTTGGTGTCGTTGTAGCCGTCGGCGTCCTTGTCGCTGCCGATGCTGCGCTCTTGAGCGCCGCCGCCGGCTCTGACTGCGGCGCCTCCTCTGCGGGTCCGTCTTTGCTCGACGGCGCTTGCAGGTCTTCCCTCGCGAGCGCCGTCATGCTGGCCACGGCCCCGCCGCCCAGCAGCCTGCCCCGCGTGCAGGCGCAGTGCGCTCGGCCTGCGCAGGTCGCGGCAGCGCATCCAGGCCTGGTCCGCATCGCGGGGCGCCCCGAGCCGTGCTCTGCTCGCAGCTCAGAACCCCGCCCTCCTACCGGCTCGCCTCGCCGGCTCGCCCGCCTGACGCGGGACTGGGCCTGCAACCGGTGCAGGGCCGCGCCCCTGCCCGCGCACGTCGAGGTTGGGCGCGTTGACGTCCTGGATGAAAGAAAAGGGGAATGAAGGAAGGAAGGAAGGAAGGAAGGCGTAGACGTAGGCCTGGGTGTGGCAGGTAGGCAAATGGACGAGCACGAGCGCGTTTTTCTTCCTCGTCCATGGACTTGTCTTCTTCTTCATCTTCTTCATCGTGATCAAAACTTGGGTGGACGCAAGAAATGAGAAAAAGAAATGAAGGAGCGAGTGTATGAACGAAACGAATAAGCAAATGGGGTTGATCGCAATCCGAAAAGCAGCTCAACGTTGCAGCGGGTTATTTTCTTTGCAACCTGCTGCTTTTGTTCTTGCAACCTGCTTTCATTCTTGCAGCCTGCTTTCATTCGTGCATCTTGGTATTTTCATATTGCTTTTAGTTTTTGGTTTGGTTTTCACATTGTACAGCTCCTTGTGATCTTCCGAAATGGTGCGGCATTTTGCGAATGAAAACATTGTAACCCAATCGACGCTGGTTCAATCTATTTCCACCCCTCTGACTTGTCTCGGACTTGCACAAACGACAAACACGCACAAAATGATGCCAAAGAACTTCCATCCTCATCCTCATGGCCCGTAGCGACACCCGAGCGAGCCTTTTGCGCTCGGTGACACCCAGGAATCCATATGACGCGAAGAACAACAGACTCGCGACGCCACGGCGTCGCGAGCTGCGAGCTGCGAGCTGCGCGCGCGGGCGGGCGCAGCGCTGCGCTTGGCCTCGCAATCGCTGCGCGCGGGGTGGTAGCTTCTTGCGCGGGTCTGCCCGCGCTTAGCCTCGCCCCTTACGAGCTGCAAGATGCTCGATTCGCGCGTGGACGTGGACGACGCCGTCGCCGAGGAGCAAGCGAACGAGCTGTACGCCGCCAAAACATGTGTGAACAAGGTGATCATAGTGGTCGCCGGCATCGTACTTGTCGCGAGCGTGACCGCGTGGATCACCATCAGCGGCTCTAATGTGGGCGTGCAGCCCGGGTCCAGCACCAAGGCAAAGCTAGCGCCGGCGCTTGCGCTGATCTCGGGATGTGCGCTTCTCGCGGCGCTCATGGCACACAGGCAGTGCGTGAGGCCTACCGCCGCCAAAGCGTACTCGCTGCTGCCGCTTCGGGGCGTGCGCCGCCGAGAATCGGCGGGAATATGGCTCACCGAGATAACGCCCGGCAGACGCGACTCGGAATTGAATTTTTTTGGAAGTGCTTTTGACGACAAGCTCGCTTTTGTCCTCAAGGCCGTCCAGACGGGCGACATTAGAGACGGTAACTGCGCAGAGGCTGTGGTAAGCGTCTTTCTCTCCTTTGAGGCTGCGCAGGACCTTGGTGAGTTCAAGCTTGCTCTCGATAACGAGCTGCGCGAACTCGGAAGTTCCCTTTATTCCCTCGTCTTTGAACTACTTGGTCTCGAATCGCGAACTGCGCTCTTGGCGCACATTAGCCAGGTGCAACCCGTTGCAGAATCGGGCGTGGCCGCCGGGCCGTCGTCGACGCCGCGCATCATTGTGCTGAGTGACATGGACGACACGCTTGTGTCGACCTTTAAGGACCAGCGCTTCCCTTTCAACACCATGTACCCTGGCGTGCGGCAATTCTATCACGAGCTGATCCGCTCAGGGGGCGCGCAAGACATGCCGGCGGATTGGAACAAAGCAAAGGACCAGGTCATTTTTGTGACGGCGCGCCCGAGTTGGCTCAATCCCTGGACACGGAACGAAATGCGTCGGCACGGTTTTGCCCGGTCCGTTGCACTCACGGGATCATCGGTGAGCTTCATCACACCGGCGCAAATGCTCTATCGCAAAACAACGCAGTGCTCCCAAGTACGTGCTCTCTTTCCAGAGTGTGCATTCTATCTTGTGGGCGACAATGGCCAGCGAGACATTGATCTTGGAAAAGAATTGCTACGACTCAATCTCGTCCGTGCTGTCTTCATTCACGACATTTTCGAGCCCCTCTCGTACGGACAGCCCCGGGTCAACGATCCTGACTCGGTGGGACGGCGCGTACCATCTGAATCGGACAATAGAGCGGCAGCGGACGCCACGGTTTCGGGCGTCCCGACATTGCCACCAGAGCCGACAACGGCAGTCTTGCCAAGGGATGGTACCACGTGGGTGGATCGACCAGTGGGAGAGCTCGCTGCAGAGGCCAGTGACAACGTACGCGGTCTCGATCTGGAGGCCCCGTGTATCGTCGACTTGGAGTCGCACGCTGAAGGCGCGGGAACGCAGCCTGCTGCGGCGGGAGCGTCGTTGGTCCGTCAACGATCAACGGGCGAGCTAGACCGCGATTTGTTTGTTTCGCAAAGTGTTCCGGATGGATATCGCAACGAGGAATGCAACGAGGCAGGTATTGTACTTTTTCAAAGCTATGCAGGCGCCGCTGTGGCAGCCCATGAAATGGGCATCTTTTCCACGCAGGCGTTAATGAACGTGGCTACCGAGAGCGCCAAGGACTTTTCGGGGATCCAATTCTCTCGAGGTTGGCAGCGCATCCGTCAGAGAGAAGTTTATCTTCGCGATATTGCCCGCGTCTCGCACAACCTCCACGACCATGAAGATACCTTGAACTTTCTCAAGACCGTGCACGACAATATCGATGTGGACCCTGGATCACAGCCGCTGCCGCCTCTGCACACTGCAGCGCCCCTGAGTACAGCATCATGAGGAGGGCACACGAGGTGTTTTGTTTGTATGTTTCTCGAGCTGTCTTGTGATAGAAATACAAAGGGTGAACGATTTATGAAAAAGAACATTGGTCCCTGTATGATGGGAGCGAGACAAGGTCTCCTCTGCTCGCGCTGCATAATTCAGCTGTAGCCGAGTGCGGTATGACCTTGAACTCGGACCATGAAGACAAGCTTGACCACTCCGGCCGAGACTACGCGCACAGATTCTCGCCCGGGACATGCCGTTGAGAACTTGGCGTCATAGAATTCTGCTGGCTCCGAGGTTAGAGAAGCGATTGCATCTCCAAGAATCGTGCTCGTGAGCGGCGTAAAGAGCTTGCAATAGCGCACAACTTGACCCGGTTGCGTCGGAACGCGAGCAGCGGCGTAGCCAATAATGTTCCGATTTCCATCGCGCAAGCACAACGCGACGCGTGGCCAGCCCGCTGCGTTCGTCGTCTGGAAGCTGGCTTCAATCGGGAAATTCCACGTTACTGATGGGGAGTCCTCGTTGACTACCTGGTTTCGTGCAGCCTGCGTCTCAGAAGTTTCCTCGCCGCCAAGGGATTGCCAGTCTGCTCCGACGACAAACTCATATGCGCAGCTCACTTCGTCAACGTTTGTGAGCTGTCCGCTCTCAATGCGTCCAAATACATGCACCTGAAAGCCCCGTTGCTCTTGTGGCTGTGTCTGCGTTGCCCCGAGTGCGCCAGGCACGTCGCGCAGTACTCCATGTGAGCTCGTTGATCGAGCGGACCCTGCGGCCGAGACACCCGCCATGTTTAGTAGCTTTTTACACCGCGCGAGCTCTCGCGCGTGCTTGATGCGACAGCCAACCTAGCTTTGTCGAGACCCGACAAGCTTTTGCTTTGACTGTCCCAATGACGCTGCTGCCGCTCTGCACTGGCGGCGACCCCGGCATTTGACTTTGCTTTTACAGCTCAACGGTCTTATTGGGACACCCAGGTCCATTTACGTCACAATACAAAATGACGCACAAGAAGAATGGCGCTTTGCTCGAGGAGCGTAGTCTGCGTCTGCAGAGCACTCGCCTGCTCGCTTCGGGGCGTGGACCGTGAGGTTGGCACAGACCTAGTTGTCAAGCGAATGTGTTACAAAGAAGGAGTGTGTCCTTACCACGTTGCTCGCTCGCTCACTCGCTTGCTTGCTTGCTTTGGAGCGGCAGCGTTGCACAACGCACAGAACTAGACGCAAGCTGAGCAAAGCTGAGCTTGGCGTAAACGCGCAAGAAGAGGTGGGCTTGTAGAAGTGAAGCAGAGCACGCGCTTGCGGACGCTGCTCTTTCTTTGTGGCTCGTGCAACTGAGCGCAAGAGAACCTTGGTCCAGGAAAGAAAGGAAGATGAGCAGCTTGGCATGTGGCAACGGTATCTGCCGACTGATACTGGCAACAACTGCAGCGACGATCTTGACGCTGAGTGCTCTCCCGAGCGTCGTTGAGGGTCGCGGCGTGCTGCATGATGAAACAGCCGACTTTAGGCCTCATGCGCTTGCCAACGAGTATAGTAATCCGGTGATTGCGGATCATATCCTAGCAGACCCCGTGGTCCTGCGCATGAATGGCACCTTCTACCTGTACTCGACGGGCGATGTGCCTCGCGAAGACACACCTCAGCCAGGCATGCCGGACGGTATGGAATCGATCATGTTTTCCTCGGCCGAGGCTCGACGCGCGTACGCCTCGTCGTCGCCTGTCAACGGAGGTCGGACGGATTGTGGATATAGGGTTTTCGTGTCTGAAGATCTCATCAATTGGCGACGAGGGCCCGTCGTCTTTGCGCCGCCGGATCATTTGTGTGGAAATTGGGCTCCACATGTCTGGCATGACAAGTCGTCGGGATTTATTTACATGTACTACACTCATCGCGAGAGCGTGGGCGTTGCTCGCGCCACCTCTCCCATGGGTCCCTTCGAGAACGCCAAAATGCTTGTAGATCGTGCCATTGACCCGTTCCTACTCGTAGATGACGACCTCGGACTTTACCTCTACGTGGTAAACATTCCGCAGTCGCATATCTCTGTGCAAAAGATGGTTTCTCCAACCGAACTTGATCCTAATTCAACCGCCAAGGTTGTGCTGGAGCACGAAGACATTCCGTGGGAATGTCACGGAGGCCAGATTAACGAAGCGCCGTGGGTCTTTCGTCACAATGAGACGTTTTACATGCTGTATTCGGGTTCCTTCTTCAACGTAGACTTCTATGCTGTCGGCTACGCGACGGCTTCGCGCCCGGACGAACCATTTGCACGTAACTACGAGCTCAACCCAATCATGCATCGTACCGACACAGTTCATGGACCGGGTCACGTGGCCGTTGTTCACGACGACGCGAATGAGCCCTGGCTAGTGTATCATCAAAAGATGGAAGCTGTAAAGATGGGTCAAGATCGCCGCATTTGCATCGATCGTCTTGTTATCGAGCCTGACGGGCGTCTGGCCGTCAATGTGACTCGTGGCGAGAATGTTGTGGGGCCTCTGATCAACTCCAGTCGCATTTTCCCGGGTCCCGAGATGTTTCTGGAGCTCGAAGCGCAGCTCGCGGCGCTCTGATTTTAAAGTGAGATTCTAATTTATTAAGACCGTCTTTTTATAAGAGCAGGAGCAAATTATTACGGAGATTTGTCAGACCCGAAAATCCGCACTTGCGTTTCGCAGACCGCGGCGAGGACGCCTGGCTTCGGCTCGGCCTGGAGAGCACGAATCTGGTCTTTTCGAGCCACGAAATTTCGTAGACGAAAAGTTATCGCGTTT
>BGKB01000039.1:34173-401422 GCA_003116975.1 Aurantiochytrium sp. KH105
AACACGGTCGCAAAGCCCGCGCAAAGTCGCCCTTTCGCGCAGTTCTGCGCTGGTCCATCGTCGATGATTAGACGCATGAGGTGAAAAAAGGGGGGTGACACAACTTTATAACGAAGGCTTGCACGGCCGTGCCGCCGGGTGTTCTGGGCAGCCAGGCGGCGGCGGAGCGAGCCTGCGCGCCGGCGAGGCGATTGGCTGAAGTGCGGAATATCGCGAGTGCCAAATCTCCGTAACCCAATATGGGAAATCGTCTCCTGGTCTTACGTGGAGACGGTCATAAGAAAAGAAAAAAGAACGAACGAACGAACGAACGAATGAACGAGCATCTTAAAGGGAGTTTCCGATGCCTTTTTGCGCTGCGCTTTCCGCGAATTTTGCTTTCTGGCTTGCCTCCGCTTTTTTCGGCACGCAGTCTTGCTCGGCTTGTCGTGTCTTGCCTTGCCTTGAGAGCAATTCCTCAATAAGGCAATGATGAACGAGATCTCGAGCCCCAAGACCGGCGGTAGCAGCGGTAGCGGTGGCAGCGGCGGCAGTGGCGGCAGCGGTGGCAGGGGCAACGGGGAAAGGCCTAGCAACCCCAGCGAGTTCACGCTTTCCGCAGAGGAACTGGCGCTTCTGGAGGAGGTGGAGTCGAGCCTTGGCGGGACCTCGTTGACCTCGTTCCACGATGCCGACCTCGTCAGTGGCGTGCCCGAGGACCTGCGCGCCGAGCTTGCGGCGCTAGACAGACTTGTCGAGAGCTACGTCCCGACACAAGCCGCCGGCGCGCCTCGTAGGCCAAGCGTAGACACAGAAGACGCAGCAGAAGACGTTAGTATTCGTGCCTCACACAAGAATAGGCGCGGCGTTGACGAAGATACCGTCGACGATATGGTCGCTCGCGAGCAGGACGCGGACAACAGCGAAAGGACTACGACAGCGAGAGGAACGCACGAAGAGAGCGACGACGGCGACAGCGTCGCGGGGACCTTTCTTGCAGACCAACTGTACAACATGCTTTCACCGCGAGACCTTGAGCCCATCGCAATGCTCCAGGCGGAGTCTCTGACTTCGGTCGCAAGCTCGACGGAGAAGCTTCGCGCTTTCAATGCGATGTCGCACGAATTCTTCGATAGTGGTGCTGGGGCCAGACTTGATGCGCAGATTCATGAGGTGACCTCATTACTATCGCGCATGTCCTCGATATCCCGACGCGTTAGCAATCTTCAACGGCGGCTCGACGCTGCGCAGCAACCCTCTCGGTAGGCTCAGCTTGATAGCGGCAGCAGTCTTTGTAGTTATAATGATGATTTATTCTTCTATCTTGCCCAAGCGGCAAGCTGCAGAGAGGGGATAAAACCAACATTCCTGCGCATTCATGTCTTCCTGTCTGGCTTGCTGTGAGGCCTCTACTAGGCTTACAACCTTTTTCCCGTCCCCGCGACAATGCCGGTCCAAAGTTTGTTGCAGTGACAACAAACACAACACGAGGCAGCCTGGACTTCCAGCAGATTCACAGTCACCACCCAACAACGGCAACAACTTTCACAACAACAAACAAACTTTCCTATCTGCCCCTCCCTGGCCTTCCTCCAAGCGCTCCATCACGCTTCGCTACACGCCGCGACTTCCTGCTCTTCCCCATCGCCAGTGCGCGCGCAGATTTCCGGACCAGCCCCGGCCCCAACACAGCGAGAGCCATCCCGTTCATCCCATTACACCCCCTGCCGCCGCCCCCGCTCCTTGAAAACGCACCAAGCTGACACCGCCTTAGCTTGCTTTCCCGCCGTTTTCAACGTCCTGCCGCAAGCAGCAGCAGCAGCAGCAGCAGCAGCAGCAGCTGCAGCTTCGCGGTCCCGTCGCTCGCCTCCGCCCGCCCTCGTCACGCGCCCTGTTATCGGTGGCGGCAGCGTCGCTCAAGACCGCCCGCCCTCCGCAACGACAGGCGAGCAAGCAAGGCTTGCTCGCCGTCGCCAAAACCTGTTCACGGCTCTCTCCGCCGAAACCTCGCTGCAGCCTTCATCTTCGGGGCACGTGCTGCGGCTAGCTGCAGCTGCAGCTGCTGCACTGCTCGCAGTCGCCCTCGCCGGCGTTGTCGTCGCTGCCGCCGCCGTTGTTGCTCTTGTTCAGCAGCAGCGCCAGCGCGCGTTGCTTAGGCCCGGGCCTACTGTCTTCACTATAGTGCTTAACATTTATTTTTCCCACTACTAACAGTAAAGGCGCGTGTGTACCGCCCCTTGGCTCCGAAGCGGCGCCTGCCTCGCGCGCGCACGCCCCAGGCGCGCGCCGCGGCAGCCCCGACTCGCGCCCGGCAGACAGAGCAGCATCGCAGCGCATCGCATCGCAGACCTGCATCGACGCCCGCCCAGCAGCAGCAGCGGCAGCGGCAGCAGCGGCAGCAGCGGCAGCAGCAGCTGCAGGCGAGGGAGCGCGCGAGGGTCCCGATCGCAGCCGCGGCGAGTCCCACGCCGGCGAGGGCTCGCGGCCGCCGTCCCGCGGGGGCTCTGCGCGGCGCCCGGAGGCCGTGCGGCGGCCTCTGCGCGGTCCCGGCGGCCAGCAGCCTGCCTGGCAGCCGCCTCCGCCAGCTAGCCAGCTAGCTCGCAAGCGCTCGCGGCCTCGGGCTGCTGCAGCAGCATCGCCCGAGTCCATCTCCCGGACGCTATACCACACGCTAGCCAACTCCATCCATCTCGCGAGCCCATCGTCCATCTCCGGCCGCCGAGCAAGTCCGCAACTCCGCGCGAGCCGAGCCGCACCGACGTCGTCCTCCGCACCGGCGAGCGGCGACAGCGCGGTGGCCGCAGCCGATCGTCTGACAGAGTGCTTGCCCGGGTCGGCGGCCTCCTTGAGAGCGGGGCGCAAGTTCGTCTCTTCTCCTGAACGCCGGCTCTAGTCTCGTCGGGTCTCTCGTGGTCTTCAGCCCAGCTCTTCAACGCCGAGCCGACTTGCAGAAGCAAGGCGAGGCGAGGCGAGGCGAGGCGAGGCAAAGCAAACCCTATCGAAACTCGCTCGCGAGCTCGCTCGTGCACGCCACCATGCTGCTGGAGAACGCCCGCGACTTTGGCAGGGGCCAGCCGCATGGAGAGTCGCCGCGGTGCCAGCCGCTGCCGCCCACCATGGCCACGCTGCTCGAGGTGCGCAAGAACCTGCTGTACCTGGTCAGCCTCGAGTTCGCTCTCGGCAACCTCGACGCGCTGCAGGCGGCCTCCGAGGGCCACGAGGAGGACCAGCACTGCCAGCGGGACGCAGCGGCCAGCACCTCCTCGACGCACGCAAGCGCAGTGACGCCTGCGCCTGCGAACGTGGCCAAAAACGCCACGCCGCCACGAGAGGCAGCTTGGGCGCAGTCAAAGGCAAGCTCAGGAGCACCCAAAGTGCCGCGTCCAAGACTGCACAGCAAGACGGACTAAGCAATCGATCGATCGATCGATCGATCGATCGATCGACTGCTTGCTTGCCTGCCTGCCTGCCTGCCTGCCTGCTGCCTGACCGACTGACTGTGAAGTCCAGTGAGTGCTTGTTGGAATTCTGTCTGATCGCGAGCTGCCCCCGCGCGCTTGTGATCTCCGTAACCTATATATCACCCCACCAAAAAATCTCAAATTCGTCTGTATAAACCTACCTATGATCGCCGCGCGTCAACTTCAGTCCCGCGGGCCACGTCTTGTCAATTTTCTTTTCTTTACAGAAATATGTGACGGTCATCAGTGTTCACTGCCGCTGACAGAGTGGGACGAGTCCGCTTTTTGCTGCGCCGCAATGCGCCCCTCCAGCGCAGAAACCTGCTCCGAAAGCCTCACAACCAAACCTGTAAGGTGCTCGATGGCGGCCTCGTTGCGGAGATTCATCGTGTCGTCCATCACACTCGCCTGGCCCGGGACAACGCCGTGCAAAGCCATGGCATCGTTCATGTCGTCCACCTCTTGCTGAATCTGGCCCTCCAGAGTCGAAGTGTGCCGCTTGAATGACTTGGCCCGACGCCGGACCCCCGCAGCCGCCGAGGAAGAGTATCGCGTGCTCTCGCCAACCGAATTGCCGTCCGCAAAGGCGTGCTCTCCTGGGCCACCAAGTCCGGAAACGCCTCCCACCGCCGATCCTGGAGCCGGGGGCGAAGCTTCAAATTCATGCTCGTCCTCCTGCAAATCCTGACGCGACGAAACACTCGAAAGATCCGCAGCCGCGTACGGTGGCGGTGGCGCAGCTCGCTGGAGGTGAATTGCGCTCTGCATGACGCGGTCCGCTGCAATTCGCTTCGGGTTCCGTTGAAAGTAACCAATACGCACCAGCTCTTCTTCGACGCCGGTGCGCATTGCCGAAGTCTCGGAACTCGCACGACGTTTCATATTGTTTGCAACCGAGCTTTCTGCCGAAACGTACGAGCTCGCAGAGACAGAGGCGGCCTTGGGAGCCAGTCTCTTATGACGAGGTTCGCTTTCAAAGGTGCCCCAACCTCGCTGCTGCGAGCTCTGCCCGTGCAACAGCCCAGCGCTTTCCTCTCGTTGTACTGCATTCCCGGGATACACGCCATTGAACGCGGCCAAGTCCTCGCTCTCGACGCTGTCCTCTCCATCGTCAAGGCCCTCAGTGTCAGACTCTGCTTCACTCTTGCTAATCGAAGTGCTGCGCCGATGCAGCGCCTCGTTGTTGAGCGCCTGCTGTGCAATGCGCTGTTCGTCAGCCTCGACTTCTTGAAAAAAGGATTGAGTCTCTTTAAGTTCAGGCCAAAGGAATGATGGCGAGCGCCGCAGCTTCTTCCAGCGACGAAAGAGCGTGTACCGAATCGAGTTGTATGTCGGGGCCTTGCGCCGGATGAGATTGACCGCGTGCAGCCACTCTGCTGGAACCTGGACGTCGACCTGGCCATTGCCCTTTTCGATGACAATGTTTTTGCGCGTTAGCTCCGGCAAATAGTCCCCCACGTCGTAGTTATCGCTCGTTCGCCCGCAACAACGGCGATATCGCAAACACAGCATTTTATACATTTTGTTGAGACTCTTCTCGCGCAGATCATACGTAAGGATGATGCGCGCGCGTTGAAGCAACCACTGCTCCTTGGCATTCTGCTGAATCTCGTCAAAGGTGTTGGTCATGATAGCGATGATGAGATTGAGAATGACGAGCGCCACAACAACCATGTAAATGCCCACGAAAAAGTATCCCGAGTACTTGCGAAACACCTTTTCCTCATCGTTCAGAGCGCCAACGTCCAGATTAAAGACAAAAAAGTAAAGAGTGATCCAGCTGTTGTACATGGTACCGTACAGCTGCGAGCCCGAGCCACGAAAAATGAGCGTAATGGCATGACTGAACCCAGTCACATAAATGAGTAGCACCACCAGATAAATGGCGATATCGGCGAGCATGCGACGAATCGTGCACATGGTGATGCCGATCACCTCAAAGCCCTCCGCAAAGCTCAAGAGGCGAATCCACAAAAGCACGGCGCCCACCGCCGACACCAAATTGGAAGCGTCGCGAAAAAGGGTCACGTCAATGTGTGTACTCACGGTCAATCGTAGCAACTGCTCGAGGAGGACACAAATATGTGGAAGCACATCTGTGAAAGGGTCGGAGTACACGTTAACGCCCCGACCACGGCGGAGACCTAGCTCGATGAAAAATCGAACAAGATGCCGTACGTTGAGCGCAAAGACGACCAACTCGAGGGCAGCCTGCGTCGCGTGTACGCCGCGCCGTTCTCCCGCGCCGAGGGTCAGAAACGCCTGTGCTTGCACAAAGCAATGCCAAAGATCCTCCTCCCCGTATAGCGTGGTGGCAAAGAAGAAGGCAACAAAGATACAGTGGACAGCGAACTCAAAGAGAAGGGCCTCGCGAGTAAAGAGGATCCATCGAATATTGAAGATCCACTGCACCACCTCGTGGGAAATGAGCTCGTGGCGCTCATCCTGCACCATTTTGTCGAGAATTTCATTACTCGTCACGGGTCCGCCCGTGAGCAAAGTGTCATAAGAGTATATTTTGTCGTTTCCTCGCGCGTACAAAAAGGTACGCTGCCGATCGAGCATGCGCAGCGCAAGCTTGGGCCGGTCACGGACCATTACTTCGAAGAATCGAAAGTAGAATTCATCCGTGCGCGCCTGCACCAGGTTCGTGACACCGTCGTCGCTCCACGAGCTCGCCATGCTGGCACTGCGCGCATGCTGAGCCACCTCGGAAGCGAATCGCAACCGCTTGGGGCCTCGCATCATCTCACCGAGTCCACCGGCCCCACTATTTGGTCGGTTTTCGCGTAGGTCACCTTTAAGTACGCGCTGACGCACAAGCCGCCAGCGCTCGCGCGCGTCGACCCTCTTGAGCGTAGAGTTGATACGCTCTTTCGTGTCTTGTCGCTCCAAAATTGGTGGAAGCGGGTCGATATGCCCAAGAAGCGGCGCGGGCATCCCGGACTCTACATCAGTGCGGGTGTCGATGCCGAGCTCGACTTCGCGCTCCCGTCTCTCCTGAAGCTGACGCTCGAGTTGGTGCTGCTTGAGAGAACTGCTTGCCACAGGCGCGGCAACGTCGCTCGCCGGATTGTTCGATCCCATGTCAATACTATCTTGACGCTGTAGAATCGGGTCCAGTGATCCGTAAATGTCAAATTCGGGGCGAAAAATGTTGAAGCTGCTCGATGCTCGCAGGCTTGCGCTGTGCGAGACATCGAGCAAATAAGAGGCAACTTGCAGGTGGAGATCATCGTCCGGTTTTGAGGCCGCGGCCTCGAGGGGAATTTGGCCGTCGCAGTTGACAAGGTCGAGACGAGCGCCCGAACTTACAAGCAAGCGAGCCACATCGAGCGAGCACACCATGTGGAGCGCGGCGTTGCCGCTGTCATTTTGGTGATCAATCTTGGCGCCCGCGCGCAGCAAAATCTGCACGGTCTCGGCGCAGTCTTGTACGACGGCCCAATGCAAGGGCGTCGAGTGGTCTACAGTTTGCGCGTTAACGCGCGCTCCGCATTTCAAAAGGTAGCGCACCACATGTGGCGCACTGACGAGTGTGTGCAGAGGGGTCTGTCCCACGGCGCCCTGGAGGTCCACGTTAACGCCGTGGTCGACGAGCGCCTTGGCGACCTCGACGCTTGCGGCACGGTGCAGCGGCGACTCGCCAAAGGTTGGTTGGCTTCTCCGAAAGTCGAGACGGCTCGCTGCGCCAGCGTCCATGATCTTGAGTAGACTCTTGACGCGTCCAAGGTTTCCCTCGACTGCCGCGTCCAAGAGGTCCACGAAGACCTCGGTCTCGTTGCTGTTCATGAGGCTCTCATTCTCGGTCGGGGGCATCGAGGCCGAAGGTCCGAGGCCTGCCGACAGCCCGGCGGTCAGGCTCGCTGCCGCGGCCTCCATCATCTCTCGCCCCTCGGGCTCGGCCCCCGCCGCAGCCGAGACCGCGACGTCCTATGTTTGGCCGACTGCGAGTCCTTCAAAAAGATCATAGCCTAACTGTTAGTCCGCAACACCACCATAATCTTTATCCTCATCCATCGAACGGCAAGGCTTTCTATTTAGACTTGGGCCTGAAAACTCAGATAACTGGAGACAGGAGTTGCGTGGGCTGAGCTCGGTCGTGGACGATGCTCGAACTCGACGAAGACCTCACAGACAAGCCAAGCCGCTCCTCCTGTGTGTCAGCATCTTTTTTGTTTTTTTTGCCTTTGTAGGCCTGGCGGACCTTAAGGAGTTCGTAACTCACATCCACCGGGCAAGTTAGTGGCCAGCGTGGTGATACAGTGGTGAAGCGTGTTGCCAAATCATAATTTTATCCAAGACAACGAAGAAGTTGCAGCTATGATCTTGAGATTGTTCATTCACTGCCCGAATCAGACGAATTGGAGTCATCGAGGCATCGTCATGATTCTGTTTTTCGCCACTTCGACAGGTCGCCACTTTGTCTGGCTATCATACGGTGTCTGCACACAACAGGTGATAACCCCCACGACCCTTTTCGGGGCGGGCCAGGCCAGTTCATTATACTGTTGTGCAAATTTTGGTCTTTTGGGCGCCTCGGTTGCATGTATCCAATCTTGTCATCGTCCTAATCCTCTACTCCTGCTGTATCTGTTGGTGTGGCCGCGCTACTGCCGCCGCCTTTCGCGCCACCTCATCGTTTCGGGTGTCAGGAGTACTGTTATAATCTGGAGGCTGCCGTGTGCGTGTGTGCTGGGACGAAAAACTTCACCTCCACATTTCTCATCAGCGACGACTGCCGTGATTTTTACTGTTCGCCAAGGCAACGTCACCTGGCTGTCACTTCTTGCACCTCATCCTCCACTCGCAGCATTCATCAGCGGCAGCCCGCTAACGAACCTCGACGCACGTCCAACACTTTGCGATGGTCCTCGACAGCTGCCGCAACAGCGCGCAAGGCCAGTCAGGCACCCACCTCTCCATCTCTCGAAAACGGAAAAAAGACATCGCCTCAACGCCGAACCCGCTGTGCTGCACCGGCCAGTCAGGGTCCCCGGGGGCCCCAATCCCGTTTGGGGCCCGCGGCGCCCCTGAATCCGGACGCTTCCCGGCGCGCGGAAAAGGCGCTGCAGATGCACTTCGCGCGGCACGAGCGTCCCGGCCGGAGTCCGCGCCCAGGCCCCGTCCCTGCCCGCGCCCGCCGCCGTCCGCGCCGCCGCCGCCGCCGGGCAGAGCGCGAACGGCCCGTGCAGACAGCCCCGGCAGCCGCGCGCAGCAGAGCGCCCGAGCGCAGCGCGACGGAGTTGGCGGCGGGAAGGGCGACGGCGACGCGCAGGCGAGCGTGCCCACCCACGACGCCTCCGACCGCGACGAGGACGAGGACGAGGACGAGGACGAGGACGAGGACCATGGGCGGCAGCGAGGAGAACAGCGGCGGCGGCGAAGCCCTCGCGGTCTCGCAGCAGGAGCTCGTGGCGAGCTTCGGCTTCGCAGGAGCAGTCGCGGCCCGCGAGGACCTCATGGCGAGGTGCCTCTTGCTGGCGGCGCCGGAGGAGGAGAACGACGAGGAGGAGGACCCCG
The DNA here is from genome assembly GCA_003116975.1 of Aurantiochytrium sp. KH105. Classification (NCBI taxonomy): domain Eukaryota; class Bigyra; order Thraustochytrida; family Thraustochytriidae; genus Aurantiochytrium; species Aurantiochytrium sp. KH105. The sequence continues at coordinate 43,137 of BGKB01000039.1, forward strand.
TCCGCGGCGAGGCTACCGCCGCCCGAAATAGCGAGGTCTTTGTCTTTTCCGACATGGACCTGGACCTGAGCGAGGACGAAGAGGACCAGCAGATCGACCAGCAGCCTATTGATGCGGAGGTGACTCCGGAAACGGAGAATCACGACGACAAGGAAGCCGTCGAGGCATTTGGAGACGATGAAACACTCGTGAGCGAGGAGGAGGACAATGAGGATGACGAAGCGACCGTTGAGGGCAAGCTGTCGTTGGAGGAAGAGGCCAAGCTTTTGATGGAGGAGGATGTCAAGGATGAAGAGCCCGAGACTGCCATGGCCATTTCTCTTGAAGTCGAGGACGCCAAGGATGCCGACGTGGCTGAGCGTGAGCTGGCCAAGCGTGCGGCAATGAAGAGCGCCTCGGAAGGCAAGCTGCCCGTGTTGACCCCGAAAACCGACGCCAAGCTCGGCAAGAGCGCCTCGGACGGAAAGCTCAAGGCCGCCTCGCGGTCACCTTCTCTTTCTCCCGCGCGTCTGCGGAAGCAGGTGTCGCACATGCTGGAACGTGCCTTTAGCAAGCACAGCATCCACCCCAAGCGACTGCACATGCCTCGTTTCCACGTAAACCACAGCAGCCACGAGGCCTCTCCATGAGTCGCATCAGCCCTGTGACCCAATTACGCTTGACTCATCCAGGATGGTTGACAGAGTTGACGCATGCATGTGAATGAAAGATGAAAAGATGATTCCAAAGCTTGGAACGCTCGTAACGCGTTCTGATAACCAGCCCAAAATTTGCACGAGGAACCTCGCCATCTCGGTGCAAGCAGCAACCAACATGACTGAATTCATCGTGGCAGCAGGCCATGCTGCTTCGCGCGTCGGCTCTCTTGTTTCGTCACCAGTGAGGCAGACGCGAATATTCCTCACGACGAGGCTCCTCTTCTCCAGTGTATAACCCATGAAAAGAATACTACCCTACACTTTGTTATACGAGATGCTTCTGGCTACGGGTTGTTGTTGTTGTTTTGGTTGTAAAATTCATCAAGCTCCTCGAGCGCAGTTTCTCGAACTTTCCCCTCGCATGCGGAACAATCGCAGGTTCTGCATCATCATCATCATCATCATCATCATCATCATCACCATCATTACAGTTTCCTCACCCGGCCAGCTACTGCTGCTGCTGCTGGATCCCACCAATCACATGTATGTCAACCTTGTGAGCTCAAGCTCGAGCTCGAGTTGGTCTGGAAGTGGCCTAACAACCGCCGCAAATCTCAGCCACAGGATCACTCGCTTTCGGCGGTGGCAGCCCCGAGGAGCAAAAGTCGAATCCAAGGTACGTGTCACGCGCCGTCCGCCGCGCCCCCCAAGCGCAGGACGGGAGGCCCGCTCGGGCGCCGCGCCACGCCGGTCCCTCGCGCGCTTTCCGTGCGCGCCGCCGCGCGCCGGTCCGCGGGCCCCGCGGCGGAAGCGAGCCGGAGTCGGAGATGATGAGTGGCCAGCAGCCAGCCAGCCAGCTGGCGAGCCAAGAAAGCTCCCTCCATGCTTACCGGGCGAGCAGACTGGCAGGCAGGCCATATCGAAGACGGGCCCGCGCGAAGCGAAACCCCAGCGGAGTCCTGGAGGATTAACCAAAAGTTGTCGACCGATTGACTGACCGACTGACGCCTTTGATTAACCTCTTTTGTTCATTTTATTGTCGTTGTGCGCGCAGCCTTGCACAAAGCCCCTTATCTTCACCCAAAAAACAAGCTCAAACAAAATGGCCGCCATGCCTGACCTCAGCTCTCTTAACACGCCCGCGGGCATGGGCAAGCTCAACGGCTTCATGAGCTCGCGCTCGTACGTGTCCGGCTTCGAGCCCTCGCAGGAGGACGTCAAGCTCGTCAAGGCCCTTGAGGGTGTCGAGGTTGACCAGAAGAAGGCCGCCCACGTCGCGCGCTTCCTCAAGCACATGAACGAATTTTCCGAGTCGGAGCGCTCCGCCTGGCCCGAGGCCGGTGCCGCCGCCGCTGGTGGTGCCGCCGAGGAGGAGGACGACGATGACTTCGACCTCTTTGGTGATGACGACGAGGAGGCCGAGAAGGCCCTCGCCGAGAAGATGGCCGCCGAGAAGGCCGCCCGCAAGGCCGGCAAGGGCAAGGGTGAGCGCTCGCTCATCGTGCTCGAGGTCAAGCCGTACGACGCCGAGACCGACCTCGAGGTCCTCGCCAAGGGCATCAAGAAGTTCGAGCACGAGGGTATCCAGAACTGGGGCAAGGAGCACAAGCTTCTTCCCGTTGCCTTTGGCATCAAGAAGCTCGCCATCTCCGCCGTCGTCTACGACGACCTCATGGGTGTTGACGGTCTCAGCGACCTCATCGAGGAGAAGTACGGCGACCTCATCCAGTCCATCGACGTCCAGGCCATGAGCAAGGTCTAAGCGCCCGAGCAACTGGTTTCACGAAAACAACAACAAAACAGATTACTAAAAAATACAAGAGGCACTGTGCCTTCCTTGCTTGCTTGCTCGCTTGCTCGCTTGCTCGCTTGCTTGCTTTCTTTGTTCGCGGTCTTCCTTTGTTTTTCTTTTCCAGTTTGCCCCATTATGAAATGAGCTTGCGAAGATGACGTCAAGAGAGAGAGAGAGAGGGAGCCAGCCGGCAAGGACGTTCATCCCATCATTTCAAAATAAAAACCAACCTTCCCCCTCTCCCGACCCTCTCCCTAGAAAAAGTCTTTTTTGCATGCTCTCTCCACTCAGCAATACGAGACATCAAAGAATCTAAACATGCTTAGGCTACAATGGATGGGCACATAGCGCGACAGTCGCCCCAAGACAGTTGCGTCTGGGCTCTTGACTATCTCTCACGCGCATAATTTTACTTGTTGCTAAGCGCAAAGGCTTCTTCGAAGTCGCCAACCACGTTCGGGTCAGCGCTCGCGGGCAAGTGAAGCTTCACAAGCTTCCAGGAGTCCTTGTTGCCGCGAAGCATGCCCCAGTTCGAGTACTCGCGGCCGTCAACTTCTTTGCGCACCATGATGCGGATGCCTCGATGGCGTACGTCCTTGCCAATGATCTCCATCAAGTCGTCAAGAACGTCATCTTCGCCTTCCAACACCTGAATCAGCTCATCGGTGTTGACGTTGTGCAAAAGGACGCCAGAAACCTCACGCTTCCTGTTGTTGATGACAGACACCGACCGAATTTTCTCCACGAACTCCTCCTCGTAGCCACGAAAGTCTGGCGGGATCACCAGCTTGGAGTGGTACACAATGCGCGTGAGAACCATTGTTCTAGAAAGAGGAACGCGGTCTCCGGCTTGCTCAGGGGCTACTCGTCTCGCGTCTTGTGCCTCGTGTATTGTGTTAACCTTGCAGGTCTTTGGGGATTTGCTTGCGATTTGACATGCGCTTCGACCTCATCGCGGAATTCTTCCCGAGTCCTGTACAGCAGAGAAAAGAAGAAAAAGGAAATAGGAAATTGAAAGGGGAAAAGAAGAAAAATTGGACAATTGATCCTTGCCGGTCTCCGCGTGTCGCATAACGCATTAAGAGGGTGTAGGGGAGTCCTTGCCCCGTGCAGCAACTGGCCTGTGAGGCACCAGCACCTGATCTGGACTCACACAGTCAGGTGGACATCCAGGGAAATGGAAGGAGTTCGGTCAAAGTACTACTTTTTTGTCCGTTTTCGGCCTCTTTATAATAGTGATCTAGCACAAGCGCGAACTCTCGTCGAAGCGTGACTCCAGGATGATCAATGATCCACAGTGAGTCGAATTTTGCGGCGCTGCAGCGAATCAGGACTGGCTTACGATGGCTGGAGCGCGAGTCCTTAGTCCTTTTTTCTTGGCGGTGCGATCAATGTTGGGTCACTGTGACACCGCAATAAAAATGGATTCTCCGCTTTGCTGGTCGACACACCGGCGGGACAAGAATACGCATTGCGCGCAGATACTCGCTGTTAGTAGAACGGGGGGAGCACTCGGTGAAGGCGCTGCGTCGCCAAGTCGACCATCAGTCCATTCAACCCATCCAGGCCAGCCAACCAGCCAGCTAGCGAGCCTAGACTCATGATATGGCAAGGCATGCACGCGTGCCTAGACTCAAAGGCTAGGCTGGACTAAGCTTTGAGACTAAGCTTTGAGCCTAAGCTAGCTAGGTTAGCTACGTCTAGCCAAAAGGGCTAGCGCCTTCGCAAACTGGGCTAACCTATACGGCGTTTTCTGCTTTTTTGGTGAAGAACTTGCAAAGAACGAATGCGTTAAAGAACCGGAACGCGGGAGTGTGTCCCGGACAACAGCACAGCTTGCAAAACATTTTGCTTGAATGAGCAATCGGTGAGCCATGTAAATATCACCACGCACGCGGATTGCTTTTCCGGAAAAGATTGTCTCGCCTTCTCAGCAGACAGAACCAATCGCAGCAACCCCCCCTCGGCTTTTTTCTGCGCGCTTGTAAAATGGTTACGAGTTCAAGTTGTATCTTTTGCACGCCAGGTCGGAAGGGATAATTATCATGTCGCTCCATTCATCTATTTGAATGTGATCAAGTGCTTCCTTCTCTTTTCCTTCAAGCAAAGACAGGTCCAGCCGCTTGCTCGTCATTGTATCTCAGAACGTACTGAGCTCTTCAAATCAACGGAAAATCTGTAATTTCAAGATGTGCCGTGCAGATAGTTCTTTGCGATGGTGGCAACATCGAATGATGACTAATTGTCGGTAGTCGGCTCGCTTGACGCGCGCAGACTCTCAAGAGCACGCTGCGCATCTTGCTGTTCATCGGGAACTTTATAAAGTAAATGGGCGGCTTTTTCGAGATCGCGCTTTGCTTGGGAGAACGAGCTCTTCTTGGCTCGAGCTCGGCCCTTGCATTCGAGCGACAGGGCGTGCAATGTTCCGCGATGGAGCAGCGTCCTTCCTAATGCAATGTCCATATCACCGGGACTCTCATCACTGATTGCAGCAGCCTTCTTGTAGTGATCATTATCTTGTCGTAGACTCGTTAGTTCCTCCAAGTTTTGGACGGCCTGATCGCACGCCGAGATGGCTTCTGCCAAGACCTTCGCATGTTCTGCTTCTCTTGCATAAGGCCAAAAAGAGGTTCCCCCGCCAATAATTGTTGAGGTGGGTCGTCGCCCCAAGGCCGGCGCCGATTCTGCTCCAGGAGCCAGAGATACGACGGAGGACCGCATGCTTTTGCTCTCGCGCAGCAAGGAAAGACGCAACAGCTGTTCCTGGTGAGTCTTACATATGAATTCGTCGAATCTCCGCTGCAAGCTGTCGTTGATACCACCCAGCCGCGTCAAGTATGTTGAAACAATCAGCAACAGCAAGCCTTTTTTTTTTTTTTTTTTCGTTCAACTCAGCTTGGGTAAGCGACTGCGCCTCTGCCAGAGTAGTAGTACCTACAACGGACATTTATTTGCAGAGGAGTCCAAGTCGGTCGAAGGTGCTCGCATCCCGAACAGCACATGACGCAGAGTGGCATTCGCGCGAGTGGGGCGCGCGCTGCAGCAAGGCGGCAAGGAGGAGAGACTTTGTTGACCTTGTCGGTCTCTACACATATTCACGCCATGCCGGGGGCCTTTTGGGGTCAGAGCTCCGAGACGCTCTTGGCACGGCAGCGACAACTTGTTTCTGCCAAATTAGGCACAAACGAAAGATCCTTCTTGGGTACAACTCCACGCCGAGGCGAAGGCGCTGAGGCGACCAGTCATGACTACATGCAAAGGTCGCGTCGGGAAGGTCGACACTCTGGTGGCAAAAATAACAATGAAGACAGCGATGATGACAACGGCGAAACCACTGGCACGGCTCGAGATAAAAAGAACTCGCCTCTTGTTTTAGCGCCTAGTCTTCGAAACAGTGCGTCCCTCGATGACTTTCTTGCCAGTTCAGGGCCCAAGATGGAGACGGCTGCGTGGGAGGCTTCTATTGGGATGGACAAGCTTCGTGCCCAGCAACGACATATTCGAGACATTCAAAGTGGCATCGCCACAAGTCAAGCGCTGTGCAATCCTCAACAGGAAGCGAGATCACGACAAACAGGAAAGATTGACGCTAAATTACTCGAGGAGGCTTTCAACTACGGGCAAACCACGCCTGATATCAGCATCAACACCAAATCATACAACGTAGAATACTCCACACCAGCACAAGGCCGCGGAAAGCCCTTCGCGCATGCTGCGCAACACCTGATCCTTGCGGAACCTCCTCGACATGAGCCCACGTCGGCAATGTCGCAGACCTTTCCTGCCTTACGCGCGGCAAAGAAGCGTTCGAAAAAGAAGAAAGCTGCGCACATCAAGCGAAAGCCGTCAAAGTCCAGCCACATTTCTCGTACGCCATTTTCCACGAGCCCTCGGCGCCCAGACAAGGACGCTGCTGCAGCACGAGCCTCCAGGACGCAGGCCGATCTTGATGCCATGATTGCGGATTTGTCATCTGGCTCCGTGGTGCAAAGTCTTCGCCGTCAACTCGAGGCCTCCCGACGAAGTCTCGATGAGAGCAACACTTTTATTGAAACTGCCACGCACGAGTGGTTTCGCCGAGGGTGATGGCTCCCATTCTGGAGTTCGCCCCATCGCTTTGTTTTGCCTCCCGTATTTTCCGTCTGTTTGCTATAAACGTTGAAGCTCGAGTTCAAGTTTTGCACCACCTCAAACGCAGGTATATATTTGTCTCTTGGCCTCAGCTAACCCCTGCGACAGTGCCCTTTTTTCACGGAGCGCCATGCTTACGTACAATTGTCCTCGTCGCGATCGCCATCGCTTTCTCCCACTCGCTGTCGTCGTGGTCCACGCCGCTCTCCCTCTCTCCCCGCCTCGCTCTCCTCCATCTCGCTGCCGCTCGCGCTGCCTTATCTCGCCTGCCTCGACCCGACCCGGCCCGCCCTGAATGGAAAAACGAGATGGACGCGACGCCCAGATCCGAAACGAGGCCCGCCCAGACCAGCCAGCCCGGACCAGACCGGACACGAGTCGCAGGCGGCACGGGCGAGCGAGGCAGGGCGCGGCGCGGCGCGGCGGCGCTGCAGCCGTTCGCTCGTCGGGCGGTCGCAGCCAGCGGGCGAGGCGAGGCGCGGCGCGGCGAGGCGAGGCAGCTTCGCTTGCCTGCAGGAGCTCGGCATCGTCGTCGGCTCGCTCTGCTCTGCTCTGCTCTGCATGCGAGCGCACGTGCAGCGCAGCTCCAGAGGAGAAGGAGGCGCGGACACGGGAAGCAACAGGGTAACAGCAGCAGCGACGACGCCCGTCCACGCGGGCACCGCCACCGGCGCGTCGAACCCCACCATGGACATGCTCTTCAGAGCGTTTCCGCGCAACTTCCTGGGCGGCAAGGCCAAGGCCCACGATGACGCCCCGTCGCCAGGCAGCGCACCAGGGACCCCATCAGGCGGGGGACCGAACAGCGCCGGAGGCAGCGGCAGCATCAACAGCAGCAGCAACGAAATCCCCGACGAAGGCCTCTGGCCCAAAGGAAATAAGGCCAAGGGCAACAGGCCGCGGAAATTCAGCTACGGCGATATGCTCTCGACGCAGCAGGCGTTTTGGCACTGCATGACCCTCGTTTTGGGTCTCGGCACGCTCACCATTCCTTACGTGCTGAAAGAGCTCGGCTGGTTTGGTCTCGTACTCCTAGCACTTTTGGCCTGGCTCAGCGCGTACACGGCCAAGCTGCTGTGCATTTGCATCGATTACGTTCCAGAGGCAACCGCCGGCCGGGACGTGGTCAAGGTGCTGAACACGTATCCGGACATTGGTGAGGCTGCCTTTGGGGCGCGCGGCCGCACCTTTGTCAACTACATTCTCTATATCGACCTCGTGGCCAGTAGTGCGCTCTTCTTGGTCTTCATCGCCACCAACATGGCAGAAATGCTCCCGGGACTCTTTACACCTTCTGTTTGGATTATTGTCACGGGAATCTCGCTGCTGCCAACGGTTTTGCTCAAATTGCAGAAACTCACCTTTCTCAGCGCCATCGGATCATACATCATGCTTGCTCTCGTGGTGGCTGTCTTGTACGCAGCCATCTCGACGGCGCCCGAGTCGCTCGAGAAAAACGAGTACCATATGGCACGTTTCCAGGTGCAAGCCGCAGGAAACATGATCTTTGCCTTTGCCATGCATGGCACCCTGCTCACCATCTACAGGGACATGCGATCGCCCAATGAAGCAGGCGCTCTTTTCGACAAAGTCTACGCCACCGGCTATCTGCTCAAGTTCCTCGTCGGTGCCACTGGTTACTATTTGTTTGCGCAAAACACGAGCGACCAGGTCACGCTCAACTTGCCCATTCCATGGCTGAAAACGGTCATCACCTTGGCGGTTACCTTGAAAAAGTGGCTCACCTACGCACTTCCTCTCGAACCGGTCGCTGTGGAGCTTGAACAGCGATCCAATGGCCGCTCCGCCCTGATTCGCGTCGGCCTTGTCGTTCTCACCGTTATCATGGCCATCTTTCTCCCCTACTTTGGGCTTTTTCAGTCGCTCATTGGCTCACTCTGCGCAGGTTTCCTCGTGCTCATCTTCCCGCTTGCATTTTACCTCAAGCTCTACGGGAAGACGAACCTTTCCGCTCGATCCCGCTTTTTCCACTGGGCTTTGCTCATTCTCAGCGTGATTCTCGTCGTCTTGGCCTCGTACCGGTCGCTTGAGGAGGCTTTCATGCTCTGGTGGGACACTGATGCTGTAGTGATTCCTTCCGACTCTGTTCTCGGCACGGGTGCGAGTGTTGTTCCCCAAGATGTCAAAGACGCAGCACAACAAGGGATTGCTTCGCTTGCTCAAGCCGCCGACTCGGCTGCTGCAGTGGCTGCAGCTGCAACATTTGACGAAAATTCTGCATGAATCCTGCTCGTTTCCTTCCATCACTGATTCTAAAAACACCAGCTTTCCCCCCCCCCCCCGCGCGCGCATCAAAAAGAAGAGAAAAAAGCAAACAAACAAGATAGACACATTTAACTGGCTGACTCTTTTTCTTCAACGCTCTCACTTTCTCTTCTCCTTCCCTTTTCCGTTTCCTTCCTCTTCACTTCGCTTTACCTTACTTCAAGGTGGCCATGGATGGTTGCGCGAGGCCCAAAAGTCGGAAAGCGCGATCATTTTCGACGCGAATGGCTCCACGGTCGGTAACGTTCTCAAAGTCGCGGACATACTCAGACGCCGAGGCTGAGACAGAGGCAGCTGCTTGCACGTCCTTGCTCACGCTGCGCGGCGAACCGTTGAATGGAGGCGGCAATTTACTGGTCTGAATGCTGTTTGTCTCTGCTGCGACGCGGTCCCGAGGTTTGCGCGTCGGTGAGTTCATGAGCACTGGCTGATGGGCGGCTCCTCCTCCGCGCGTATCTATCCGGCTCACATTTGGAAGCGCGGCAGGCACAAAGTCTTTCGGGTTCCTGTTTTGGCCCCACGTGGGCTGATTTGTGAGCTCCAAATTCGGGTCCTCGAGCAGACTGTCCATCTCTTCCTCGTCCTTTTGACCCGCAGTAGCACCTCTGTTCTTGCTCACACTGACTTTCGCTCCATGACTAGCCTCGGCGAGGGCGGCGTTCGTAGCCTCTGCAGACGAACCTGCTCCGTTGCCTGCTTTGGTGACGTCTTTCCCGGTCAATGCAGCAGCAGCGTTCGTTTCGGGCCGCTCGGGCGCCGCATCTTGTTGTCCAAGGTTAAGAAGTGACTTGGCCGACGAAGAAGCTGGGAGCGGCGGCGCAGCAAAGCTAATGTCTCCATCGACATCCGTGCCGACTTGCGACTCGAGCATGGACTGGTGCTGTAAAAAGGCACTTCGTGACATTTGGTTGTCGCTACCCTCCCACGCAGGCCCACTGACTCCGCTGCCGTCCTCGCGGATGGTGACGCCTGCTTTCACACGGAGTGCTGGATTTTTCAGGATGCACTGCTGAAAGCTTGCCGAGCTTCGATAGAACTTGCCATTGGCCGACGACTTGCTAGCCTCGGCGTCAGCCGCAGCCGCCTTGGCTGCGGCCTTGGTCAAAGCCTCGGTGTGCGCCGTCTCTCTTCGCAAGTCTTCAACAACAGCCTGTTTCTGTAGCTCTTCGAGCTGATCCGACGACACGCTGTGGGACATGGTGTAGTTCGTTCGGGGCAGCTTGTCCCCTGCGACCTGATTCACAACAATAATTTTGCCATCGTTGTCAAGAACGAATTGCTTGTCACGCAAGTCTTTGGCAAGTTGCGCAGCGCGCTCATTCTCCGCCTGCTCCTCTTCGTGGCGCCGTTTTCTGTCGGCTTCGGCGGCAGCCTTTTTCGCTTCCATCTCCTGCACAATAGCCGATTCGGTCGTGGCGGAAGCAAGACTAGAGCGTCGACGGTGACTCTGCCGGCGAGCTTCGCGATCGTTCGACCCTGTGCTGCCGGAATCATCTGCATCGAGTCTAATGAGATACTCTGGCAATTCCCCGCGCTTTTTTCGTGATTTGCCTTCACTCGACAGGCTTTCGCGCTGTCGACGCGCCTTGCTGGCGATGGACCGAGAACGCGAGCGCGCCGTCTCGCTCGGTGCCACTGAACCAGCGTACTGGGATGCTCCTGCACTGTCTCGAGATCGGGTTACACGGTCGCGCCTCTTTTTCGGAATGGCGCCACGTGCCCAGGTATCAATCTGCGCAGGTCGTGGCGGTGCTTCTGCCCCAAGATACCATGTTCCGCGGTCCAAGTCACCTTCGCCTGCGTCTGGTCTTCGAAACGCCACCTCGAGCACACCAGCTAGCTCGCGCAGTGCAGCTTCCACTGTATAGGGCACCTCTTTGCTGTCGAGGTACTCTTCGTACAGCTCCTCGTCCGCTGCACGGAGAGCTTTGTCCACAAGCTCCGAGGCATGGAGCTGAAGCGTCTCGGCTTCGACCTGCGCAATAAGCTCCGCTTCGTCAATCTCTGGCTCCGCTGGAGCGGCAGGCTCCGCTTTCTTCTTCGCCATGACGGTGCGTGTGTATGTGGCCGAGACGGGTTCTTTCGCGCAAGATGCTGCCTCCCTTCTCGCGCGCGCGTGCCTTCAAATGTGCGTGCTTGCGAGCGAGCAACGGAGTGAGCGCTCTCGACCCCGGACCCACGTGAACCGGCTGACCCCAAAGGGCGCGACGAGCGCAGCGCTCGCCCGTCTGCCCCAAGTTTGGTTGTCGATCTTCTTGTGCTTGCCTGGTAAGGAGTGCTGATCGACCGAGGCGAGCGGGGCAATCAATGTCGTCTTCGTCGAGCACAGAAGCCGTCGAGAGAAAGAAAGGACTCGCGTAGTAGTAAACCCCATGTTCGACTGACTCGGAGTCCGCGCCACTACAAGCCAAAGAAACGATCCGTTGGGTTCACCGTCGACGCAGCCCCTGTGACTCTCTGGGATAGCGACTCCTGCCGCGCGGGGTCCACCCATGCGGCGCACGGCCGGCGGAGCAAGCAGACAAGCAAGCAGACCATGGATGATGACGGTAGCACGGCGAGTGTGTGCAGAGGGAGGGGATGTACACGCTAGCAACTCGCGCAATGTAGTGTGTACGTGTGTCTGCGCGAGGACGGTGACCAAGCGTTCCCGGCGATGGGCGCGTGCAAAAGTGCGAGGCCAAACCGAAAGAAAGAGCGCGACGCCACGGGTGCTCCTAGCTTGAGATCGGCCTCGCGAGGAGCGCCGCGCGGCCATCGCCCGCCATTTGCACGCTCGTGGGCAGACTGCGCGCAAGACGAGGTGTTGTCCGCTTTGCGCGATGTGCCGCGTTGCACAATGCATAAGATGGGGCAAGTCTCGTCGCCAGGAGTTCAGAAATGAGACAGGTTAGTCAAATAGATTGATGGCGGCGCCCTGTGGACACTTTCCATCTTGCGGCGGACCCCGTGTCGCCAGCTAGCTTCTGCAAACCCATATCGCTGCCGAGGCATGCAAACCTTTATTGCTGACGAGGCATTACGTCCGCGGTACAAACTCTCCTTCCCCATCCAGGACGCATCTCGCTTGCCACCGGACAAGGCGAGGCCTAACGCGTGAATCTGATTCGGCACGGGGACGGACGAGGGCAAGGGTACGGCTCCTTCGTGCTCGAGCAGAGCCTTCGAGAGTCAGGAGTCTGATCTGAGCTGCATCAGTTTGTAATTAAAATTAACACTCGTACTTCGGCTTGAGAGCACATGAGTAATGATTTACAAGCAGCTATCGCGGGCTCGCCTCCACGAGGTGCCTATCAGGATGCCAAAACACGACGATATCCCTTGAAGAAGCTGGCATTGCTTCTTCTTGGGGTCTGCGTCATTGTAGCATCCGTTGTGGCCGCTACGAGCTCACTTCGGCAAACTGAGCCGCTGACGACGGATAATTCACCCATCCCTGTCACGGACACGGACGCTCCATCGGCAGCACCAAGTCCCGCAAGCTCTCCGATCGTGAATACCGTAGAGCCAACACCAAGCGAATATGTGAGTACACCCCAGCCTACGCTGGGGCCAATGACGGTCGTTTCAACGTCTTCCCCTACTCAGAGTCCAGACTTGGTGCCAACGCAAGAGCCAGTGTCAGAGCCTACACGATGGCCTCGATCTACGCCAGAGCCCACGCCAGAGCCAACACGCTGGCCTCGATCTACGCCGCAGCCAACACCAGAACCAACTCCAGATCCAACTCCGGAACCAACACCGGCACCAACACCGGCACCAACACCGGAGCCAACACCGGAACCGACACCGGAGCCAACGCTAGAGCCAACACCGGAACCAACGTGCTGGACGAGGCGATGTCGGCGCGCAGGCTAGTTTGTTTTTTAGCTATATGTGCATCGCAAGCATAATTTTTTCCTATTTTCAGTCAATTCTTGCATGCAGCAAGCGAAAGATCTTGGCGCGCTCATGCTTGTTGTGATGAGCTGTCTCAATAGCATTTTGATGGCGGATCGTGCGTGCATGAAGACAGTTTTCCCTTCATGAATCTCCCGCTTCATCTCGAGACCCAAATCGACGACTCGAAATTATGAATGAGTGAAGGAAGCCATGCCATCACACAATCAAATACCCAACACATCGATCGAGAACTTTTTCGACGACGCTGGCACGATGAGCCTCTTTGGCGGGTTGAACATGCGCGTGACGCGCAAGGCGTCCGCCGAGTCGTCGGCAAGCACGCCCGCCGCGGCGCCCGGGGCCGCAGGCGGACGCGCGTCAGCTTCGTCATCGACGGCGACAGCAGCGAACGGCGTTGGCGCGGGCGTATCTTCTTCTTCTTCTTCGACGGGGCAACCCGGTGCGGCCAGCGCTGCGTCGAGCGGGTTTGGCTTTCTCAACGCCGCGCCCGCCCCCGCTGCCGCGCCCGCAGACGTGGAGGCGGCTGCGCCGGCCGCGGCTCCAGGCGCTCAGCCAAACGGAAACGAGACGGGCTTTAGCTTCCTCGGAGCGCAGCCCACAACCGCTGACGAGGGCGACCTGGCCCGACACAGAGATGCCGCAGGCGATGCACTGAGCATCGGCGAGGCATCAACGACAGCTGTTGCGCCCTCTGTGGCCTCGTCATTTTCGTTTTTGCATGCCGATCCTGAGGCTACGACTCCGCCTTCTTCGTCCGCAAGCGTGCCTTCTGTGGAAGGCGGCGCCGACCAAAGCGCGAGTGCACTGGCGGCTTCAATGGCTGCAGCTGCAGACGAAGATCTCCTCGCGCCAGCTGCATTCATTAGGCCAGCCAACATCAAAAAGAAGCGCGGGTCCCGACGTCCAGGTTTCGCAAGGCAGGGATCCGAAGCCGCGTCTGAGACGAGCTCGCTTGCACCCAGTGTTCGCGATGGCGGCGAAGATGAAGGCGATGCCGTTGAACACGACCACGATGACAACGATAACAACGACGATGGCGACGTCGAAGTTGACGAAGTCGAAGAGGCGACCAATCAAGACCTTTCGCGTCAGCCCAGTCGTGGCTTGCACGACGACGAAAAGGGCCAGGAGGAGACTGTCGCGTCGGAGCCTTTGCCAAAGGTCGGTGGTTTCTCGTTTATTAGCCAAAGCACGCCCGACGCAGCGCCTTCAGAGACACCCGAAATCTCATCGCAGGAGACAAGCACGAAGCCAGTCAATCCAGAGCCAACGTCAACGAGGTCAAGGGCATCAACGTCGACTTCTACCGCGGGCGCAGCATCGACGGACTCCAAGGCAGAGATGAAAGGAAGCTCTGACGACTCTGACCTCGGTGAACTAGGCGACCTCTTGCGTGCGTTTCGACGAGGCGCCGACCAGTTCACCAAAGGCTTGGCGCGTGTCAATGAACGTACGGCAAAGACGCTCGAGGACCTCGACCGCAACGCCGAACAGTCGCAAGGACTTGCGGAACGCGTAAAATCTCTTGAGCAGGAACAGAATGAGGCGCTCGCGGCCGAAGACTTTGAAAAGGCCGACAGTTTGCAGCGCACGATGGATGCCGTGAGCCGGTCCGTTGACGAGGTGGACAGCCGCAAACTGTACCTGAACCGGACGCTAAATGAGCTGAGAGCGGAAAAGGCCAAGGTTTTTGCAGACCAGGTGCAGAGTATTGACATTATCTCTGAGCTTTTGGGCGACTGCTGCAAGAAAGAGTCCGAAAAGGCAAAAACTCTGGCTGCCGATACGGCCGCGGCGGCGGAGCGCGAAGCCGCTCAGCTCGACGAACAGGAGGACCTGTTGCGCATCGATCGTGAGGGCATCGAGAGCGATCTTGAAGTTGCGCAGCGTGAGCTCGACCAAATCAACGCGCGTGTTGACGCCGGTACTGTTGACCTTCGCGAGCAGCGAAGCGGCTGGGAAGAAAAGATCGCTGTTGTCGACGAAGAGATTGAGGAACTCGAGCGACAGCTAGAGATTAAACGCCAAGAGCGCGCCTCTCTCAGCACGAGCCTCGAGGAAGTCAACAACGGTATCCAAGCGGTGCGGTCAAGATATGAAACACGGCTGAACGAGCTCGATGAGCGGCACGCCAACGTCATGAGCAAACAGAAAGTGGCCGAATCTCGTGCACGCGCGATCGAAGAGGCGCGCCAGGCGCTCGAGGACCGCAAGACGTCCACCGAGGCAAAGGTTGCTTCGCTCGAGCGCTCGGCAGGCGAAATCGAGGCGCAGCTCACGATCTTGGGCAAGATTGCGGGCCGCCTGCGAAAGAGCCACGCGGAAGAATCCGGCGCTGAAAGCGGTGCAGGGAAAGAGGATGGCAATGAGGACGAAGCAGCAGCAGCCGCGGCCAAGATGCGCAAGATGGAGGACGAGGTGCACGTCGCGCGACAGAACATCGACTTCAATGCGCGCAAGGCGCAAGAGATTGAATCTCAGCTTGTAGAGCTTGGTCAGCGTCTCTTCGATATCGAGAGCAAGCTTCCAGCTCTGAATGAACAAAAGCGCCTCGCGGTGTCGTCGCGTAACTTCAAGGAGGCTGGTCGCCTGAACGGCGTCATCAAGGATATCTCGGGCGAAAAAGGCGATGTCGAGGCTGAGACTGCCGAGGCACGGGAAAAGCTGGCCGAAATCCGAGAGCAGATGGACGGTAAGGCGGCTCACGTCGAGGAGCTCGTTGCGGCAATCAAGGACATGCAGGACGGCGTGAACCGTGCTATGCTTGCCTCTTTGAACAATAAGCGCTTGGCGCTGCGCAAGACACAGGCTGAAGTGCGCGCCTCTGGATCGGTCGAGCCAAATACTTTTGGCGAAACTGTTCTCTCGATCTTGCGTGCCGAGGCAAGTGCTTGCGAGGAGGAAGCCAAGGTTGTGTCTGTGAAGATTTGCGGCGACGATTCGCTTGCGGAGCTGCCTCCTGAGGTGGAGGAGAAGATGGAGGACGAAGGTGAAGAGGAGGCGGAGGAAGACGCGGACCAAGATACAGGGCGCGCGAGCGGAGTTGGTTCTGGAAAGGAGGATGCGCAAGCGCAGCATGGAAATAGCGGCGATGCGAGCCAAGATGTGGACGGCGACCACGACGGACATGCCGAGGCTGACCCTGATAGCGACGATGCCGAGAATAACGACGATGATGACGACGTTGCACTTCAGGGTGCGTCTGCAGATGGCCAAGAAGGGGTGGATGAAAGACTCGCTGGCGCCGGCGCCACCGCTGCAGAAGAGCATGATGAAGAAGTGGACCAAGAAGAAGAGGAAGAGGAGGACGACGGGATGACGATCGAAGAGCTCGAAGAGGCCATCAACAACCTAGAAAGTGACATTGCCGATGCTGTAGAAGCAGAGGACTTTGAGACGGCCGCCGTTCTCGAAGAAGAGGCCTCTCCTCTTCGCGAGCGACTCGAGCGCGCCAAAGGTGCCCAAGCCTAACAGCACGAAGTATTTTAGATCATCATCCATCACCCTTGGACCCGAATACTCCTCTTCCTTTTACGCCACAGTCCCTGACCTGTCCTCTCCACGGTCAAGGGAGCGCGGCTGGCATGTTCAGCTCCGGGCTTGCCGCCTCCGGGTTTAGGCTTGGCCCCAAGTCAAGCTTTTTGCTCCTTCTCGTTTACTAGTGCTAGTACTATACTAGGCCTAGGTGGTATTCGGCCAGGCCAGTGCAGCAACCTGAAAGCAGAACTCGAAAGGGCCGCGCGCAACGTGCACTCGAGGGCGGAGTCGCGCGACACGGGTTTCGTCGACGTGGCAGAGCGAGCAGGTCGTGTCCCGAGAAGAAGCGAGGCCGCGGCTGGCCAAAGCAAGCACGCGAGCGAGCAGCGAGCAGCGAGCAAGCGAGGTCCATTTGGCGCGGCAATTGGGTGGGATTCCTGGTTTTCGATCCAAGGTCTCCAAAGCAAAGCACGAGCAGGAGCAGGAGCAGAGGGCGCGCGAGAGAGCGAGCAAGAGAGAGACCATGAGCTCGAAGGCAGGGCTGGAAAGCCTCAAGTACCTACCGAGCGCAGAAAACGTGCAGCGCGACGAGCCCGGGACGTCCAAGTCAAAGGGCGGAGACGAGAGCTTCCGTGAGTTACATTATCTTGCTTGGCCATGGATGGCGGAATGAGCCATCAACGACGCCAGTCTGCGCAATGCAGAGTGAGAAGCGCGGGGGAGGAAAGACTAGGCCTCAACGACGTCATTATGGTTGCCAAAATTGTAAAAGAGAGGATACGAGAGGGCGAGAAAGAGAGAAATAGATGACGGTGGAACTCGCTGAGGCGAGCTGCGCAGTGGACTATGATGTGAAAACATGGGCATCAGTGATTATGGGCAAGAGTGATTCTTGCTTTGCTTTGCTGTGTACTCGATTGCATTGCATGACATTTCTTTGCATTGAGTCCATCGCATAGCGTTTCACTGCTTGCTTTTGTGATTTGAGAGGGAAATGGATGATGATGAGGAGGAGGATGATGAGGAGGATGATGATCAAAGCGACTAACTGTGCAGAGACGAACTCTTCTTATTACGATGGCACAGCGCGTGTGGGCGAGCCAAATGAGCCGCCTGCATCATTTTCACCAGTAGTCCTGGATAAAATCGACGAGTGCTTGTACCGCGGACCAAAGGAGAGACTGTGGCGGCCGACAGGCCAACGAGGCGTGTTCGGCGGCCAGGTGATGGGCCAGAGCCTGGCGGCGGCGCTCGGCACCGTGCCCAAGGACAAGGAGCTGCACAGCATGCATTCGTACTTTTTGCGCGCGGGCAAAGAAACCTCGGACATTATTTACCACGTCCTCGTCTTGCGCGATGGCAGGTCGTTTGCAACGCGTCTGGTGACTGCGCAACAGAATGGGCGGCCCATTTTTGTGCTCATCGCCTCATTCCAGAAGCCAGTGCTTGCGTCTCTGCTGCATCAAGATGTCATGCCCATGGTGCCGAGCCCCGAAAGCCTCATGACGCAAAAGGAGTACTTGCAGGCCGTGATTGATGATCCTCGATGCGCGGAAAAGTATAAGCCGGTACTTCAGACGCGCATGAAGCACGAGGGCCCCGTCGACATTCGCATTGTGCTAGCTCCTGACTTGTTTGAGGGTAGACCGGCGTCGAAGCAGTACAAAGCTCCCGAGTATCCCAAGTACACGCACGAGCATCGCCAAATCGTGTGGATGCGAACCAAGACCAAGCTCCCCGATGACATTGACGTGCACCGTAGCGTTCTCGCATATGCAAGCGACATGGGTTTGCTCACGACGGCTCGCGGCTCGACGCCCTTCAACGAGCTTGCCATGGTTGCCTCGCTGGATCATAGCATGTGGTTTCATTCATCGTTTCGCATGGATGATTGGATGCTCTACGTGATGGACAGCCCACGCGTGAACAAGGAGCGTGGTTTGGCCTTTGGAAAGCTGTACCGTCGTGATGGAACGCTCGCGGTGACGGTGAGCCAGGAGGGACTCATTCGTCTCCGCCGGGATGCGCCGAAGCCCACGCCAAACCTTGCCACCCTCATTGCCAAGGCCGACAGTGACGAGCAGACCAAGAAGGGGTCTAAATTGTAATATTTACCTTTACACCAACATAAGATCGAAATTCATCCCAGAGTCCCTCCGCCCCCCCCCCCCACAAAAAAGTTATCCTTTGTCCCTCGCGTCATGTACACCTCTTTCTGCTTTGCATACAATCAGCACCAATCAACTGACTACACAGCGACCAGCGGGACTGCAATGCACAAGCATGGCAAGTTGCACGACACCAGGTGAGACGGCGTGATAGAGCCTCGTCTCGTCTCTTGCGCACTTCAAATTTTTCGTACGAGTATACTCCTCCCCCCTCCGGGAAAAGCTCAGCTGGCTGTCGACGTTAAAACCTCCAGCGCGCTACTTGAAGTTTATCAAAAGGGTCTTTGCGCTGGTTCTCCATTGGCAACGGTCCATTTTCTTGACGTGTTTTCTTTTTTGTTTTTTTGCTCACTGCAGTGGCCGACGTTGCAAGGTTTGCCTTTTTCTTCTTCTTTTTCACAATTTTTTTGGTCCGGCTGTTGACAAGGCCTGACGGGGGTGTCAAGGCCGTGCGCGTGGCGGCCGCCGGCCTGGCCGTTGCTGTGCGTGATGCTTGTTTCTTACTCGTTTTGGCAGTAGCCTTGGAAGATCGTCGCGCCACTGGAACCGAGACAGCGGTAGGGGGGCGGCGACCTGGAATGCAGTGCATCGTTTTGCCCTCGAAGCCGTCTTCTGACTCATTGAAACGGTGCGTAGAGGTGTCGAGGTCACGCGTTTGGTCAAGGATGCGTGATATATAGTCGCTGACGAGAGAGTTGTGCGCATCGTTGTTGTCATGATGATGATAATCATCATCATTATCATCAATATCAGACGTTGCAGCGACCGAGGTACCTCCGGTGTTCCCAGATCGATGACGCCGAGGATTCAGATCAACTGCTTCGGAAATGTAAAAGCTAGATTGATCATTCTCCTGGGCGCGCATTGTGGCTTTCGATGTAACATCGTGCCGCTTTTGACCGGACAAGGCCTTGTGAATAACGCGGTTGGTGACGTCGACATCACCGTCGGACGAAGTGCGATCATTGCGGGCGTGGTCCCATTGATGACGATTTTCGAGCGTAGAAAGCTCCTCGGTAAGACGCAGTGTGTGTGCGCGTTGCTCGCGGAGCTGATCTTGAAAGGATGCAATCTGCTCGGCGCGCAGACGCTCCGTCTGCTTGCACTGCTGCTGCAGACTGTCGACCTGGTGTCGCAAGAGGTCAATTTCCTGAAGGCGCGCATTTTCCATGCGAGTGGACTTTTCGCGCTCTGCGTGGACGGCGTCTTGCAAGGCGGTAATTTGTTTTTCACGAGTCTCATTGAGACGGAGCGCCGACTCGAGGCTAGCCTTTGTGGAGTAAGCGCGCTCACGCTCTGCGAGTAGATCTTCCCGAGCCTTGTTTGCTTCGCCGGAAGCGACAGCAAGTCTGTGGTTTTCTGCGACGAGGGTGGCGTTTTCGGAGATCTGGCGTTTTGTCTCGGCCTCTTGCTCGAGCTTAGCGCGCGCACTTTCGGCGAGCTGCGCGGAGAGCTGCGCGAGTTTGTCTCGAAGTTGAGTGATTTGGTCGGCCTGGCTCGCGGTGCGCCGCTCGAGTTCGGTGCGGAGGCGATCCTTTTCTTGAGCGTGCTTGCGGTCTGCCTGCGCGGCGACAATGCGAGAGTCTAGAGCGGCGGCTTGGGCCATGATGCGACCCTCGCTTTGACGAGCGGCATTGGCAGCGGCCTCTGCATCGGCTGCTCGTTTTTCGAGCTCAAGTCTCTCTTGCGCCCAGAGCGCGAGCTGGTGTTGCAGCTCTTCGCGAAATGTCTGTACCTGTTGCTCGGCGAGGTCTGCGCGCGCGCGGAGTTCTTGGCGGTCTTCACAGACGGCGAGAAGGTCCCTGTTTAACCGCTCGACCTCCTCCTGCTGGCTGGTTCTTTGGGCCTCGAGGCGCTGCACGGTGGCGCTCAGCTCGGACTCGAGCTGCACGATGAGTTTTTCGTGATGCCTTTGTCGCGCTTCGGGCCCTGCGCGTGGCGCCAGCGGAGGCCTGGCCCCTCCTGCCGACATTGGGCTCTCGTCGGTTTTGGTTTTTACCAAGGCAGCATGTTTATTTTTATTTTCTGTTTTCCCATCATCGGCTTGTCATCATTACACAGCAGTTTGTAGTACGACGAAGGCGCCTGCCGTAGGACACCAAGTAGATTGTGTGACGCAAAATTGTGAAGCAAGAGAGCAACCTATCATGGTTCGTATGTCGGGGTCAAAAAGCCCACGTGCGTATCGTTCGAATACTCGCCACCATCAATCTGTTTGCGGAATGTAGAAAAGTGACAAATAGACTCTGCAGTGCGCACACAGACAGGACTGTGCCAAAGTCATGGGTTTGATGCGATGATCGTTTTTTTTAGCATTCCAAGCGATTCCAAGAGAAAAAAAATTAATGACACATACACACGTAGGTTTCATGGATGATAGACAGACAGAGTCGGGCCGCAAAGGCTGCGGCACCCGAAAAAGCTCTCGTGCGCGAGCGAGCGTCAGAGAGAGACCACCCAAAAGGGGCTCACGAGCTCAGTTTTACAGATTGCAGACACGAGGAATCCAGGCTTTTCGCAACGCAGCTCGTCGTGCGCATCGCCCGATATGAATTTACAGCAAACCTTCAATGTTCGCTCTAGGCCTATGAAGGCTGCCATCGCTACTCCCCACGACGCTGAGCTCAGCGGGGACTTGATGATGAGGTTCTTGCTGATGAGGTTCTTGCTGAGAAGAAGAAGAAGAAGAAGAAGAAGAAGAAGAGTGAGCTCGAGAACCGCGTGGCGAAGGAGAGGAAGGTCCCGCGTGTGGGCCACGCTCTGGCCCATTCGGGGTCAGCATGTTGCGAAAAAGACTCGCAAGTCCTGATCGCCGGGAGCCAGATGAAGATCTGGGTCGTGGACTGTCGCCCTCGGTATCGCTGTCGCCATCAGTACTGCTGCTTTCACTCTCGTTTTGCTGGTCAAAAAGTGCATTGTCACCATGAGAGCTGGCGCTACGGCCTTGCACTGATCTTGCACGACGCGGCGCGAGGAGTTGTCTTCGGAGCCACAGCGCTCTGCTAACCTTTGGAATCTTGCCGGTTCCTTCGCCGGCATTGTCATCATTATCGTCGTCGTCGTCGTCATCGTCATCGTCAGAGCTGCTGCTAATACTACTCGTGCTCGCGCTGCTGATGCTACCATTACTATTTTCACCCCGAGTCAGAGAGCGTCTTACGAGTCTGCGCGCCTCAATCTGATTATGCTCAAATTGCTCGAGCTCCTCGGGGCTGAGGTTCGCCGTGATAAGATTACGCAAATCCCGAGGCCTAATGCTCTCGGTGCGCTCGAGGGGGGTGAGTCCCGGACGGAGACCCCTGCGGCGCGGCTGAGCCACGGGGATATCTTCTGGTCGGAGACATGCGTCTTCACGCACGGTTTGTAGACCAAAGCGCTCCTGTGTCGAGTCGCTTTCACTCCTGCGAAGCTGCCCGAGCTGGCGGCGCCGACGCCGGCGCGCCTGAAGCGCGCGACGTTCCTCCTCGCTCAGGAGCGTGGGCCCGCGCGCGCTCGCCGCCGCGTCGTCCTCTTCCGGGAACGCGCGCTCAGGCGTGCCGCCGCTGCCGTGGCTGCTGCCGGAGTCGCACGAGCCGTGCGAGTCCGCGCTGCTGCTCCTGTGCCTGAGGAAGACTCTGCGCGAGCTCCTCAGCGCGCTGACAGCCGCCGCGTCGTCGGTGGCGACTTCCTGCAGGGCCATCGCGCCACCCCGCTCTCCCTCTCGCTCGCCGCTCACGCGCGAACGGCGGGCGGGTGGGCGGGCGACGCAAGAGGTTCTGCCCGCTTCGCCGCGCCAGCCTCGCTGCTGCTCTCCTGCTCTGCTCTGCGCCTGCTTTGCTCTGCTCCGCTCTTGAGTGTCCTCCGCCGTCGGAGTAGCACAGCACAGCGGCTGAAGTGCGTGCACGCTGGAGAAAGTGCGCTTCGCTCCAGCTGGCTCACGCTGCCTTTCTTTAGGGCGCTGCACGTGCCGCGCTGGCCGCTGGCCGCCGGCCCCGGAGGCCTTCTCCTTCTCCTTCTCCCTCTCCTCCTCCTTGTCCTTCTCCGCGCCCTTGTCCTCCTGCTGGCCCTCGCTCCCGAGCCCGGTCACGCCCGGCTCGCGCGCGTTGATGGACGCACCCGCGGGAGGGAGGGAGGGGAGGGAGGGGAGGAGGGGCGCGCGCCGCCCTCGCTCGCTGTCGCTGGCGTGAGAGCGAGCTGCGAAGGGGGGGGAAGGGGACCTTGGCACCCGCGCCCGGAAAGGAGAGGAAAGTGAGACAACCGGTTGATCAGTCGAACAGACGATGGATGGCGGCCGGTGAAGCAGTCGCAAGCTGGCCGCGCCAGCACGCAAGTAAGTTCTCGGCCACCTTCGCTCGCTCGCTCGCTGGCTGGCTGGCCGTGATCGCGACGCCCTCTGCAGCGCCGACGGCGTCCTGTCCTGGAGGAATGAATGCCTGCGTGCCTGGGCGCGTGAAAAAGAAGAAGAAGAAGGGACGCGGGCCTTCTTCTTGTGCGCGCAAGTTTCTTTCGCCTTGAGTGTCTGCTGCGGCACACAGAGCAGCGACGGATAGTGCGTATGTAGAGCAGCACCGCGTGCTGCTGTTGCTGCTGCTGCTGCTCTTGGCCGTGCCAACGTTGGTGCTTGATGCTATTGCGATTGTGGAGCCAGCAAGCACGCACGCAAGCAAGCCAGCAAAAGAAGAAGAAGCAGTCGGAAGAAGAAGAATGAAAGAAAGAAAGAAGACGCCCTGCCGGCAGTGACAGTGAGCGAGCGTGCGAGCTCTCGGTCCCAAGCTTCGCGCAAACGCTCCGGCTGTGCACAGCCAACCCGCCAGCAATCGGAATCGGTCGCAGACGTCGCTCCTCGCCGCCAGCCACCCGCCCAAGCGGTTCGCGCTGGCTGGCTGTTGATGGTTCGCTAGTTCCGACGCCCTGGCTGGTGCTGGCTAGCTCGAGCTGCCGAAACTGTCGCCCGGAGATGACGGCTCGCTGTGCTGGCTGCGGCGGAGCCCACCGCGATGCACGTGCAGGGTGGTTGGGTAAATGGATGGTTGGATAAATGGATGGTGGATGGACGGATGTAGTATAAACCGCCGCGGCGAGAATGGCGTCCCCGCTCGCCGTGCTCGAGACGGTCTTTGTCGCACCGCGTTTGAATTCTGCCTCGTCGGGATTTGAAGGAACGAATGATCGATCGATCATTAGAAGATGAGTGAAGAATTTCGAAATTTGAGTCCCGCCATGCCCGCCGCCGCTGCAGGCTCGCCTCGCGCGCAGACCCGCCGCCGCTGCAGGCTCGTCGCTGCTCGCGCCGCGTCGCCGCACGTCGCCATCCATACAGCCCCGGCCTGCACCGCTCCGGGCGTCCTCGGCACGGGACGCCAGCCAGGCATGAGGCCAGAATCGCAAGATTCCAGCCTCGCCGCAGGCTCTCTCCGCCGGGGCGCGAGGCGCGGCAGGCGAGGGGGAGGGAAAGGGGGGCGGCGAGGCCTGCGCGTACCCGGCGTGTACACGAAAGCGCACGCGCGCGCGCCGCAAGCCCGCGCCTGGAGAGCGGAGCGGCGCGAGGGGCCTCGAAGTCGCGTCGCCCACCGCGCTCTCTCTCTCTCCCCCGCACCCGAACTGGCTCGCCCTGTACTCGCACGGTGACCCCCCCGCCTCCAGCCTGGGCGCGGACCCCAGCCTCGGAGAGGGGGTCGCCGCAGAACTTTCCGCGCGCTGGTCTTCGCCGAATTTGGGTTGCGCAGAAGTGAAAGTGCGTTGCGGCGGCTGCACGTGCTGGCTTCGGGGTTCGTCTTCGTTGGCGAACGAACGAGGCTGCTGACCCATGTCAAGTTCTTCGCGGCAGCTGCAGGCGGCTGCGCGGGGCTCCAGCCGCGCCAACCGCGCCAAGCCTGGACGCGCCAAGCCTGGACGCGCCCTCCCTCGCTCGCTCCGACTACCTTCAGTCTCGTCGCCCTGGGCGAGAACGATGGCTGAGTCGGGCGGGGGTCCTCGGCGGCCACGCTGGCCCGCTGGGCCGCGAAGCCACGACCAGCGAGCGAGCGAGTTGGGGACGCTGCCGCGCACGGCCCGTCAAGCGCCATCCGGGGAGCTCCGCGTCGACGCGGCTTGTTCAAGCCGTGTGTTTCTTTGTCGCGCGTGGCGGGGCGACTTCGTTTCGCAAGTCATGTCAGCACGCGTTGGATGGGACGCGCTGCACGCGAACGCGAGAGTTCGAAGAGGAAAGACCGCGCGTGCAGCGGCGTCCAGTCCAGCCAGCTTGCTGCGGCTCGCAGTCGCACGGAGGCTGCACTGCTTGCTGAGGGCTGCTGGCTCATGAAACCCGCCCCTCGGAGCCGGTGGACCGTCCGTCCGTCCGTCCGTCCGTCATCGCGATCCAGCGCCCAGCTGCAGCAGCTGCAGCTGCAGCTGCGACTGCGACTGCGGCAGCCTCGCGCTGGGTGCAGCTAGCAGGAGTGGAGCTGCCGCTGGCGGGGACGACAGCAGAATGACTGACTGACCGGCCGGCCATCTTCGGTCTTTCGTTTTGGTCATGAGAGCCCGGAAGGCGTCATGACCCGCGCATTGCGTTCCTGTGGGCGAGACCGTCAGAGAGATGGGGCATCTCGCGGGTGGAAGAAGCGCGACCATTGCGTAGCCCTCGACGCCAAGTGATCCGGCGACCCAGCGCGGAGAACGTGGGCGAGGCGAGGCCCGCAGATCGCGCGTCTAGGCAAGCGACTCGGGGAGTGTCCAGCCCGTCTTGCAGCTCGTCCTTCGCCGGGATCGGGAAACGACCTCGTGCTCTCCTCTGCAGCCTGGGTACGCACTGGCAACCAAAAAACCAAAAAGCAAGTAAGACAAGACAGACCGAACGAACGAATGAACGAAAATCACGGGTATAGCTGGAATTTGGAATAAATTGATGGGGGGTTTAAAGGAAATATCCAGTTTCCCTCGGAGGAGAACTTGCGCCCACGGAGTCATACCATGCATGCACCCCCCCGAGACCGTTGCGAAACTGACGCGAAAAGAATGGCGCAAATTGCAAGGTCGGGCAAGCATACGTCTTTCCGCTCGCGGCTCGGTGAGCGTCAATAAGAATAATAATATTTTAACGTTGAATAGCGCGAGACCAGCAGCCTGTGCCTCGACCGTTTCCTATTCCAGCTAGGGTTGATGAAGATGCAAGACCGCGACTTCCTTGCGCAAAAGTTGTCTGCAAAGCTTGGAAAAGTTCGAACGCGAGATGTGGTACCCCTGCAATAGCAGCGTTGCCTCCTTGTGCTTGACGCCACGAACATGTTCCGCAATACTTACGTCCGTGAATCCACTGCGCTGTAAATGGTGCGCCACACGGTACATGAGCGATGACCAAATGCAGCTCTTTGCAGGCGCGTGCAAGAGGCTCTTTGCATACGCCAGCATCACTGCCAAGGTTGCTTGCTGGATCAGGTACACGCGACTGTCGCTGCACGTGCTTTCTTGAAAGGCTTGAGCGTCAAAACGAAGCTTGTCCTCCCTACGACGCAAAATAAAGTCCTCATCGTCCTCGAAGAGCACTGCGTTACGGTGTTTTGCTTTGTCCCGGAGGCTCAGACCCTCCAGATATCTGCGGTCCTCGGGTCCCAGACGTGACAGGTGATAGTCTTCGAGTGTGTCGAGAAACCAAAACGAGTCCTTCACGGACAACTTCATTCCCTTCGACAGCGAGGCAATGCCTTCGGCTTCATCTCGGTCACGCCAAACCTGCGAAGGATCGCCTTGGCTTGCGGCATTTTCTGCGGCGCGCGCCTGCGCGGAGATCCGCGACATTACGGCTTGCAACGCAATCGAATCCTCCTCACTGTCGTTGCGGACGTTTTCTCGCTCATAAGGTGCCTGCGGAGGCTCGACGTCTTCCCTTGGTTTTGCCGTTATGGACCCGAACTGGATGAACTCGTCTTCCCCAAGACGTCGTTTTACTCGTGGCGTCCACGCTCCTGTGTCGAGGTCTTCCTCGACGGCGTCCAAGAGAAGACTCGAGTCCTTATCATCCGCAACGGCAGTTGTCTTGGTAACAGAGACCACGGCTTGCTCCACCGGCATTGACGAGGAGTACGAGGCTGCTACTGCTGTTGGTGCTGCTGCTTCTGTTGTTGACGTTGAAGACGACCTGGCAGTTGTTCTGATGGATTTCGCACTTTTGTGCATGTACGACGACATCTGTCGCGATGACCTCATTGGCTTGAACGAAGGAAATGCACTTTGTGCCGCCAATGTTGATGATGGAAATGGTGTATAGACTGGCATGATGGGTACAGGCGATGGTGATGACGCGTGAGGTGATGGTGCACGAGGTGGTGGTGGCGGTATCGATGAGGATGTTGAGGACGAAAAGGGTGGCTTGAAGAACGAGGAACTGTTGGCTGACAAAGGTCCCGCTGGCCATGCAAATGCGTCTGCATTCATTTGAGCACTTGCGCCTCGCCCATCATCTCCTTGCCAATGTAGTTGAAAGTGGTCGTCGCCATGACCATCATTGCCCACACCATTGCTGCTACTGCTGCTGCTGCTACTGCTGCTGCTGCTGCTGCTGCTGCTGCTACTACTACTACTGCTGCTACTGCTACTGCTACTGCTGCTACCTTTTGATCTACTCGGGTACCCTTGCCGACATGCACGAGGTCTTGGCTGCGGTTCTGCCCATGACAACGGAGACGGGGAGGACGAAGAGCACATATCGTTTGCGCGATGGGTCAAACGGCCTCTGTTCAGTTTCGGGTCTACTTGCGCGCCCAGCGGTGGCCGGACTGCGTTGCGACGCAGTCCGGCCACCGCACCCAGGGTCAGACGCACGCAGCCACCACCCACGTTTGTGGCCGATCAGCGAACGTCCATTGCCGCGTGCACGACGCAAGTTGCAAGAAGCAAGCAAGTCGTCCCGGTGCTTGCGATTTCTGTTCCAGCTGCTACATTGCTCTGAGTGCTCGTTTCTGTCTGCGAACTAGTCACATGGAAAGAGAGGGAGAGACCTGTCCAGAGATGCAAGCAAGCAAGCAAGCAACAGCGAGGGAACAAGCGGCACGGGAATCTTGACACTGTGCCTCGCCGATACCCCAGCCCCAAGCAACAGAAAGCGTCCGCCCGCGCCTCGCGCTGCCGAGATCGTGCCGGCGCTCCCTCGGGAGCCGCGCGTGGTCAAAGACGCCGCCGAATTCCAGGGACTAACACAATGTGTCTCCTACATGGCTCGCTGCGGGGCCCAGTGACGAGAGGCGATCGGCCTCATCCGAGTGGGCGCGCATAGTGTTGCTGGTAATACAATAGTGAAGGGACTACTTATCATTGAGTGATTGATGGTTGATGGTTAATGGTTGATGATGTTCATCGCCATGCCAAGCGTCCCTAAGCCTGGAGTCCTCGACATCCTCGTGCTCGCCAATGGCAGAAACGCAACGTTCCGGCTCGCACGCGCGTGTCGAAACGCCGAAGGGAGGGGAGAACCGAACGGCCAGAAATGCCGAGCGAAATGATGCGGGACCGGCCTACTCCGGCACGTGAGTGGAAACGGCCAGAGACGTAGGAAACTGCTTTCGGGCTGTCATCGTGGGACGGAATGCTTGTTGCCTATGCAAGGGAAACAACATATCACAAATGAATAAGAACGATTGGCTTCTTGGGTTACGGAAAATAGAAGAATGCATATTGCCCGAGGGCCGGCCATCAAGCACGTACAACTTTTGTTCTCCTACTCTATAAAACCAAATCCTTGCTAAGAGAGGTGAAGTTTGAAGACCTAAAATCATCCTCCTTTCCTACATCGCCAGCCAACTCTTGAGGTCGACGACAGAAGCGCTGTAATCATGGCGTCAACGTCTAATGTGAAGATAAGCTTCTTTTTGAATTTCCTTTTACACCCTTTGTCACAAATCTTCCGAGATGAGATCACACTAACAACCGTCTGACGGCCTGGTGCGAACGCCACTCCCCTGGCTGTCGCGCGCCCCGATTGCTGATACAATACGTGCCGTAGTGAAAAAATGCGTGCAAAGCGCAAGCTGCTTCTCCTCTGTATACCCTCTTTTAAAAGGGGCCTTGTAGGGCAGGTACGGACGACTTCTCATCGATCAAGAATAGAGCTCTTGGCGCACTCGATTACGCTCGGCTCTGTTCGCTCGTTGGTCTGTCGCGAGTCCGTCCGAAGCGACCCAAGTTCCATCTGTTTTGAATTTTTCGACCACAAGCAAGCAACTTTCGTGCAAGCTCTTTTCAATTAATCGATCTCAATTTTAAAATACAAAATGAGGGTGCCAAAGGAAGAGTTGCATCACAATGGGAAAAAAAGGGTGTGAAGGAAAGAAATGAAGCAGAGTGCTGGGCGTTTCTTCACAAAGGGCAAAAAAAGTAGTCTCTGCGGACTCTTCCCAGCCATGTAGGAAATTCAGCTTTTGCTACTCTGCTGCAACAATGATAGCGCTGAAGCGAGAAAGAATGAAATGACAAGGTTTTCCCGAAACTCTTTCTCGAGCAAACGAACGTTTAGCAAAGAAAGTCAAAAGCAGACATTGAAGAGCAATCTACTTGGGAAGCTTTTACTCGCTTTCCCTCCTCTCCAAACTTTCATCATGCCACCTCGTCTCGCTTCATCTCGCCATCGATATCCACGCATAAAGATAAAGACTGCAAAGGGTAAAACAAAAATCTGCAGTGCTAAGTGCACATGCACAAAGAACAGGCATCAACTTTAGATTCATCGTTACGATAAGCCCATCATTCAGCCAGGAGAACGCCCGTCTTTTGCAAAGCTTTTGCAAAGAGAATGAGTAGCGGAAAAAAGACGAACAAGACAAGATCATTCATCACTTGCGCGCCTTGACGCGGCAACTAAGACGAGATCCGACGCCGCAGCGGTACGCTAAGGTAGCCAAGAGCAGCCCGTACGCTCCAATAACAAGAGAGCGCTCGCTTTATCACGAGCGAGGCAGCTCCCAGTCGCAGAGGACCCCTTGCAATCAGAGTACGGAGAGAAGAAAGCATGAGTGTTGATGATAGTTTACCGCCGCGCACCAATAAGTCGCGCGTACGAGTTCTGCATGGCGAGCATGCAGCCGCCGGCGAAGCCGATGCAGCCCGCGCCGAACATCATGAAGCCGCGGTTGTACTTGCCCACGGCGTAGCCCGCCGCCGCCGTGCCGACGGCGCTCGCCGCCCACACGCCAAGGTCCTCCGGCTTCATGTACGAGAACACCTTGCCGAAGCTCGGGTCCTTGTCGATCACCGTGAACCGCGGGTTCCGCACGGGGGAGCGGTCGTCCTCCACCATCTTGCCTGCCCGCCTGCCTGCCTGCCTGCCGCCCTGCCTGCCTGCCGCCCTCCGCTCTGCGCTCGCGCGTCCGCTCCCGCTCGTCGCTGCAAGCAAGCTAGCGTTTGCTTGCTTGCGTGCTCGCTCTCCTCTCCTCGCCTCCCGTCTCGCGCAGCAGCCAGCGAGCCGCGGCGTGCAGGCCCAAACCTAACCCGCACCCTAACCCTCCAGTAAGGTACACACCTCGATTGGGAACACGCTAAGTAAAATTGAAAAAAGAACGGGCGCGAGAACGAAGGACTCGGACTCGGAGGTCGCGCTTCGTGCGACGAGCAACGAAGCAAGCAACGAAGCAAGCAATCGACAGAGCGGCCAAGCGACCAAGCTGTGAGCACGCGCTGATCGGCTGCCATAGGTCCACGTCAGGGCCTTTGATTCGGCCCCGGACTTGCAAACCAGAATCTAACGCATACTTTGGCGCCGCCCCTGCGCGAAGGCTATTGCTCTCGCTTGGCTACCTGATCGGCGTACTAATCACATCGATATTCTAAAGCAGCTTTTCTGCTGACATGAGATCTTTGTAAAGGTCCACTTCTTTTTCGCCAGTCACGAAGACAATGGTGCAGAGCACTAAAAGTTGAGCTTATAAACAATACTTCAAAAAATGATACGATACGTCGTGTTTTAGGATCACGAAGGAAAGCTCTTTTGGAACTCGGCCCAAATGTCATTGTTCATTTCGTACTCTGAGACACCTGCGGCACGAGCCTCGCGGATCGTCCGGTGTGGACGATATGAACGCAAATCTCCAGTGGACATTGTTCTTTTCGGTCTTTCCGCATCCACAACGGCGTCTCCTGGCCAAGGAGGCAGTGGAGGCGGCACGGACGACCCACGTCCGCGCACCACACGCCGTGTCACAGCACTTGCCTGTGCCGACGCCGCACGACCCCTCTTTTGACGCGACTTAGACCGATCTCGGCGCTGTGACCTGGACCGACCCCTCTGTGGTGACGAAGATGATCGATATCGAGCGCCTTTATCCGGCAACGTTGGAGGAATTGGCGCACTTGGCGCCGGAGTTCGAGGCGGAACCAGCGTCTGGTCAACTTGGCTTTCGCTCCGCACATGCCTCACCATCAGCGTCACCTCTGTCTCGTCTGCGACGTCGCTTTCGCTTGATTCATCTCCCTCGTCTCGAACATTCTCGAAAAATTCTTGCGAATCAGAGATCGCGCTCTCCGGGGGGCGACGTTGGTCCTCGAACATGTGCACCAAACATAAAAGTGTATCGACCCACTCTTTTGCCTCGGTCTGGTTTGCAGCAGCAAAGCGGAGACTTCGAAGCGGAGGCAAATCTATTCTCGGACGCTCTTCCACACAAAAAGTCTGTCCATCCAGCTTGACGTGCGTCATACTTCGCAGGTTGACCGTTTCGATGTAGTTCATGTGGATCTTGCCGAATCCGGAGGCAACCATGTCTCGATACAATAACAGCTCACCGACAGGCTTGAGAACTCCATATACGGCACTTTTGGCTCGCTTCAAGTTCGCCTGCTGCTTGGTCTTACCCACACGGCGGCGAGCCCATTTCGTATTCTTCGTGTTTGCCTTGTCCTTGCGCAGCCGCCGCTGCTGCTGCTCTTGGTCCTGTGCGACGTGATCCTCTTCATCCGTTGTTAGATCAGCGCAACTCTCGTCGTCGTCGGCGTCATCCCCGTCTTTTCTTTGCAAGCGATGGACTTGCCTTTTCTGTTTTGTGTCCCCTTTCATCGTTTCGATCCAGCCTTCCATAGCTATATCTTTGCTGAGAATCTCTTCGCGCTTCTGGAGTTCTGCAAGTCGTGCGTCAATTGAAGTTGCACCTTCAGGATGTTCTTCGGTGGCGCCGAAAGTCCTGTACGCCACGTCCAAAGGAACAGTTGAGGATTTGCGGCCAGACCATTTGGTTGGCAAGGACTCATGCTCGCGTTGTGCCACAGAAGGTCCGTGCACCGGGTGTGCGTCCGGATCCACCTTTCGTTTAATTGCCTGCAATTTCTTTCGAAGGCGCTCATTGTGAAACTGTATCGCGGCAAAAACTCCACAAGCACACATTAAAAGAGCACCGAGACTCGAGACAACTGGGATCCATACACGCGGCGCAATTTGACCAGCTGCAGATTGTAGTGTCGGCTCTGGCGTAGGAAGCGTTGGAGATAGCGTGCCGTCACAAGCAAAGGGGCAAAACCCACCACAATCTACACCACTTTCGCCTTCGTCGAGCTGGCCATTCGTGCAAAGCATCATCGTCAGTGCGGTATCTTGAATGCACCCTTTGGCCGTCCACGTGTGATCCGCAGCACAACTACTCGCACCGACACAAGACTCGAATGGGTCAAAGGAGCTTCGTCCTGCTCCGCTATAGCAGTCACAGACGCCTTGCGCGAGCAGACATTTCCCTAGTCCGCCGCAAGGCCTCACCTCTGACCACCCGATTCCATATTCTGGGGAACAGTACGTGACCGGAAAGGGACAATCATCAGCGCAGCAATCATCGTTGATGTTATCGCAGGCCTCGCCTACTTCGCAAATGCCATTACCGCATTCCGCACTTGCATTGTGGAGCACTGTAGTTCCAGCACAGACACCGAGAACATCGGTCCCGTTCTCGCAGCAAAAACCCTCTGCGTCAATCTCGCTGCAGCACTTGCCACTCAAATCGACAAGGGTGCCATTTCCACCGCAAACTCCGCACGCGTCCACAAAGCCAGAGGAACAACAGGCTCCAAACCTGTCGAGGACGTTGCCGAAAGGACAACAGCTTCCGCCAGGCGTCATGACATCACTGTTGGGACATCTACGTTCAAGTTCGTCAGAAATGACGCTCTCGGGTAGGTATGTCATGGAAAGCCTCCTTCTTCGTCCTGCAAGATCATCGCTTTCACTCTCCTCACGACTCGAGCTACCGCAAAACGAGTCGCAGGACACCACAGTGTCTGATTCATTGCACGGTACATCGTAAAAGTCGCCTGACACGCACACAGTAGCCCCCTCGGGGCTGTAAAGGGCCACGACCGGATCGCATCTTCTTACATTGCATGCCCTCGACTCCCCTTGAGAGGAAAACGTTTCACCTACTCCGCACGTTTGATTGCACAGACTCCAAGTCTCGCAATTCTCAGCGTCAAGAGAAGCTTGCAGCGACTGACACTCGCTCGACGCAAGAGCACGCCCCGACCACTTGTCCACGCAGCGCTCCAATGTGCAGCTATCGATTTGCGATGAAAGCACAACCGGTTCGCACAACAAGGAACAGTTTTGCTCAAGATCCAAAGACGCGAGCTCACCGCACACGGAAGTTGGATCCTGCGTCACTTCACCGCTGGCATTCCAACAGCGCGCTCCCCGTGAGCGCACCCCTGTGGTCCCACAAGCAGAGGCAGAGCATGCTGACCATGTATTGTCCAAAGCCCAGCTTGCGGACAAGGCTTGTGGGCACGCGAAACAAAGGCGCTCTGCATCTGGCTCACTCAAGCCGGCACGCTCGCAAAAGGCGTTGGGCACTGCAGTGTACGTGAGCGTTGCCGCGTCACTCAGTCTTTGACATTCCACTATTCGTGTCTCTTTCGGAAGATCGAGCGAGCAATCGCAAGGGGTCCATGTTGTCGTCGCCACAAATCGTAGATATTGGATGTCTGTCACAGTAGATGCTGCCTTTTCCAAAGACCACGCGACAGGATCGACCTCTGCGCCTTGACTCACGGAGAGCCAGATGCTGCGAGGAACGGGCTTAGCGTCCGCTCTTGTGGAGTCATGGTCGAGCCCAATGCCTGAAGACGGAATGGGCCAGGCAATGCGTCCATTGCGTGAACTGCCAATCTCGTGGAGCAGCCCGGGGGCTCGTTCGAGGTAAACGTGTAAAACGGGCCACTCGGTGGAGTACAAGGTCCACTCCACAAAAAGCGTGCGATTTTCCACGATGGATGTAAGAGAAAAACCAAGAGGTACAACCGCCACGGAAACGCTGGCCTCGTCGCGCCACAGACACCCTGGTTCTGCGACGATTTCCAGCGTGGCATTCTCCGTTGAGACAGGAACGGCAAGCTCGTCATCTTGCGTGAGCTCAACTGTTTTATTGACCTTGTTGGCTCCGTCGATAATAGTTACAGTTACAGTCGCGTTTGAAGCTTCGCCCGCTCCCGAAGAAATCGTAAAGAGATTGCCCAGACCGATGGGCTTGGTGGAAGACACGTTTTCGCCGATCTCGTACAAATAAGGCAAGCGGATTACCGACGCCACAGTCTCCACGTAGACATCGTGGACACACGTGCAGTTCATTTGTCCATCTTCAAAGACGAGGCCCTTATCTTCAGGGCACACGCACGTCCTTGCATCCTCGCTCACTGAAGAAGGCCATGGGCACGGGGCGCATAGAGACTCATCGTTGCCGATTTCGTTTTTGTAATAACCTGCAGGACAACCCGTGCAAGCTGCCGAGGCGTCGTCAAAGTAGCTGCCTTTGTCACAAGCGCAGATTGATGTGTTGCCAGGTGCGAGTGTCGCATTTTCGACGCAAGCACAAGTCCCTTGGTCCACGTCTAGAATGGCAAGTTCCTTGCACTTATATCGAACGAGGTCATCTGCGTCCACCTCGCCTGGTCCCAGCAGCAAAATGAGCGCAACCAGGGCGACACAGCTTGCGCGCATGGCGCTGGCGCGTGTCTTTGTGAGTCCGGCGCTGGCTCCGCTCGGGCTCGCAGAACCAAGCCTCGCCAGGGGCGAGTGATTTGGTAAGACTGACCAAGGCCCTCGGCCCCCCTCTCGGAGGACCTCAGGTCAGCAAAACCCTGGTCGGCCTGGATGGCTTGGCCGCGCGTAGCGTGGCCCCTTCCCCCCACCCCCCACGCTGGGGTTTTCGTGTCGCTGGGCACTTTCTCGGCGTCGCGGCGGCTAACCGTGCAGCGGTGGCAGCGGCGGCGCTCTCAGCTGCCAAACGGTCACATTGATATTTTATTTTATTTTATCACCCACAGAACGAATGAAGGAAGGAGCGAGCTTGACACCCAAGGCATCCTCACTTCGAGCATGGCCTTCCGGCGCGCTCTTCATGTTGATTAATTTTTTAATCACCCGAACCGATGGACACGGGCGGTTCGTGAAGGTGCAAGCGCAAGCCATGGAAAATATCGTTTACAATTGGTTGGTGAGACTGTCGAGTAATCACTGCACGGGCTCAGCCTGTCAGACTCAGCTGCGACACGATAGGATCAGAGGTCATGAATAGGCTCCCAGCGGACACCCTGAATGCGAAAGAGCTGAAAGGGTCCGCCTTGATGCTGAAAATTGGGTGGGCGAAGGCGAAAGCTTCCGCCGGGGAGTCTGTCTCGACGCATTTTATCATCGCCAGCTTCGCTGCTGCTGCTGCGAGTTTGCGCTTCGGCAAGAGAGGTTGGTGGAGTTGAAGACGGCGCAAGCTTGTACTGACTTGCTAGAAGGTGCTCGTCGCGACTGAGAACGTCAAAGAACTCGTAGAAGCGGGCGCAAATGCCAAGTCGCGCGCATTGCGCACCCTTGTCAAGATCTTCGCGAATCGGCGCACAAATCTCGGGATCACAGTCCGCAGCACTTTGCACCTCGCTAGAAGTACGGTGCCGATAGTACACGGGTGTACGAAGAATCAATGCCTTGCTCAGCGCGGAACCGACGGCAAGGAGCGCAGGCTCGTGGTGTGGGCATGGCACAATGGCGCAAATGCCACCTCGACGGGCACGAGGCATGGCGCTGAGCGTGTCGAAAGACTCTTGAGAATCGTCCTGACCCGTGCCGCGGCACGAGCGGATCTCAAAGTACTCGCCAAATGGACCACGAGTTGTAAGATGCGCGCTGCACATGGCCCGCCAAACTTCGTCGACGTCGTCGCTGTCAAAAAAGTGCGACCAGTAGCCCATGTGAAAAGGCTCTTCTGCGTCTTTGGGAATTGCCGTTGCTACAGTCCCGGCGTTGCTCGTGTCGGTCTTATTGTTGTTGTTGTTGTTGTTGTTGTTGTTGTGTGCCTGGGCTGGAAACAAGCAAGTTCGAGGCCGCTCGCGGGTCGTTGCCGCTTTTGACCACCGCAGCAATCTTCGCGCTGCCTCGGTCTTTTCAATGAGATGCGAGCTCAGGTTAAGCACGCCAACACTGCGGTGAGCGCAGCCTTTCAGTGAGATGTTGAGTAACTCAAGATGGGATTTAAGCATGACCTTGTCGTCGAAGCGGACCCAGAATCGAGGCTCATCCTGAGGACAATTTGCTGAAGGCGTTGGGGCGATGGTGCGGCGCGCGCGTTTTCTCGGTCTGAAAAAGAGAAAATCTCCGTTACGATCCTCGACCGTAAAAGTCCCTTCCTCCTCGTCAACTTCGTCGCCACTGTCCTCGACCTCCTCCTCTTCTTCTTCTTGTTCTTCCTGTTCTTCTCCTCCTCCTCCGACTTCTGCTCGTCCTTCTTGTTCTTGTTCTTCCTCCTCGTTGTCAACGTAGTTTAAATCCTGGCGCGTTTGCGTAGTGTTTTCTTCGTGGTCATGTTCAGGTCCGTGGCGCCCATCGTCCTGAGCTTGAGCAGCATCTCGTACGTTGTCGCTTTCGTGCTGCTGCAGGTCGGTTTCTTGCTGGTCACCTTGGACTTCGTCGATGACCAGATCATGCGACATTGTCTCATTCTCACGAGTCTCTGCAGACGCGACAGAGGCATTTGGATTCTCTTGCTCGACGAGCCATGCAGAGGCCGCCCGCACGCTGTGGTCGTGGCGTCCGTACACGCTGCGCAAGGTCGCATCTGGGACGTGCGGGAAGATGGTTGCGAGCAGCGCGAGGTCGCTCTCGGCCTGCACGGCCTCGTCCATGCTCATGCTCGCTCGCGCGCTCCAACCGCCGGCCTGCAACGTCTGCCCAAGGGACCTTATCCAAGCCAAGGCCCAAGCCAAGCCCAAGCCAAGCCCAAGCCAAGCCGAGCCAAGCCAAGCTAGTCGGGCACCGGGTCCACGCGCAGTTCCTGGTTTGGAACGCCAACTGGCCAAAGGGAAAAAAATGCCTAACCACGAGGCAAGGAGAGAGAGAGGGAGAGGGAGAGGAAGGGAGGGAGGGAGGGTCAAAGACGATTGTCGCGCCATGACACCGTGGCGATTGCCCTTGGCAAGCTTGCCAGCACGTTGCACACGTTGCACTTGGCTACTTGCGGCATCGATCCTCAAACGGCGTGGTTTTCAAGTTGTTGATGGAAACCAAAGAGGAATGGAAACACTTGTTGGTCGATGAACACTGGTCTCGCAAGTGCTTCAGACCCATTTGCAACACTGTGAAGAGGACATCGACAAAATCTCAGAAGGTACTTTGGCAAAGAAAGAGATATGAGTGAATGAGTGAATGCGTGAGCGAACATAACATCATGTATGGGTGAGTTTGGCTTTTTAACTTTTAAAGTTGAGGTGGTCTACATTTTGGTATGCGCAGATTTACGCATGTGCACCCAAGCGACAGCATCCTTAGAGAGGGAGAGAAGTAAAGAGAATCTCCCGCTACTTCATGGTCGCCTCTGCACGTGAAATCCACCAATCGTTATTGGCCTTGAACCAGTCCGTCGTTTGCTTCCAGCCATCCTCAAAGCTAATAACGGGCTTGTAGTCGAGGTCACGCTTGGCATTGGTAATGTTAAAGGCGCGATGGATGGTGAGCATCTTGACAGTAAAAGGGTTGACGCGGAACATGTGGCCCGTGGCCATGGTAATGCCCTTGAGGAAGTACGCGATGAACATGAGGAGAGAGTACGGCAGCTTCGTTTTGGCCCAGAGGGAGCCGTAGCCAAGCTCAACGCTGGCAGAGTCAAGAACGTCCCAGAATTTGAGGTATTCGTCATCAGTGACAACGTAGAACTTGCCACATGCGGGCGAGCCCTTGTAAAGCTTGTCGAGAGCGATGATGAGACCATGGCAATAGTTGTCGACATGCGTGAAGGACACCCGGTTCTGGCCATTGCCGAAGATCCGCAGCTTGCCAGCGCGGCAAGCGTACATGAGGTTCGGCAAGAAGAGCCCATCGCGAGGGCCGTAGACCTGATGGGGAGCCACGGCGACGGTGAAAAAGGTGTCGGAGCTCGCCTCGCGGATAGCCATCTCACCCATCGCCTTCGTTTCTGCGTAGGCTTGCATAAAGTGACCGGGTTCCTGGATCTTGAGCTGATCCTCGGTGAGATCGTAAATGTCGGATCCATCGAAGCGCGTGGACGGCGAGCTCGAAGCTACCAGGCGGGTGATACCGTGCTCCTTGCAGGCGTTGAGAACGTTCAGACTGCCCTCGTAGTTGACCTTGAGATACATTTCATGCTTGTGAAAGGGTCCCACAAGCGCAGCAATGTGCCAGACGGCGTCAGCGCCCTCGCAGGCCTTGCTCACGTCAGCAGGTTTGGTGAGATCGCCCTGAATGTACGTGACCTTGGCCTTTTCCTCCTCGCTGAGGAACTCCATGAGCGGATCCGGGTCCGGGTTGCGAATGTCGAACGAGACGACGTGCTTGGCGCCACGCTGCACGAGCATCTCAACTAAGCGGCGCCCGACGAACCCGCTGCCGCCCGTGACCACGCAGCGCAGGCCTTCGACGCCCTTGGAGCCCTCTCCGGCCATCATGGTAAGGTTTTGTTTTTCTTTACTGTCGCGATACTCAGACAAAAGCCGACCCTACGTCAGTGATAAAGGTTTCCTTTGTTTTCCCTTGCTCTCCTTTCTGCTCCTCTACTCCGTCCTGCTCTGCTTTCAGCTTAGCATTTGTTTTGCTTTGCTTTGCTTTGCTTTGCTTTGCTCTGCTCTGCTTGGTCGGACGCAGCGATGCGCATGACGCGCGGGCGTAACAATGACGTGGGCAGCGCGCGCATCGCAGTCCTTCTCGCTCAACAAAAAACATAGCAAGCGCCGACTTCGTCTTCCCTGGCGCGTCCGGCTAGCCATTGCATCCCCACGCATGCACCTTCGCGACTCCTGCACCCCACGAGAGGCTTCTCCCGATTGTTGTTTACCTCCTCGCGACACACACGACGACCTCGCGCCATAAGAGCTCGCACGCACCCTCAAGAACATCAAGAATGTCTCGTTGCGCGCGGCCTCCCCACGCCTTTCCCGCGCGCTGCAAGCACGGGAGGCCCCGCGCGCAGCCTCCGGGGCGCGCCTCTTACCTACCTCGCCGCGTCTCTCCGCGCGCTCCCTCGTGCCGGGCTCGCTGGCGTCGATCGCTCTTCGCTTTGCTTTGGTGTTTGCTCGCCCATGCGTCGCATCGATCGCACTTGCCGCAGATCGCGCGATCCGCCAGGCGAAACTGGGTTGCGCCAGGCGAAATTGGGTTGCGCAAATGTCATCTTCTTCCTCGCCTCGCGGAGCTCGTTGTGCTCGCTCGTTGCGCTTGGCCGAGGTGCCCTCGGAGCTCGCTCTTGCTGCGCACGCCAACGAGGCTTGGGACGTTCGGAGAGGCGTCTGTGTGCTGGGTGGCGGCGTGAAGAGAGAAGAGAAAAGCGCTCTGCTGCCGCTGAGATGGAGCTACGTACTAGGCCCTAGTCTCTACTAATCCCAGTGTCCTCCATCGACCTGTGGCGCTTTGTTGGTTTTGGCGCGGCATTGATGATAGACAGTGTAAGGCCAGCGAGCGCGCGCTCGCGAGAGCACCCGCGAGCGTGGGCGCGGCAGGCTTTGCGGGTGGCTCGGCACGGACGAGGCAGCGCACGGACGAGCCCTCGGCCCCAGTCCAGCGGCCTCGAGGTTTGGAAGCGAAAGCGCGGTGCTGCAGAGGCAGGCAAGGCGAAGAAGGCATCGGTGGCCATGCTTGAGCGCGCAGGACCCGCGCTCGACGGGTGGCGCGGCAAGAGGGCCGTCGAGGGCGCAGCTTTCTCTGGAGACGGAGCCTATCTCGTGAGCGTGAGCTCCAAGCTTCAGGGAAATGTATGGGACGGCCAATTGCGGCTCTTCGAGGTGGCTGACGAGAAAATGAATGTCACCTTGAAGACCGGATGCGCCACGGCACTCATGACGAGCCTTTCGGATGTGCAATGGGTCACCGAAGCCAAAACGGTTGCCACCGCGGCTGATGATGGCAATGTTTACGTTTACTCGATCGACGACGTAGGAGGACTCAAGGAGTTTTGCTTGCAGCGCACCCTCGCAGATCACGAAGACATTGTCACCTCTCTTGCCGTGAGCCGAGAAACGCGCCTTCTCACGTCCGGATCCTACGATGGATCCGTCAAGCGATGGGACGTCGCGCGACCGGAAGCCCCCATCGTATCGCTGACGCCCGAAGATTGGTCTGGCGCCTGGAAACCTCCCATTGTTTGGGACGTTTCCGATTGCGGAGGCAAGGAAACCCACCTCTTGGCTTCGGCGCACCAAGACGGCCGCGTCCAGCTATGGGATGCGCGTGCACAGCAGCAGCCCATCGAATCATTTTCTGCCCCGTCGCCCCGCACCGGAGCCTGTTTGTCGCTCAGTTCGAGTGTTTTTGAGACCAGCTATCTTGCCGCTGGATTCGAGTCAGGGCTCGTGGGTATTCTCGATCTTCGGGCGGGCTTTGTCGATAACGGCGGCGACACGCGCCACGGCGGCGCGGTGCACCGCGTCGAAACTTTTGTTACTGCCGAAAACGGCAAGACGTGCCTCGTGTCTGCCTCAGACGACGGCATGGTGCTTGCGGCACTCACTGCCACGGACGGCGACTCTTCCTCTGTGGCCTCAGCCTCGGCCTCGGTCCCAGATGAGCGTAGCCATGGAGACTATGCCCGTGCGCTCGCAATTCGCCCACGTGGGGACCGGACAAACCAGCACATTGTCTCTGGGGGCTGGGATGGACTTTTGCAGCCCTACATGTGGGTCGAGAGCGACAAGGTTGTCACCATTTGAGGACACTTGCGAGGAAACAGAGCAGCGAACCCATTGGTAATAACGGCAGGCTGTGCACAGACGACAAACGTTACATTTCATCGATCGCTGAACAAAGGCTGATGAGGGAAGATATGTTGCGTTCACTGCTGCTGCCTGCAAGAAGTAGGCCTAAATTGCTGCTGCGCGAAGAAGGTTAGCGCTGCGGGAGCTTGTGCGAGAAATCTTGCACACGAAAAGTATCTCGCACAAGTGACAATCTTGTACGGGAAAGGATATTTTTTGAATGAGAAAGCAATCTTGCACAAAAAATTCGGCTCACTCAAATGCATGCGTACAAGACACGACAACCTCCCCCCCCCCCTAGCCCCCCCCCCCCTTCCCGTGTTGATAAGAATGAAAAAAGCAAAAAGGAAAACATTTGAAAACGAAGCAAACGATGTCGAACCATGTCAAATCTAGTTTTTGCAATACTTCAACACTCGCCCATCAGAAACAACAAGTAGTAGGCCTAACGGGTTCTTGAATACTTACAATTAACCCTGAATAGCTTTGGCTGCCTTTTCTCGCATGGCGTCCATGCTCGTGTTGTCCTCAGCCCACTCGAGCACAAGGTGCCTTCCATAAAAGTGGGTATTGGTGAGCGCAGCAAAAGCAGTGCGCGCCTCCTGATGTGTGACGAAATCCACAAAAGCAAATCCGCGATGAGATCCATCCGGCTTCTTGGGAATACGAATCGAGTTGACCTGGCCATACGCCGAGACCAGCTGGCGCAACTCTTTGCGGTTGGCCTCGAATGCCAAGTTGCGAACAATAATCTTGGTGGCCTCCTCCGCACTCTTGGCATCGGCGTGCACCAGCGTCGGCTTCGAAGACTGTTTACGTCCCGCGCCGCGAGGAGCAGCTGCTGCGCTCAAATCGACTGCGCGCTTGGAAATACTGATCTCGAGCTCGTGGTCGTCGAGACCCTGGCCACGTGCCTTGCGCAACGCCTTGCGACACGACTTGTCGTCCTTGAACTCGACGAAACCGAAGCCCATCGACAGCTCGTCGCGACCATTCTTGCGCGGAATCGACACATGGATGATGTTTCCTTTGC
The DNA here is from genome assembly GCA_003116975.1 of Aurantiochytrium sp. KH105. NCBI lineage: Eukaryota > Bigyra > Thraustochytrida > Thraustochytriidae > Aurantiochytrium > Aurantiochytrium sp. KH105. Next base: position 84,723 of record BGKB01000039.1, read on the forward strand.
CAACAATCTTTTCAAAGAATTGCTGCAAGCTCGCCTCGCGCGTGTCAAAGTTCAAGTTCTTCACAAACAGCGTATGACGATCCTCCACCTTTTGGTCGTCGCCAATGGGCACAATTCCACTTGGCTCTGCTCCTGCGTTCTCGCCAGCATCGGCCTCGGCCTCCTTGGCGGCCTTCTCGGCCGCGGCAGCAGACTTGATTGCCGCTTCGGCATCGGCTGCAGCAGCGCGTTTGCGAGCAAGACCTTCCTCATCGAGCACATTGGCAGGAGCCCATTCGAGATAAATGGGGACGCGCTTGTACCGCTTGTACGCCATTCCACTAAAGGCGCGCTTCGCGTTCTTGGGTTCAAAAAACTGAACCAGAGCCATAGTTTTCGAGGGAGGCAGAACAAACTTCTCTACATCTCCAAAGCGCGCAAACATCTGACGCAACTGAGACTTATCCGTCTCCGCAGGAAGGTTCTTGACCAAAAAGGTATCCTTGCTGCGCTTCACGCTTGCCGGATCGCGCACTCCCTGCTCGAGCAAGTCGACGTCAACGCCCTCGTCCGCAAGAAAGGCCTTGGTTTCCGCAATGACGCGCGTCTCACTCAGGGCCATGCGTACAGCGGCACTCGTCTTGTCACCCTCATCACCGCCCAAAAGAAGATCGCCCTTGCTCACACCGAGATCGTCTGCCACAGCGCCCACTGCAGCATCACCTCGCACGAAGAGAGCGTTCCAGCTGCGCGAGTCGGAAGCCTGCTCCTTGCGCTCCGCCTCCTTCTTCGCCTTAAACGAAGTCGGCTTCCCGTTATCGCCGGCCCCATTTGCCTCACCGCTCTTTTCCTTTTCCTCCTTTTCCAGCGCGGGCATTACGTGCAAAAGACGGCCTTGGAAAATTTGCATGTCCATCTTTCCAATCGCTGTCACGGCGTTCTCGGGAATCATAAAGGTTACGTATCCGAAGCCGCGCGAGCGTCCGCTGTCATCTTTGGGAATGTGCGTTTCCGCAAGCTTGCCAAATCGCGAAAAGGCTGCATCCAGGTCCTCCTCAGTGGCATCAAAGCACAAGTTTCGCACAAAAAGGCGTCCGGATTCTGCCGCAACAGCAACCGAAGGCGCCGCGCGTGCGCCATTGTCGTCCGAGGGCTTACCATTTTTAGAATTCTTGACGTCTTTGTCTTCGTCTTCGTTATCCTTGCCGCTCTTTTGTTTCTCGGCAGAGACCTGATTGTCGCTGTTGCCCTTCGTCTCGTCGTCATCGTCATCGTCATCGTCATCCTCTTCCTCCTCCGCTGCCCCGGGGTTGTTGTTGTCCTCGTCGGCCCAGAACTGTTGCTGCCTTCGGGGCTGCATGAGTTTAAGGAATTCTGCGAGCTTCTTGTCCTCGGGCTGGCCGTTCCTCCGCTTCTTCTTGTTGCTGGTCGTGTCCGCGTCGGCGGCGCCGCCGGAATCGGCGCCACTCTCCGCGGCATCGCGGGCCCGCTTGCCGTGCTTGCGATCGAGGCGTTTGTCGCCGTATGGGAGAGCAAAGTCGATGGAGAGTCTGCACGTATCAAAGTATGACTTGTTGAAGTACTTGAGCGCCTCGCTGGCGTCATCGACCGTCCTGAACCCGACGAAGGCCACCTGCCGCGGCACGCCCGCGGCCGTCTTGAGCACCTTGGCGTCCGTCACCTCGGCGCCACGCGCCGCGAAGAACTCCTTCACGCGGCTCTCCGACACGTACTTGGGCACGTTCTTCACGCAGAGCCGCGAGCTCGGCTCCCGCGCCGCGCCGCCCTCCTGTCGCGCCATCGCGCTCGTGCAACGCAACGCAACGCGACGCAACGCAACGCAACGCGAGCTCGGGCGTCGTCTTCGTCGCCGCCGCCGCCACCAGAACTGGGTCTGTCTGGCCAGAGAGGAGTCCGGGCCTTTCATCCGCGTTCCTCCTCGTTCCTCTGCGCAACCTCTTTTCGCGCAACGCATTTTCCGGCCTCTTTTATTCTATTTTTTTATTCTTCTCCCGTTGAGGCCTACAACGGATCGTCGGCGCGGCTTGGCACTGACTGCACTGGGTTTGCGTGCATAATATGAGCGCTCGCGCGGAGCGAGGAAGCTTGGATTTTGGTGGCGAGCGTTGCGCTTGCCGGTGAAGAGGACGGACGACAGGTCCGACTTGATTTGCTTCTGCGATTCTGTATTACAATTGGGGCCAGACGATGGAGACGTACTGCGAGAACAACCTCGAGGCCGCTTTTGAGAAGTGGTCGCAAAAGAGCGACTATGTTTCGATCGAGGATCTCGAGTGCGTCCTTGCCGATCTCCCGAAAAATAAGAGGTTTCGTACCTGGCTTCCGATGGCAGCAACCATGGTCCAGGACGCTATCCAGCGGGGCGATGTGGATCCAAAAAAGGGCATTAAACGCGACGCCTTCTTCGCACTCATGACTCACTATTTCAAGTGCGCCAAAAACGATATGGCCGAATCCCAGCCCCCCACGCAGAGCTCAAAGTCATCAGAAAGTACACAATTCGATATGCACCTCGACCTTGACGCTGCTCAAAAGGAACTCGATGACGCGGCGGGTTCTCCGCGAAATGCAGAGACCGAAGAAGTAGATTCTTCACCCGTGCCAGCTGCAAGCAATTTCAGAGTCGGTATTGTGGAAGTTCTTTCATCCGATGACGATGGAGATGATGGAGATGAAGAGCATGACCAAGACGATCTTCCCTCCATCCACTCCACAAGTAGCGCAGTACATCACGATGTGCACGATCCATCATTCCAAGCCGAAAATCTTCAAGAGGTCGAGAATGATGGTAAGACGGAAAGCGCGGCCTCACATGACGCTAATCCAGCATCTCAACACGATAATATATCCGTCGAAAGCGAAAGTGCTGGTGTTCAGTGTGAAACCAAGTCGGTGATCGGTGACGAAAAAATCCGTGACATTGAAGCAACGGATGCCATCAAGAAAACGCAGGCAAGCAGCGAGAACATGTCGACTAAAGAGGAATTCCAAGAAGAAGAAGAAGGCGATGAGAGTAAGCTGATGATGCTTGAAGATGATGATGCACCAATAAAGAAAGAAACCACACCAGAGGAGGAGGAGGAGGAGGAGGAGGAGGCAGAGGACAACAATAAAAGTTTCGCCGATCAAAGTTATTGCTCCGAAGATACTGAAGTCGGCGATGAAAATCAAAAGATCTCGCGAGAGGACGAAGCACTTACCGAGTCTTCATCTTTGCAGACTGGAAACAAAGAGGAGCATAAACAGGAGGAAGAGAAGGAAGAAAAAACCAGCCGTAAAACGCGAAAAGACCTTCCTCCCTCCACGTCTGCCATGGCAATGCTCGAGCAAGGTGAGAACTGTGCACTTGCACAAGAGCCTAGCAAGGAAAGTTCTATGTCAGCAAGAAGTCCAAATGCACAAAACGATTCAGCTCTCTCCAAGAAAGACCAGGATGATTATGAAAGCAAGAAAGACAACAAGAAAGACGAAGCGACTCTCAAGTCTCTTGCCGACCAGCTGCAAGACGTGAAGCTTCGTCACGTGGAGGAAACTGAAAAGTCCGAAATAAAGAGAGATCTCGCGCCGCATCTGCGTGATATTGAGGCGATGCAGGACAAGCAAGTCGAACAAGTAAAGGATGAGAAGAAGAAAAAGAAGAAGAAAGCTTGCAAGACCAAAGATAGGCCCACTGAACACCTGATTGCGGAGAACCGTGAATTGCGAACAATGCTAGCTGTTGCGCGTCTCGATCTTTCCAAGGCTCTCGAAGAGATAGAATATTGGAGAATTCGCGCTGAAGCCCTTCAGCGTTGCTTGCAGTCGGACTGACAACCGCCCCCACCCCCCACCCCCTCCCCACACACTCGCACACACAGGCAAAACAAATTGGCATTTATTTTCCTTCAAAAAAGTTCAAGTGAACTTGAAATATATTTGCAGAAAATTGTATAAAGAAAGAAAGCCTGACCTTGCTACCAGGCTCGTTTTTTCGAGATTACAAAAGACAAAAACGATGGTGAACGAAAATTGTTGTCCGTCCTCTCTCTTCTATAACAAAATGTGGATCATCAAAACACAGCAGAATAAAGTTTATGAATTGAGGAATTTCATGCTGACCTTGAGTCGAGTCCCGAGCTGCAAAATGAGGTCGTCTCCACCAGCAGCCTTGTTTTCGGGCTCGGCCTGCTGCAGACCCAGCCTTTTTTCAAAGTTCGAAACAAGATGCAAAAAGGCAAAAAAGTTGCGCTTCTCAAGTGGGCTCGCCGTCTTCTCAAGCCACTCGCCCACAGAACCCTTGGGCGCAAGCGGAATCTTGCCGTCAGGGACAATCAATCCTTCGGTCCAATCCCCGAGGAATGCCGACTCGAGCCCCGAACTGTTCCGATCGAGTAGCTGCATGTTCGAGTTGCGCTGCGCATTTTCGTCGCTTGATTCTTCCCCCAGGGCTGGCGCCCCTGCCAGCGGCTTGGGACCAAAAGCACGCGCAAACTCTACAAAGCTGATCTTCCCATCACGGTCAACATCCACGCGTCGGATGAGCTCTTGTGCTTCTTCCCGACTCACGGGAAAACCAATTTTGAGCATTGCGCTCACCAGCTCGACAGAAGTGATCTTGCCGTCCCCATTACGATCAAAGAGCTTAAAGCACTCGCGCATTCCAGCACCTTGCTCCGTCATTGACGCCACGAACTGCATAAGCCGTCGTTCAACGCCATACACTGCATCGTCTTCGAGCGAGAGGAAGGAAACGAACTGCTTGTACGCGAAGCGGTCCTCGCCCTTGAGATCAAATCGTGCGCACAAACAGGCCAGATCCTCGTGTGTAAGAGCCCAGCCCTGGTTCGATGCAACTTTACGAAGGCTGCGCTTGCTTACGTATCCCTTGCCATTCTTGTCAATGTTTTTGAAGGCCTTGAGGATCGTCGTGTACCCTGTACGCTTCTGCATCGCCATCTTTCGAATTTTGTGCCGAATATCGCTTTCCATCTGACCTGCTGATGTGGTCCCCACAAGCGCACCAGATGCACTTAGCGCCCACTGATCACGATCCGAACCACGTGTGACAAACATGAGAAAGTGTCTGTAGTCCATCTTGTGACCCTTGTGGTCGGTGTCGAGCTTGGCAAGTACCTTTGTGACTTCTTCGGGAGTCAAATCGAAGCCAAGACTCTCGAGAGCTCGGCTCATTTCCGCATGCGAAACAAATCCGTCCTTATCCGTGTCAAAGAGCTCAAACGCATCACTGTAGTCGGCGGCTGCGCCCGAGCTTAGCGCATCAGACACCACGTGTCCAAGCTTGCGCAGAACCTGGAAAACGAGTGGATCTATGCCCTCTTTTTCCATGCGCTCCCGTTCTGCGCGTAGCGCGGCAATACCCTTTTGAATGTCGACGTTCGAGATAGCACGTTTCCATCCAGGGGCGTCTGCCTCTGCATCATGATTTCGGCAAAACTCGACGACCTCCTCGAACTTGATCTTGCCGTTGTCTCCAAGAAAGTTGGCGAGAACTTCAAGCAACGCTGGTTTCTCTGCGCGCTTAATGGACGCAACCTGCGCCAGCATGTCTGCAAGCGCCTTGCGCTCCACGCATCCATCGCCGTCCTTATCCAGCTTTTCACGGATCTGGGCTTCGACATCATGCTCAACCATGGCTCGCTTCAAACGTGGTAGAAGCCTTCCCACGCGTGCTGCATGACTCTCATCGTCTTGCGTTCCGCTTGCAGCCTCTTTGCATCCGGCGACCAGATCTCGGTAAAAGATCTTGGACCGCGTCCCGCGACCATATTTGCGAACGAGCTTGGCCTGAAGATTTCCAGAAATCCTCTTACGGATGCCCAACTTTCCGAGCACCCGCTGCACCTTGCTTGCTTCCAGGTACCCACGACCATGATTGTCTGCGCGCTCAAATACGGCCTTGAAGCGTTTGCGCGAGTCCTTGAGGAGGATCTTGCCGACATAGTTTTCGAAGTTGCGCACAACCACGCCTCCCGCCAAAGCATCTTCGGCATCCGAGTCCCACTCTTCGTCACCATCAACGTCACTCTCGGACCACTCGCTTGCACTTGGTGACGGGCTTCGCGACGGAAGACGTCTCCGCCTCGGACTGCGACGTCTGGAGCTTCGCCTCTCCTCGCCTCTTCGAGGCGAGCTGTGCCGGTTCCGAGAACGTCTCGAATCAGAAGCGCTGTCCGCCTCCGAGTCGTCCTCAGAATCATCCTCGGAGTCGTCGCGAGCTCCGCGTCGGCTCCCCCGGCTTCTGCCCCGCGAACCCGATTGATGGCGTTTGAGAAGCTGCACGAATTCGCGATAGGACAATCGACCGTCCCCATTACGGTCCAGAAGTCTAACCATTGAACGGAGCTCCACCTTGGTGTACTGCAGACCGAGCTTGTCGAGCGCATGACCGAGCTCAATCCGACTAATGTACCCATCTCCATCCACGTCAAAGGAGTCAAAGACTTCTTGATAGTTGCGCATTGCACCCTTGCGAAAGCCCTTCTTAAAAATTCGTCCAAGCAGAGCGGCAAGTTCCTCGCCGCTCTCGCTTTCCTCGTCAGTTTCTGTTGCCCTCGCCCCGCGTCGAGGACTGCGGCCCCGCGCACCAGCGAGACGACGGATCAAACGCGCGTCAACATGCGTCTCCTTATCACCATCGTCATAGTCAATGTCAAATGTACCGTTGGCTCGAACGCGAACAATCTTGCCCTTGTAGAACTTGGTTTTTCCTTTGAAGCGAGCTTCGACGCGCTCTCCTTGGCGAAATCCCCTTTCTTGGTCTTCGGATCCGGATGATGGACTCTCTTGCGGAGACCGCCGCGCGCGGCTACGGGGCGAGCGAGACCTTGTTGGCGATCGACGCGAGGTTTTTGTTCGAATCATGTTCCTCTTGACGCGAAGCTCGCGATCGCCGTCGTCGTAAAGAATGGCGCACGATCCGTCGCGGTTCACGCGCGTGATCTTGCCAGGGTAGTACTTTTGGCCTCCTCGAAAACGCGCTTCAACACGATCCCCCTCGTGAAGAGCTTCTTCCCTTCTGTTGTCTTCGTCTTCGTCGTCATCATCCTCCGTCTCTGGCTCACGTGTGCGACGCGCTCGCGGGGATTGGGAACGACGGCTACCTTGGTCCAAAAACTTGATGCTTTCGGGCTTGACGCGACGCTCAAAGTCCCCGTCGTCATACTTGATATCGCAGGATCCGTCGGGATATGCCCGTTCTACGACACCCTTGTAAAATCGCTTGCCATTCTTGTACCTTGCTTCGACACGGTCACCGCGTTCGGCGGTACGATGTTTGGTACGAGGAGAACGCGCTCCAAGCGTGCGAATATTGCGCTTGACGACATTGCGTTCTTTGTCGCCATCATCGTAGGAGATGTCATAGGTGCCATCCCCATTGACACGAGTAATTTTACCCTTGTACATTTTGGCTCCTCCGCGGTATTTCGCCTCCACTCTGCTTCCCACTTGTAGCTCATCCTCCTCACTACTCGCATCGCCAGGGCTGTCAAGGCTTCGGATTTTCGATGATGGAACCATTCGTTCCACGTCCCCGTCGTCATATGCAATGTCCGCGGATCCGTTGCTATGGACACGTGTGATCTTGCCCTTGTAATACTTGGCCCCGCCTCGGAATTTGGCCTCTACACGAGATCCCACACGAAGTTTCGTCCCCGCGCTAGCCTCGCCAGACTCGTCAACGAGTTTGCGAACATTTTCAGGACTGATACCCTGCTCGCGGTCACCATCATCAAAGTTAATGTCAAAGCTTCCATTGCGGTTCACGCGCGCGACCTTGCCCTTGTAAAATTTCCTTCCCCCTCGGAACCTCGCCTCTACACGATCACCTCGTTGAATGTCGCTCGCTTGATCTTCGTCCGCGCTATCAAAGCCCGCACGGTTTCGGGACGGAGAATGTCGAGCGCCGCCGCCTCCATCAAGCGGACGGATTTTGCTTCTTTCAACGTGCGTTTCGCGATCACCATCGTCGTAGTGGATGGCATAGGTGCCGTCCGGGTTTTTCCGAACAATTTTCCCCTTGTAGTAGCGTCTCCCGCCCTTGAAGAGCGCCTCGACTCTATCTCCGCGCGCCAATTCTGGTGACCCTCCGTCCTCCAGATCTGTCTCCGCGCTGGTCGGAGCGTCTTCCAGACTGCGAACGAGGCTCGCCGGCACTCGAGTCTCCCGATCGCCGTCAACGTAGTGGATGTCATAGGTTTCGTCTGCATGCGCACGAGTAATCTTACCCTTGTACCATTTCCTTCCGCGGCGGAATCGAGCTTCCACCGCAGTACCAACGCGCAAGAGGCTGGGTGCCGTGGATCCAGCCGTTAATTTTCGAATATCTTCAGGACGAACGCCTTGCTCGCGGTTGCCGTCGGTGTAGGCTATGTTGTACGTGCCATTGGGGTTGACGCGCATGATCTTTCCTTGAACAAACCTTCTGCCGCCTTTGTACCTTGCTTCGACTTGGTCGCCTCGTTGAAAGCCGGCATCGGCCTCGCTTTCCTCGCCGCTAATCATGCCATCATTGTCAAGAGCTCGAATAAGTGAAGCGTCAACCGAACGCTCGCGGTCGCCATCGGCGTAGTCAATGGCAAAAGTGCCATCGCGATTGTCACGAACGATTTTTCCAGCATAGAACTTGCGTCCCTTGCGGAATTTTGCCTCCACATTTTGCCCGACGCGAAAAGAAGCGCGAGCGCTTGATCTGCCACCTCCTCGAGGGCTTGCCCCGCCATCATCTGGCTCAAGAGACCGGACCATGTGGGCCGGGACCTTGAGTTCGCGATCTCCGTCATCATAGCTGATGGCAAAGGAGCCATCGGGATTTGCCCGCATGACTTTGCCCTTGTACCACTTTGATCCGCCCCGAAAGCGTGCTTCAACCCGGGATCCTCGCTGAAGCTCTTTTTCATCCCCTCGGTTACGACCGAAACGGCCTCTGGTGTGAGGATTCGCATCATCGTCGTCCGTGTCGTCCGCATCAAAGGTGGCCCGCCCACGAGGCTGCCTGCCTCCCGTGCGATTTGACGAGGCCGGAGCACGTCGCACAAAGCGAGCCGCAACACGAGTCTCGCGATCGCCGTCATCGTAAGCAATGTCGCAAGCCCCACTTGCGTACACCTTTTCTACGGTGCCAGCGTACCATTTTTTGCCGCGTTTGTAAAGAGCTTCGACACGGTCACCGCGACGCAATGGTCCTTGATCTTCGCTGATCGCCCCTGCATCGTCGCCATCAAGATCGCTGTCAGCTTGACTGTCGAAGCGCGTTCCGCGACGCGAAGGCGAGCGAGATTTGCGTCCAGCGCCGCCCTCGCTGGCTCCAAGGACGCGAATGCTGGCAGGCGCAACGCGGCGCTCAAAATCTCCATCCGCATAGGCGATATCGCACGATCCATCAGGATGAACGCGCTCAACAGTGCCTTTGTAATACTTGCGACCTCCCTTGTAGCGCGCCTCAACTTTGTCGCCTTCGCGTGGGCCGTCCTGACTATCGAATCGATCATCATCATGATCGTGATCTGCGGCGCCCGAGCTAAGTGCATCGACGGTGGGCAAGGCAGCCCGAACAAGCGACGCAGAGACGCGTGTTTCGGTGTCACCGTCGTCGTACATAATGTCGTAGGTGCCATCAGGTCGTTTACGCTCGATGACTCCAGGAACGTACCTGCGTCCGCGACGCATGCGCGCCTCGATGCGCTGGCCGGGCCGAAAACTCGCCTCTCCATCGCCGACGAGATCTTCTGTAAACTTGCCTCGACCGCCGCCGGAACGTTTCTTTTGCGGTGAGTTTCTGCCACTTTGCCCGCTGGCAATTCGGATCGCCTTGACAAAGATGCCGTAGCGCACCTTACCTTGTGCTCCGCCGAGTGACCTCGAGACATCTTTGAGCACAGAGAACGGAATACCAAAACGTGCGCGCTCAACATTTCGTTCAAATTCGCGTGCTGAGATTTTCCCCGTCGCGTCTTGATCGAGCATTTCAAAGTTGTCTTGCAGGTCCGTGATCGTCTTTTCGGTAGTGTTGATAATTCCGAGCATGTCAGCAATCTGAGCTGCTTCTTGATCTTTGCTGCTGCCGGATGGCCCAGCCGTTCTGCCACCAGAACCCGTATCGCTGCGCCTACGAACAAAGGATGCTTGAACGCGCGGCTCTGTGTCGCCATCGTCGTAGGCGATATCGTACGTCCCGTCGCGATTTACACGTTCGATCCTCCCCGCAAAGTAGCGTTGCCCGTTTTTGTAACGCGCTTCTACGAGGTCTCCGCGACGCAAGGGCTCTTGCGCATCTTCGCCGTCCGTGGTAAGGTATTCGTCGTCTTCAGTAGCGAAACCATCTCCTCCCCTTCCGCCAGCTCCCCTTATACCGCCTCCAGATCCGACCTGGGCCAAGAGCTGTTGATAGTCGACGGTCGTGCGGCCGTCACCAAAAGTCTGCATGGCTTCTCGGAGGTCGCCCGGATTAAAGTCGATCTTGAGACCCTTGAGAACGCGACCAAGGTCGCGAGCATGGATAGTACCATTCGCTTTTCGATCAGCAGCTTCAAAGGCTTGAAGGAAGCGGTCCTTATCTCGCTGGGAGTTCATTTTAGCCTCGAGCTTGTCGATGAGCTCGATGCGCGAGCCCGCACCCGCTTTAGGCTTTCGGACAGATCCTCCGCGCGGCGAGATTTGCATGTCATCTCCGGCGCTCACAGCCTCGCCCTTGACACGGATGGAGCGCTCTGCGACGCCGCTTTCAAAGTCGCCATCGTCGTAGTCGATGTCGTACGTGCCGTCCCTGTTGGCGCGTGCAATTTTACCAGCATACCAGCGTGGGCCTCCCTTGAACTTGGCCTCGACGCGTGTACCTTGGCGCAAAGCGCGGCCGACACCGCCGCCGCCGCCGCCGCCACCACCACTGCTTCTTCTTGCGGGCGGCATCGAAGGACTGACCTTGATTCAAGACCTGAGTTTGTTCTGTTTCTCTCTCGAGTCGAGTCCACCTCGGCCGCTAGGTGGTCCTCGACTTTTTACTGGCCAACCTTCTCGCCTGCCGGGGTCATCCACGGCGTAAGACAGTCAGCGAGCAAGCGACAGAGGGCAGGAGCCCAGTATTATCAACATAAACATCATCATCATCTTGGGCATCGTCGTCGTCGGGTAAAAAGGGGCTCGAGAAACCCACTTGTGAAGTGACCCAAATAGAGGCCCAACGGCTCTGCACTGCTTCCGTGCGCGTTGCGCGCGACGCTTACGGACGTTACATGTGGAGGTCAGCGCCGGCGCAGGCCGGCCAAGCCGGCCAAGCCGTGCCGCACGCTGACTGGCTGATTTGCTCGCTCGCCATACTGGCTGCGGACAAGTTCGTCGCTGCGACTGTCGAGTGATTGTGTATGGGATCGACGGATCATCACGAAGAGGGCTCCCTATCTTTCAGGAGCGCAAAAAACGGCGTCGTTTCGGTCCCAGCCCAAAAGTAGCCAGGCTACTGCTTCGACTCGTAGTAAGCCCAGAGAGACCGATTCTTCAATCAGCGTTGTCGGTGCAGCAGCCAGAAGGATCGATATCGATCAAGATCGATCGAGGTCATCGGTACACATTTACCCGACTCCTCTCCCACTGGCAGCCAGCGAGACGAAAACGAAAGATAGTAGAAGACAAAGATGAGAACGCGAGCAAGCTACACGACTCCGCCGTCTTTCCGGCAAAGCTCAGGACACCTAGCAGCTGCCACTGCTGCCAACTAAGCCGTCTTCCTTTCTCCGAGAGCGCCGCGTTGCGGGAGCGCTCTCGCCTCACTTCGAGTTGAGAGCGAGCCCAGCGCACCCAGTTTGTTCCGTGTCTCATATTATCCACAAAATGATCATTGAGGTTGGTTTACACAACAGGACCCCGCGCATGCTTTGAAATTTGCACTTGGAGCTAACGACCGGCCAGCCCGAAAGGCACGTTCGCGGTACTCTCGCCCGAGCCCGCGCTCCGGAACCGTCGTGCCGCGGCGCCTCTCCATTTCCTCCTGTCTGCCCGCCTCTGCGCTCCCGCTCTCCCCTCGCTCCCTCGCCTCCCTCCGCACGTTACTTGCGCGCTCCGCCTCTTCATTCTCCAAGATCAGCGGCATAAGCCCAAAAAAAAGAAAGAAAAAAAAAGAGCCCCGGGGCGAGGAAACCGTCTGGAGGGGCATGCCGCACGTCTTCCTTTCTCGGCTCGCCCTCCTCGCCCTCAGTCCGGTACGGCCTTTGCACCTGAACAATAACACGATGCGCGGACGGGACGCGGCGGCGGGCGGGCGCGTTGAGGCGCTCGACTCCGGAGCGGCCCCCGCGGCGGGCGAAGGGAAAAAAGCAGGGCGGCGGGGAGGCCGCAGCAAACAGGCAAAAAGCAGGCGGCCACGAGACCGCGGCGAGCCCCGCGCCTCGCTCCCTCCCTGCCTGCCTCCGCGGCCCCGCTCCCGCCCGCGCTCCCGCCCGCGCCCGCCCGCCCGCGCGCACGCTCGCCCGCGGCGCGGACGCCGGGCCCGCGCGCGGAGACGGCGCGCACGCCCGCCCGCGAGGAGACGCGGCGCGCGCCGGCGGTCGCGGCGCGGCGCCATCGCGCATCGATCGCGAGGTCCGGGCAGAGGCAGGAGCCCGCGGTTTTTGAAAACTGGCGAAACGCGAGGGCGAACATAGAGGCAACGCGCGCGGCGACGGCGACGCGGACGGCGACGCGGACGGCGAGGAGCACGTGGTGCGAAGCGTGCACCTAGGCCTGCCCTCTCGCTCCCCCCCGTGCGGCCTCTCCCTGGACGAAAGAAGCCGAGCGGGGCAGCAGAGCAGATCCGTCTTGCGAAACGCGGCGAAGACGACGACGACGACAAAGACGACGACAAAGACGAGGCTAGCAGGAGCCGTGCGCGAGGTCGCAATGCCCGGAGGCGTGGTCAAGGCGAACGCCAGCAATGGCAGCAGACTGCTGGACTCGCCGAGCGGTCGCGCGCAATCGCCCGCGTGGAAACGTCGCAAGATGCATACGCCGGTGCGGTTCCGTCGATCCTCGACGCCTCGCCTCGATGACCTGGACACGATGGCGCTAAACGATGGCGAGGAGTCCAGAGTGGAGCGACCCGACAGCACGCGAAAAGCGCTCTTCGACACACCAGACTCCAAGGAAAACTCACGCATGCGCAGAAACGTAGACTTTGGCACGCCCGAGAGGGACTCGGACGGCGTGCTGGACGGTATGCGGCCGTCTAACGTGAATCCGTTTTACACAAACTTGAACGATTCATCCATTTCGAACGGGAGCGCGGCCAGCGCCTGTCCCTCGCAGGCGCCGGGACAGAGCTTTGCTCGAGACGACTCCCCCGACGCGACCATGCTCTTTGCCAGCCCCGGTACGGCTCACCGCCGAAGGCGTACACGCAAAGGCCTCATGACCCATTCCTCGAGCGCAGGCTCGATACTTAGCGACGAACAAGAAACCCATCGCGATACCTTCCGCAACAAGAGCAGACACAGGGTCGAGAGGGAGAGCGACAGCGACGACGACAACGACGATGACGATGACGATATCGATGACCAAGTCAACGGCAAGGCGCCCCTAAACTTTTCCTCAATCTCGCTGCTTCCAGGCCAAAGTGGCGACCAGACAGCACGCAAGCCATTGAGGAGACGACGTGGGGGCAGCGGCCTGACCGAGGACGAAGGAGGCAGGTTCGGGTCTTTGTTCTTTGACGCCGGCGAGTCGCCAGTCCCCGTAATGCCGAGCACCGCCAAGAAACCCGCCGCATCACGCGAAGCACCTTCGACGCCAGTTCTCCCGCAAAGCCCGGCATCTCCATGCTCAAATCAGAGCATGTCGCCTTCTGACCTTTGCAACCAAATGAAGCGCACGTGCAGCGTCTCCGGGGTCAAGGGATTTGCCGCGCGTGAAATGAGCAGTGGCGGCTCACGAAGCGCCAGTAGCTATGGCAGCCGGAGCATCGACTCGCCAGCGCAAACGGACAACAACCAGCACGACGACTTGATTGACGAAGAGGAAGAGATCGCCTCGAGCGTCCCGCGGCGCTTTTTGCGCGACCACGCGACGGCAAGTCCTCTACCCCCCCAACATTCCCCGCTACCCGCTCGAACACCTTGTCCAGCATCGACAATGCGAGGCAGGGCCGCACGTCGCGCAAGAGGCATATCCGAGTGCTCCTCGGGCGGCCCGGTCGTGCGGTCGCGATTCAAGGAAGAGTTCGAAGAAGTTGGAATTCTTGGCACGGGTACCTTTGGAACAGTCTTCAAGTGCCGCAACAGGCTCGATGGCTGTCTGTATGCCGTCAAGGTGACCAAACAGCGATTTAAAGGCCGCGCCGATCGCGAGCGCGTGCTCAAGGAAGTCTTTGCGCTCTCGGCTCTGTGTAATGAAGAGGATAGTCCACACATTGTGCGCTACTTTGGCGCCTTTGTGGAGGATGGCCGTCTGTTCATCCAGACAGAACTCTGCGACAAGAGCCTTCAGGACATGATTCGCAGCGAGACGTACCCCAATGGACTCGAAGCTGCGGCTCGAACGCTCGCGCGTCAGGTCCTCGAGGGGCTTTCGAGTCTTCACAAGCACAACCTTGTGCATCTCGACATCAAGCCAGCCAACATTTTTGTGAAAAATGGCGTCTTCAAGGTCGGTGACCTTGGTCACGCCTGCCTGGCGCGCATCCAGGGTTCAGAAGAGGAGAACCCAGTCGGCGGCGCAACGCCTGCGTCGGGCGCTGGCATTAGCAGGACAAGCCCTGCGCTTGATTTCGCTGCAACGGCTTCGCAGTCGCCTCTCCGTGCGGACTCGCGGCTCCCTCGTCCGCCGCCCCTCGGCACCTGCTCGCCTGACAAGAGTCGTCGCCCGACTTCAATTTGCGATGCGAGCCGAACCCCTCTTCGACGAATGGGATCGCTGCTCTCTGTGGACGCCTCTTCCCCGTCGATGCTTATGTTCGATTCGGACAAAAAAGCGCCGCGTCGTGGCCAGCAGCAAGAACAGCCGGCGTACGTGCAAGACGTGGAGGAAGGTGACTCGCGGTACATGGCGATGGAGATTTTGAACGAGGACTACAGGCAGCTGACCAAGGGCGATATTTTTTCGCTGGGCGCGTCGCTTTACGAAATGTGCCTTGGTCACGAGCTTCCTGCAAATGGCCCCGAATGGCATGATATTCGGGCAGGTAAATTGAGCCAGGAGGCCCTCTCGCGCGTGTCGCCCGACATGCAGTCGCTCATCCGTTTGATGCTGGGGAAAGACCCGGTTGCGCGTCCGAGTGCTGAAGCCTTGCTCGTATCTGGTGGTCCCGGTGGTATTCTTCGCACGGCCTGGGAGAGCCAGCTTGCGCGCGAAAAGGCTGCTGCAGATGAATATCGCAAAGAGCTAGCCCGGATGAAGGCTGCGAGTGCATTTGCCAATGCCGGCTACTTGCATCAGCAAGTAGCCGGTGGTTTTGATCCGGGTTCGTTCGAGGACGCCAAGTATCGAATGCGGAGGTCTAACACCATGTGATGAAACGAAGTTGATGATGACGCGCAATTTTTTTTTGCCGAATTTGAAGAAGTGCTGAAATCACCTTTGGTGATGATGATGAAGTAGTAAACAAAACCAACGACCATGACGAAACAAAACCAACGAACAATTTTCCTGCATGTACTATTGCAATCCACGCATGTTTACGGTCATATTCCAGACTTACTTGCCGTATCTGCATTCTGCATCTACAAACAGATACCCTTTGATTTACATGAAGAACAAGCGTCGGCTCTGCACATAGTCAAGTATTTACCAACAAGGGTGCAAAAAGCAAGATCAACTCCAGTTCGACGCTTCTGACATTACCCATTGGCATTGTGCGCTTGGTCCAAGCTCTGCTGCAGTGTGTTGTTGTGTAATGACTGCGCCGTACCACACGCGAGTCCACGAAAAATGAATCACTAGAAAAAGTGACGGGCACCGTTGATGCCAATTTGGCAATGAAGGCAGACTCTTCATGAGTCAGTCGTCTGAGTGTCACTGCTCTGACGGGCCCAATTCTACTCTGCTATTAGTCCCAGTCACCCAGTCACAGCACTGACCCGCTCCAACGGACATTTCCACATCAAAAGGATTTTTGCTTGTCAAACTTTATTCCAGCGGCATGCAAGCGGCATGGCCGACTTGTTCGCACGATACGAAGATGATGACGTGCTCGAAAAGATGGAGCGACTTGCCGCTGAGGGCACATTTGGTAAGAATGCAAATACAGTAGAGAGCGTAGGCATTCGTCTCCTTTCGTTCCTTGCGCGCGGCGCCAAATGCTCGCCGCGAGGAAAACGAAGAGCAGCCGCACTTTGCGGGCGTCTGGCCCGAGAAAGCTGTGCTCTCAAGCAATATCCTCTAAGCTGCGAACTGGTCGACTGGCAGGCTAAACTCCTTCAGGAAAGTGGAAATGCAACGATGGCTTTAGTCAAATTAGAGCGTTTTTCATCTGCGCTTGCACTCGATGAGCTGTCGCCAGAAGTGCTCTTGAGACTCACTTCTCTACTCGTTGCCAACAAGAGATTCTCTGACGCTTTTCCGTTTGCACGTGCGACCGTCAACGCTTGCGAGCAGCTCGAGCTCACCCAGCTGCTCCCTGTGGCCTTGCACACCTTTGCCATTGTCCTGGAAGGCAATCGGAATTACGAACGTGCGCATGACGTCTACAAAGAAGCGTTTCTTCTGGCTAGCGCAAGTGGTGACAAGCAACTTGCGACGAGCTTTCTTAGGAGCTGGAAAGCTTGCGCCGAGTCTATTTCTACTCGTCAACGACCAGGACGCAAGAGCGCCGAAAAGGCTCTGAAGCTTGCGCAAGCTCTCTTGAAGGCAAATGTAGGCGCAGAGAATGCGGCGCAAGCTCGAGATGGAAAGAGACAGTTGCGACGCGTCGATGACAAGCTTGAGAACAAAGAGGCTGAAATGTGGGTGTCTCGTCGGCACGAACGCGCTCGCCTATTCTCGGCGCGAGAAAAAGCGATGAAAAAACAGGGAAAAGCTGCGGAATCGTCGGTGAGGATGAAGACGGCGCGTCAAGCTTCTCCGCAGCACTTGCGCGTTGGATGTAGGAGAGACCGTCGAATCGAAGAGTCAAATCTTTCACCACTGTCATCGTCATCGTCATCGTCATCGTCATCATCATCGTCGTCTTCGCCATCTTCTTCTTCTTCGTGCTTTGCACCCCCTCGCACCTCGTCGCCTCCACAACAAAATTCAGAGAGAGCCGGGTGCGTCCCTAACTTGCAGGTATTATCATCATCATCACAGTCTCCTGTATGCATTTTCCCGCGCTCGCGAAAGACGCTCTGGGAGCCGGGTTCACGGCTTCGTCCACTACAATAACAGTATTTTATGAAAAAAAGAGAGCAGATTCCGTACATGTACTACTACACGAGTATTTAGTCAGCTTTGAGGTAGTTTGATGGTGCCATACCAGATCTGCCATTAACGGAGCATTTCCACCAGTTCGCATCGCTCTTATCCAAAACCGTGATTCGGTCGTTGGCCTTGAAGGAAAGTTCGTCGGCCTGCGCAGCATTATAATCATACATGGCCAGCGCTGTGTCGTTGCGTGCGGGAGCAGGTGCTCGCGCAGGGCGAGGTGGCATAGTTGCCATTGATCGCGATGAGCTTGCGCTCTGGAAGGGATTTTGCGACGACTGCCCCGACACGCTTTGCGCAAGCGGAATGTGCTGCGAAGAGGGTTGCTCAATCTTGGCCACGGGCACCTGGCTTCCCTGTTGCTGCTGGTACTGAAATGGTGCTGCGTTAGAAAAGGGAGAAGCGCCCTGTCCGGCTTGAGAAGGATTGGACGAGGGGGGTGCCGGCACAGACGCAGGGGCGGGCATCTCCCATGAGGTCTCGTTGGTGGCGGTGTTGTGGTAGTAAGGCTTACCGTCCGCTGTAAAAACGCGTCGCCAATTGGGAGGGAGATCCGATACTGGAGCAGCGTTTTGCATGCTGGGCGGGTTGCTAGCAACGGAGGACGCGCCCGTGGGAAAGCTCGAGTTTGTAGATGACCCGCTCATGCGTTCGAGGGCAGCGTAGTCGCCCTTGCGGTCGTGGATTGCGTAGAGTTCACGATGCAGGGTGTCGACTTGAAGAGGTGGACGAATTTCGCCCATCAAAATGCGCTCAGCTGTGGCTGATTGGTCACTGTAGTACTTGATGTTGTCCTTGGATCGCGACACGAGCAGCGCGCCCTCGAGCGTGAAGCCGATGAAGAGGCCCTGCGCCTTGCTGTACGAGTAGGCCGCGACGACCTTTTTGTTGGCGGAGATGCCGGCGTGAGCCTCGATTTCGCGGCCAACAGGACCGGCTGCAAGAGCAACATTTCCGCCAAGCGTGACCTGACCCTTGCCCATGAAGGCGCGGACGGCCGTTTTGGTGTTGAGAATAATGAGGGAATCGATCTTCTCGGCGCCAAAGACGAAACCTCCGCCGAGACCACCGACGGTGACGGACGCCGGGCCACTCCAGCGCCATCCCCGGGGCGAGTTCGGGTCCTTGACCTTGGCGATAACGCAGCCTCCTCCAACGTTGCCGCCCAACATGAACATTCCGGCCTTGAAGATGGTGATGAAGGCAATGCCCTCGCAGTGCCGCAGGAGCGTCGCGGGGATCTGCTTATCCGCCTTGACGTACTTGGGGTTCACCATGTCATTGAGCATCCGGATGCATTTGTCCGTGTACCCTTCGAGCGAGAAACGCTTCGACATCTTGGCAGCTCCGGTTTGTACGCGTTCCCGGTCGTGGCTTCCTCGTCCGGCGGCGTGCGATTGGGATTTGCTTGCCCGCTTGCTTGCTGGCTCGCTCGCTGGCTGGCTGGCTGGCTGTCTGACTCGCCGAGAGCGCGCTGTCTTCTCGCCCGGAAAGAGTGGGAGCCGTAGCCGCCAGACACACGGTCGGCCTCGCCTCGTTCGCTCTGCCTAAGAGAGAGTGTCGAGTCGCTGGCTTCTCGCTTCTCCCTTCTCCTCGCCGACTTCGGTCCGGGACCTCCACTTGGCTCTGCTCGGCTGCTGCTCCGCCGCGTCGATCGGCGTCCGCAGAGGGGGCCTGCGTCTCCGCCTCCCCGCCCGCCCGCTCGCCGTCGCCCTCCGCGTCCGCGTCCTCGTCCTCGTCCTCGGAATGGACTCTGCTGGCGGCCGCGGGAGGCGAGGCAGGCCGCCTGAGGCCGCCGCTCAGCCCGGGCCGGTTCAGCCTCTCTCCGCCCGCGATGGAGGCGGCGGAGGCCGGGCGCTGCTGCTGCTGCTGCTGCTGCTGCTGCTGCTGGCGCGAGCGGGAAGGGCTCTGGCAGCGAGCTCGCCGTCGGCGCAGGCGTCCGCGCGGCCTTGCTCGGTTCTGCTGGGCGGCGGCCACTCGGGCTTCGTGCGACGACGCTCGGTGGGCCAGTCTCGTTGGGATCTTTGCGCAGCTTCGATTTTATTTCGTTTTATTTTATTTTGTTTTCTTGCTGTTTTTTGTAGAAAGAGACCTATAGGAGAGGTTGGGGGAAGAAGAGACTTATAATGGAGGCCTACGCAGCGGCCTCACGGGGGTTCGGGGCCAGTGGCGGGCTAATTTGCTACCTTACGTCGCCCGCATGCTGCCTTGGATGCCCCCCACGCGGGCAGGCGACGGAAGGCGGTAGGGGGGCGAATTACAATCTTTGGGGCGCGTGGAGAGATGCGGAGTACCCCCAAAATGGAGGATTTGCGAGGCTGCGAAAAGACGCGGAAAAATTGATACTGGGGGGCAGGCAGGAAGAGACGCGTGCAAGCGGGTCGAAGCTTGGCTGCAGAGCAAGTTTTCGCTGCACGAGGCGAGACACGGCCGCGCGCTCATCCGCCGCCCGCGCACGCGCACCGAGCCCGCCGGACGCTCGCGCGCCTTCGCCGCTCGCGCCGCCGCCGCTTCCCGCGCCCCTCCCTCCCTCGCTCGCCCCACCGCAAACGCCGCCCGTGGCTGCGGCGCGCGCGGAGAGAGGAAGCACCGCGACCAACTTGATACTTGAGGCTGCGCTTGTGCAGTGCAAGAGGTCGAAGAAGATGGCGGGCCTGCTCTACTACACGCTCGGACTGAACGGCCGTAGGTACCTTCAGATCTGCCTGGTGATCTTCTTCACCGTGCTCGCCTTCGCCGTGGCTGATTACATCATCCAGACTGCCTTTGTAAGTTTCGGGACATCTTCGCTTCATGTTTGGTCAAGAACGCTATTCAGACTGACAATGACAACCGCATGCTTGCTCGCTTGTTTTCTTACGACCAAACAACACAGATCACGCTGGCCGGAATCTTTCTCATGCTTCTCATCGTCGACTACATGTTTCTCGATGAGCCGCAATTCAAGTTTGATCCTGACTATGCGAACTGGGCACGGCAAACGACGCCAGCTCATTTCTAATATGGCCCGCGTGCTGGGCACACTTCATTTGTTTCCTGCTCATTGCATCGTGTAAACCATGATCATCATCTCATTCTTTGCACAACATTCCTACTATCTTTTTCGAACTTTTACTAAAGTCGTCACATCAACCGAGCTTGATCTCACCTGTTAAAGCTTGACGGCCTTGGCAAGCTTCTTGCTCTACATGCGCTTGCGTATGTGGGTGCGTGCGCATTCTCTCAGACCGAGTACTCGCCGTCATCGGGGGCATTGGGAGGCAGAGCACGAGGAGGCTGCGGCGGGATAAAGGGTTGCGTGTTCGAGGGCGGCGGCACGCTCGGCGGACGCGGAGCTGGCACACGAGGCTCTGTTGCCTGGGCATTTTCCACTTGCTTTGACGTGTTCTTGTTGTCATTATCCCCCCGAGTGTCTTCGTCGTCGTCATCATCGTCTTCGCTTTCGTCCTCATCTGCGCCATAGAGTGCCAGACCCGGGGGCGCCACGCGCGGTGGAAGCGGCACTGACGGTGTCCGCTCAGTCTTTTGCGAATCTTCAGGCGATCCTGTCTTTTCTTGCACCTGAGTTGGCGCCGGGGGCCGCGAGTTACGCCGACTCTGGCGCCGCGGTCGGTCCCCGGAGGGGGGTCGCAGGATCACCGTCGTTTTCGTCACCTCTGTGACTTGCATATCGAACCCTGGAGGCGGCACTGGCGGCGGAGGCGGATTCTCTGGTGGCGGCGCCGGTAATGAAGAAATGGAATCCAGACCAGGCGGGGGTGGTACCGATTCGCGACGAGCTCGAGAACCCAGCTGCGGTGATGCTGGCGGAGACCCGGCAGGAGATCCCGGTGGCGATGCTGCTGGAGATCCCGGTGGCGATGCTGCTGGAGATCCGGGCGGAGACCCTGGTGGCGAGGGCATTGGAGAGATGCCCCTTGGAGAACCCGGAGGGGACTCAGGTGGTGACGGCAGGCTCTCATCTGACACCGCACCAATATTCGATGCTGTTTTGCAACGCACCAGAAAGCGGCGAACGTGCGCCTGGATGAAAATAGCTGCAAACTCTTCTTCCATTTCGTCGAATGCACGGCGTGCAGCATAGCCGCGATACGCTGCTTGGATGCGCACTGCACCAACTTCACGTGCTTCCTCCTCCATTGCGGCGAGTTCTGCATCAATGCGGATGCGCTGCAGAACGCCACGTGCATGGGCTTGCAAGAGAATTGCTGCACGCTCCCGCAAAGACTCTTCGCTGTCGTCCGGACGCTCGCTCTCGCCATGCTCATCATTATTGTTGTCATCCGTAAGTTGGCTCCGGTCAGGATCTGCGTCTTGATCGTCTTTGTTCAACGCCTGTCCGTGGTCGGATGACTTCTCGTCATCTGAAATGAGTTCTTTGGAAGTAGTTCGATGTGATGTTGTGTCATCGGCCACGTTTCCAGAATCCGATGCGACTTCAGAACTCGCTTCTTCTTCTTCTTCTTTTCTCTCGGCTTCTTTTCTCTCGGCTTCTTTTCTCTCAGCTCCCTCTCGCAAAAGTCTTTCCTCTTCTTCTTTCCTCATTGCTTCCTCTCGCAAAAGTCTCTCCTCTTCTTCTTTCCTCATTGCTCCCTCTCGCAAAAGCCTTTCCTCTTCTTCTTTCCTCATTGCTTCCTCTCGCAAAAGTCTTTCCTCTTCTTCTTTCCTCATTGCTTCCTCTCGCAAAAGTCTTTCCTCTTCTTCTTTCCTCATTGCTTCTTCTTGCAAAAGTCTTTCCTCTTCTTCTTTCCTCATTGCTTCCTCTCGCAAAAGTCTCTCCTCTTCTTCTTTCCTCATTGCTTCTTCTCGCAAGAGTCTTGCTTCTTCATCCTTTCTCTTGGCTTCTTCTCGCAAACGTTTCGCTTCTTCCTCTTCTTCAGCCTGAATCCTGCGCTCTTCCTCGTAACGCTCTTTTTCTTCTTCAAAAAGGCGACGCTCTTCCGCGAAGCGGTGACGTTCCTCATCGAAACGAGCTTGTTCCAATTCCAGTTGACGACGTCTGCTATCGCTTTCTTTTTTCTCCACCGTATCATCAGCATCCTTGGAGCCCACATTCTCGATAGTATTGTTTTGAACAGATCTGTCAGTGCTCACGCCCAAAGCATGCTCACTGTGATCATTGTTGAGCTGCTCAGCATGATCATCGACGCTTTGCTCGCCTTGATTATCGTTGTCTTGCCCGGCATGATTATCGACGCCTTGCTCGCCAAGATCATCGTCACTTTGCTCGTCTTGATTATCATCGCTTTGCCCGCGATTGTCTTCATCATCGCTCTGCGTCGAGCGGTTCGCCGCAGACTTGAAAGAGGATCCAGGCTGGGCGCGAAGTGTAGATATTGAACCGTCAGATTCATACGACACGAGATTGCGTCTTTGGGCGGTGGGAGGACTCGCCACGTCCACGAGCGGCCGACTTGCAGAGGCGAGAACCTGCGCATATTTCCAGCAAACAATGGCCAAGTCGGTAGCATCCTCGTCTGTGCAGAGAAATTCGACCGAGCTCTCATTGTTGTCATTATCATCACTTGGCCCATCGCCAGACGCGTCAGCCTCGGGGCGGAGAAGATCGAAATCAATCCATTGAGGATTGTTCGACTTCATGGACCATGATGCAATTTCAGTCCACTCCCACGACTCGTCAGTGGGTTCGAAAGAAATGCCGCGTCGGCTTGCAATGAGCGCACCATGAGCCCCACTTGGAGAATTGCCACGATCTGCGGAGAAACGGTGTTCACCGTAGCGTTTGAGGCCTTCCAGGAGATTGAGGAACTCGGCGGAAGGGTCGATACGACGGCCGCTGAGGCCTTCGTAAGCTGCAAAAATGTCAGACTCCCAGCGAGAGGGCTTGCGTAAAGGAAGGGCGCTTCGCGGCACGAGCTCGAGCATGTGATCCACCACGAAACCTGACTTATGTACGCTCTTGTTAAAAGGACCATATCGTTTCTGCAGCTGAAGCGCAGCAAGGTGCTCAACGAGATGTTCAGGTACCGACAGTCTGCCGGAGAGGACGTCATGCACGGCTTGTATGTATCGAAGATTCAAAATGCCAGGATCACGGGAATGCAACACGCCGTCAACAAAAGTAAGTATACGGAAAAAGAGTTTGTGGCATCGCGGGGCCCAATGCGATACAGAGTCCTGCTCTGGAATAATGATCTCGCGTCGTTTGCCGTCAACGTTTGCAACAATTGCAAAGTATTGCGCAACGCGCTCGCTGTCGATTAGGCCAAGCGCCCTGGCCATGGCTTCGCAAGCATCCTGTGCGATACCCCGAAGTTTTATCCGTCAGTTGCTCATGATCTCGTCTGTGCGCTTGCTGGCTGTTTACTTGCAGTCACCTCGCGATCGTTTTACGGGCCTCACGAAGCTGTTCTCGCGCGCGCGAAGAGCTGAGCGATAGCAACCTGGCTGACGATGGTGGTATATTTTTTCTCTCCTGCCTCTCCTTTCGCCACACGTACCTTGGCTGAAGCGCCCTGCGCTAGGTCGAGCTGTCGGTGGGTCTGGTCCAGGAGATAGATCGCCGTGGACATGCTCTGGCACCGGCCAGCGCGCTCGCCTTGCTTTCGCAAGCGAGCCGCCACTCGACTATGCGAGTCAATTACCTTTTTGGCGAGTTTTGGAGTTTTGGTTCTTTCGCCTTGTTCTCGCCTTGGCAAAAGGGGCTGAGAAGAATATACTTTGCTGGAGGCCTACGACGACTTTCGCGCGTCATGAATCGTGGTGGCTCCGCTCATCATCGTACGTACTGCAGATTGATCTTTGGGAACGGCAAGTTGCTGATGTGGTTGGTCGGTCAACCTCTACTGTTCGTATTGTTGGATAAGAAATGCTCGTAATACCTATTTACCTCTCCGTGATCATAGAGACCAATTTCTTCATTCTGATAGGCCTGGTCCCTCTGATTTGGTTTGATGTGCCCGTCGATATCTTAGAATCAACAAGCTTGAAGATAGCGAAGCGCCGTCCGTCTGACAGTCTGTTCCGCCTTCCTATTCTCTCCTTCAAAGACAATCAACCTTGTTCGCAGACTGCGCAACCCACAATTTATCCACTGAAAACCGTTTTTCTTCCCTTTTTTTCCTCTTAATTTACACTTATAATATTTTTTATTCCTACTCTACCACTGAGTCAAAGTCCTGCTACCTTGTGAGGAAGATTTCCGCGAGTCAGGCTTCGGCCATTAATTCAGCACTCTGCGCCACTGCAAACACCTCGTATATATACCTTTTAAAAAGCCCAGTGGAGGCTCTCTGCATCCACTGGCAAGCTCACTGCGGCCGCCCATCGCGCTGCAGACAACCATTCTTCGCTAGTCTTCTTCTCCACGGTACGTTGCGGCCCCTACGCGGCGCGCGGCCTGCGCGGGCGTCTGCGTGCGACCGCTGTCGCGCCCTCCCTCCCCCGCGCGGAGGCTCTCTCCCTCCGGTGCGGCGGCGCAGCAGCAGCAGGATGGATGGAGCTGCCAAGCGTCCGGCGGACGCTTGCGTCCTTACGTGCGTGCGTGCGTCCACTGCTGCTGCTGCTGCTGCTGCTGCTGCTGCTGGCGACGGATAAGAGCGTGGCCAGCGCTGATATGAAGATGGGCGTACGCTCGCAGGCTAACACGATCGAATGACTGACTGACTGATCTGGACGTAAACGCAGCTTTCGTACTCGCACACGTGCACCTCCTCAAAGAACAATGTCGGCCGGTCTTTTCTCCGCGGCGACCCGCTCTGGCGTCGCCCGCAACGCCATGACCCGTGTTGCCCGCCGCAACTTCTCCGCCGAGTCGCACCAGGCGCACCACGAGGCCACCATGAAGCAGTGGGAGAAGGTCACCAAGATGGCCCTCCCCCTCATTGGTGTGCTTGCCGCCGCTAACTTCTTCCTGCACATGTCGCACGGCCACCACGAGGCCCCCGAGAAGAAGTACACGTACCAGAGCATTGTCCACAAGAAGTTCCCGTGGAGCGAGTGCCCCCGTAAGTTTGCCTTCTTTTTCTCTCTCTGGTCTGGCCAAAGGTTTCTTTTGCCATCCTCAGCAAACCTGCTTACTGACGAGATTAACGCTTTCCCCTTTTGCCCCTCCCGCCCCTATAATATCTTGCAATCACAGAGTGCGGCTTCTTCGAGACCGAGTGCTGGGCCAAGTGCCGCGCTGAGAAGTAAAAGCCTTTGCCCACCTTTCTTTCTCAAAGTTTACGAGCAAAATATCGATAAACAAATCTTGTAGGTCTTTGGCATTTCTCATCAGTCCTTTTTGTCTCAACGCAAGCAGTCGGATCAATCGTTCGATCATTCAAGGGATGATCATCATTATATTTGTTGTTCTTCAGATACACAATATCGGGCGCACCCGCCCCCGCTCACAAGTCGGAGCGCACCGTTATACCGCAAGACCTGGAGCGCGCTCTTCATGACGTTCAGGTCCACGCCTTCGCGGCCTGCTTGCGCGAAAACGTCTTCTCGCGACACAAACTGGACTCCGCGCGTCTCTTCGAGCTCTTGGTCTCGCCACTGCAAAACTTGGTCTCGTACGCTCACGCTCTGCTTGCCGCGAGGAATAGCAAGTGTTTCTCGTTTGTAGGCAAAGGCAGCGTTGACCACGCTCACCGCGGCTTCTACCTTTTCCACAGTGAGCCTGCCGCGCATGTACTTGGGCACGGCAGCGAGCTGCTCCTTGGACGGCGCGGACACTTGCACTTCGCCAGTCTCTGCGTCCACGACCGTGCCGCACATTTCTGGGCCCTTGGCATTTCCTTCCTCGTCTTCATTCTCGCTGTTGTCATCCTGCGGGTCCACGTCGTCGTCGGCCCCTTGGTGGTGGTCCTCGTCCCGGTCCCCCTCGTTTTCGCTGGCCGCAGGGTCGGGCTTGTACGTGCGCTTGAGCTCCTCTGCGCGCTCGGCCTGCGCTGCCAGTTCTGCTGCGAGCGCCTGGGCCTCTTCTGCAAGCTCCAGCTCCGCGTCTACGTTGTCCTCGAGCCTGGCCAGGCGCGCCTCGACGCCGTCCACCGCGCCCGCGAGGCGTTGCAGCGCCGCGGGTTGGGCGTCCGCCCCGGCCAGCAGGCACAGCGCCTGCAGCTCGCCGACCTCGCGCGCCAGCCGCGTCGCCACGGCCTCGAACGCCTCGCTGGCCACGCGCGCCTCGCCCAAAAGGCTCATCCTCGCGCGCCCTCGCCTCGCGCGCCGGCGGTTATCGAGTTCTGCGACAAAGGTTAGTCGAGGTGATTCAATTCTGCCATGATGGTCACCTTCGACAAGTCCTCGCGAAAGCCAGACAAGAGTGCAGCAGCCCGCGCAAGCTATGAGGTCGCCGACCCCGATCGTGGCCGGGCGGGCAAGAACAGCCTCGATCGCCGCTCACAAACACGGTTACCGAGTTCTGCGACCCGGGTCGTCCGGGTGATTCACCTCTGCCATGGTGGTCACCTTCGACGAGTCCTCGCGAAAGCAAGACAAGAGTGCAGCAGCCCACGCAAACTACAAGGTCGCCAATCCCAATCGTGACCGGGCGGGCAAAAAAAGCATCGACCGCCACCCAGATACTCGGTTTACCGAGTTCTGCGACCCGGGTCGTCGAGGTGCTTCATTCTGCCAATGGTCACCTTCGACGTCCTTGTGAAGACAGACAAGAGTATGGGCCTAGAGTATACGCGAGATCTATACTAGGTCACCAATCCCGATCGTCGCCGTCGCCGCGAGCAAAACCAGCATCGAGCGCCGCCCAGATCGCGCTTGCGACGCGACGCGACGCAGGGACCCGGTCCCCGCGCGCCAACGCGACTCGAGGCGAGGCGAGGCGAGGCGAGGCGAGACGTTCGCTGGTGAGGCTCCCTTGCTCACTTACCCTGGAGGAGAAAGATGCCCTGGGTGGCGGCCAACAACAGGCACTCGACGCGGGCGCAGGTACAGCTGCGCGTGGTGAACGCGGAGCAAGCGCGCCTGCATGAGGATGACGCGCAAAATGCGGCCATGAGGCAGGCTGCCAAGGATACGCAGCTAGGATACATGGCCGAGAAGGCCTTTCGCGAGCTCGCCAAGACTGGCGCCGAGCCGAATCCGGAGGCGCCGTCCATCCTCGTCTTTGCCCGCACGCATCCGCAATTCGTACTTCGTGTAAAACCCAGTGCAGCACTCCCAGAAGACTCCATCTGTCTCGATGATCCGCAGTGCAGAAACTTTGAGGTGGTCGTCGGCGAAGACCGCTTCCCATGGTCCAGATATGACGCCGCGGACGAGGCCGAAGTTGCCCCGTTGCAGCAAGTTCTCGTCGAAGTGCGTCCGCGCAATGAGTCCACTGACGAGACAATCGTCCTTGAACGAGCAGACATCCGCACTGTTCTCAGCAAAGCTCTCTTCCAGCAAATCATCACCAATCATGAGCGCATCCATCTCGCAGTGAAAGGCACGGAAATCTGGGTCTACATCAAGGAAGTTGTCATCGAAGAGGATCCTCAGGAAGACGAAGAAAAGGATCTCTTCTTGCCTGACATTGTACGTGGTCGCGTCGAAACGACCACGCAATGGCACATCGAGCAAGGACGATCCACACATTTCGAACTCGAGGGAGATTTTCGTCCCTTTGAAAGAAAACCGCCGACAAATATTGTCCATGTGACGTGCAGTGACGACGAGTATTTTCCGGTCAAGAAGCGTTTGCTACAGCCTTGCATTGCTCTCGCGCGAACTGTGCTCTCGCCGAACACCGAGTCAATTACGGTCGACCTCGACTGCTGTCTCTTTGACAAAGTTCTCATCTACCTCGAGGCAGAGGCCAAAGGTCTCGACTACGAGATCGATCTTCACGAGGCTGACGAGCTCTTGCCTGCTGCGAAAAAGCTTCGTCTGATTGGATTGCAACGGGTTTGCGAAAAGGTGCGCGATGACTTTTCCAACTCGCTCAGACTCGACGGCATCTCTTTCGAGGAGGTCAAGCGTCGCAACGCCGAGGGGGAGCTCCTCTTGATCATCGATAATCAAGTCTGCGACGTCACTGATTGGCTCGAGCTTCACCCTGGCGGCAACACCATTATTCCGGAGCAGGCCCTCAATGTCGATGCAACTGTCCTCTTCGAAGTCTATCACGCATCACGGGAGTCCTTTCTTTTTCTCAAACAGCTTTTCATCGGACCTTTGCTCGAGGAAGATCACGCCAAGGTCCCGCCGCCTCAGCACACAGAATACACCGAGCCTTCGGAGTCCTTCTTGGCGCAATTTCGCGAGTTCATGGGCCAAATCAAGCAATTCAAAAGCTTTTAGCTTGACAAAAAAAAGCAAGGATCAAATCTGTTGCTGCCCATCACTCCTTTCCGTCTCTTTCGGAATCACATAAACTAGAGCCGGCACGGTGAGCGCACAACAACGACAACAACAACAACAACAAGATCATAATTTCCAAGGTTAATTCAAACCGTTCACTGCGCTAAGCTCACGAGCCCTGTGAGTGGGTTGGCACGCAGCCGTCCGACGGCGTGAAGAAGATATCGTCGAAGCTCGTCTCTAGACTTTGTCGTGTCGACCGCAATCGTTCCCCGTAACTCCTGAAAAGGCGGAATTGAATTCACCATTTTCACCTGCGCCCGACCGGGCTTCTTCTCACTCCAATGCAGCCAGCACACGTAGCCCCCAGGACACCCTTTGTACAGCACGAGGGATCCATCTACGTTCTCAATCAGACGCGATGCTGCGTGCAAACGTACCACGGTTTCGTCGACGGGGCGTGACCCCTCGCTTTCATTCCCCTTCGAAGTGATATTGCAAAGCGTTCGCTCTCGCTTCCCTGCTCGCATGCGCTCAAGTCTCGAACGCAAGGTACCGGAGCTATGCGCGAGCCGGATTGCGAGTCCACGTGCATCGAGAATGCGGTACACGGCATGATCTCCTCGAGGAACGGTGCGAACAAGAACTTGTCTCGAGCCGTAACGAAAGAGCGTGGTGCCCATGTCATCATCCATCGCGGTGGCACCTTGAAAGACGCGCAACTCACGCAAAGCAAAATGTATAATCATGTCTTCGCAGTCCCGATTCGACTTGTCCGAGAGGTTGACGTCAATTAGTTCTCGCAAGAGACTTGGCGTAGTGATTCCTGCGCTCGTCTCCACAAACGCTCGCACTGCTGCGGCGGCGGTGTTGTCAATGAATCGCACTTGTGGCCACGATACGTTTTGATTGACAAACTCTGCGGTGGAACGATTTCTTTGCGTACGCTGCGGACCATTCGTAGATTTTTTACACGCACGCACAACGCCTGCCAAAAGGTTGGCTTCCTCACGAACGGGAGCTTGTTTATCATTCTTCCATTTCTCTGTGGGAACTAAATCATCTGCAGAATGCAAATCTTCAGAAGGCAAGATTTGCGCAGTGGCATCCACGAGGGCTTGCATTGACGCTGTCGTAAGTGGCTCGCTCGAAGATTCCAGCACCAAGGCATTGGTGTGGCGAAGTGCGCCAAAGATCCAGCGCGCGTGCGGATCGCCATGCCGCCCACTATCGCCAAGGTAAATCACGAGTGGCCGTGGGCGTACTGTTTCGAGAGTGATGAGCAGAGCAGCGGCTATATCCTGTGTGAGGTTGTGCGGTAGTTCCCAATAGAGAGCAGCGGCGCGGTCGAGCCACCACTGCATGACTTCACCAATATTGGCCACGTCTGGGGCGTCCACAGGAGGAATGAATGCCCAGAAATTCCCAGGCATTGAGCGTCGCAAGAAGGATTCCACACTCTTGCCTCGGGAGCCAACGCCCAGGACAAGAAGTGGCGTTGGCCGTTCAAGCAGTCTTTTCTCCCTCGCGTCGAATAGCTGAGATGAACGAATATCGCAAAGTGCTTCATCTGCGCTCTCTGCAAACCACGCAAGCCGTAAGCGGGCCTGCCACGATCGAAATGAGTTCGCAATCAGAGTCGCGGCGCTGTGCTCCTGACGCAATTTCTCTCTCAAGGCTTTTCTTCGAAGATCCCGTTGCTCAGTTCTGTACTTGGCTTCTTCGGCCTTGATGCGAGCGCGCTCTTCCGCGCGCTTACGTTTCGCCTCTTTGTTGCTCTTATCTCGCTCTCTCGTTTCCTGTCGAGCCATTTCGAGTTCCTCGCGCTGATTTTGCAAAATCTCTCGATTTCGCATGGCCTGCTCCTTGAGGACGCGCAGCGACGCGACTAATGCCAGCTCTTGTTCTCGCAGACACCCAATTGCTGAATCTGCTTCGCGAATGGAGTCTTTCAGACTTTGCAAAATTGCCTCATGGCGCTTTGCGTTTGATTCCGTGTACTCAAAATGGGCCGTCTTGGCCACGTGAGGACTGCTTGGCGTCTGTCCATAAAACGCCTTGAACTCAGTCTCAAGATTAAGGCGATCATCGAGTAGCGTTTGTATTCGCCTTCGCGTTCGAGCAAGCTTTCGCGCAACACTATTGTACTCGGCAAGCCACGCGGGCTCGTCGCCTTGCTTTTCTTCCATACTTTCGTCTTGAAAAACGACTCCTTCATCGTTGTCCCTTTCGACCTTCTCTAGGACAACCTTTTCCGCGCCATTCTTTTGTTCTTCTGTCGTTGCAGGCGGCGGTTCACTCTCGTTGTTCGTCAGTCGACGCCAGCGAGTGCGTCGCTTGCTGTAACACTTACTCGCATTTTCGCACAGCATGTTAAAGGCCGTGTACGAAACGCATCCCGCGCGTTGCGGGTCGACTTGCTCAAGAATCCAGTTGACTTGTTCGTGCGAGTCGATAGAAAAAGGCAACAATAGAAGTTTGAGACCCCGCAAGAACTCCTTGTACGTCAGCAGACCATCGCCGTCTGCGTCTTGACGCCGAAAACAGTGCACATTGTGCTGACACACCGTTACCTTGGCAAGCTTGGGCATCATTTCGCGCGAGAGCATCTCGTCCTCTTGTTCTTTGTTCTTGACTTGTTCGCGAAGGTCTTCGAGCTCCTTCCATTTGACAAAAGGGCCTTTTACGCGTCGCACACCATGTCGGTGCTCCTCTTCAAGAATAGCGCGGCGAGCTCGCTGTATAGAGCTTTCTGACTCCATATTGAGGAGCGGGCGTAAGATTGCGCGTCCCTCTGCAGTATCCGGAAGCGGCAGACTTTTTCGCTCCAAGAAGGGATTTCGATGGAGTGAATCGACGTCTAGTATTTCTGCAAGGCGTGGAAGACGAGCGGCAAAGTCTAAATCGGAAGGTAATTCCAGCAAAATGTTGCGTCCATTCCACAAAAAGGGCTCGCGGCGCGATTTGCTGCTCCTTGAACCTTTTTCTAAATTTGCATCACAAATATTGTTCACCGCACACACCGTGACGTTGCGAAGCAAATCTGCAAGCTGCAATAGATTGTTCACGTCAACTTCGTCTTGATCTTGACTTGGACTCGAAGCAAGTGGGAGACTCATTTTGCGTAGCCGCGCAAGATAATCCTCGCGCAAAAGAAGCTGGGCCTTGATGTTCCATTCGTCTTTATCGTCGAGACGATCCCAAGGTTCCCCCGCTGCACCTTCATATTTGAGCTTGATCGGATGATCGCTGTCCACAATCTTGAGCGGTGCTGCCATTTGCACGAGTTCAAGATTGCGAGGCCTTCCACCCATGGATAATGGCAAGAAGACGCCCTCAAAGAGCTCACCGGTGCTCTTGGTAGCTGTACATGGCTTCGCATCCTTTGCGTCGCGAAGTCTACGTTTTCGCCTCGGCCTTTTTGTCGCAGCGGCTACGCTGCTCATGGTTTTTGAGGCTGATCTTGTGGTTTTCACCAAACCAAGAGTCTTGTCTTTTCTGCTCGACATCTTTCTGTCTGCGCAACCCAATTCTCAATAACGGATCATTTTGACTGATGTTTTGGGCTACGTGTGCGGCGCTCCCGGCTATGATTTGCAATTTATGAAGCCATGTAAAAGAAGAAAAGCATAGACAATGGCTTGCACTGCTTACGTGTGCTGTGCGGTAGCGCTTCATCGTCGTCGTCATCATCATCATCATCATCATCATTAGGCCTCTCGATTTTTGGATTGCTGTTTTGCCAGTCACCCAAATTTTAGGTTACCCTTGCACACGAAGATCAACGAGTATGACGACCATCATCAAACTTCAAGTTCGTTGTCGGGGCTAGGCCTAGCACAGCAAGGCACAGAAGAGGAGGCAGTAGAGCGCGCGCGAACTCCGCTCCACGTGCAAGAATGATTTGCGTACTTCTAGTTGCCGGCGTAGGAAACTCACTCGAGGAGGAACTCTTGTCTGATGAGAAGCTCCGCAGCATCCCCAGGGCCTTGCTGCCTGTGGCCGGCAAGCCGATGCTCAGCTGGTGGTGGAGCTCCATCATGACCACGAGAGAGATTGATTCCGTTTACCTTGTGTGCAACGCTAGCAACTACAAGCCTTTCGAACGCTGGGCCACAGCAAACGGATTGCCAGCCTCGAACGTTGTCAACAATGGTGTCACCTCGGCGGAAAATGCTCTCGGCGCAGCACGCGACCTCGAGCTTGCTTTGCGCAGAGCCACATCTGACGGCATTTCGCCCAAGGAGGTCTGCGTCATTGCTGGAGATTCACTCTTTTTCAAGGAGTTCGACTTGCCCCAAGTCATCGCATGTTATCGTCGCTTGCAAAAACGTGAAGAATCCGAACAAAAACGGGCCGCTGACGAACGTTCTGACAACGGCGCAGCAAGTAGCCCGCGTCCGCGCGCTTCATCTGGAGGCTCGCAGCTTTTTGCCTCGCGTGCGTCTCTTGTGCTCTACTACAAGCTTCCGCCTGGCGAAGAGGCCTCCAAAAGAGGTATTGTGTCCATCGATCCCGTCTCAAAGCGCGTCACAGACTTTGTTGAAAAGCCGTCGAGCGCCACGCAGAGAGACGCCGCGCAGTATGCGTGTCCCCTTTTCTACATTCTTGGGGGCGATGCCTTGACGCAGCTCAATGAGTTCTGCGCAGAATCGCAACATCGGCCTTCATACTCGTGCGGCTCCTTTCTCGAGTTTGCGCACTCTTCGTCGAATTTTTACGGTCTGCGCCTTCCTGGAGCTTTCAGTTTAGTCGGGGTCAGCGCGGGTCTCCGCGAGTATCGGGAGCTTGACCGCTGCTTCGGGGGCTCGGGAATTCCAAACGAGTCGTCTCTCCATCAAGATGCTGCTGCGCACGAGAAAAGAGACGCCCACGAGACTACAGAGGCTTCCACGCCTTCTTCGACGCACGATGTCTCAGACGCTGCGACAAGCGTCGGGTCAGCGCTTGGTTCAAGCTCATTGTCCCTGCCCGCGCGCAGCTATGGCATGGCATATGCGAGAACGGGGCTTCTCGGCAACCCGTCCGACGGATTTTTCGGAAAGACGTTGGCTTGCACAATAAAGAATTTCCGCGCCCAAGTCTGGCTGGTCGAATCAGAAAAACTGTGCATCAAACCACATCCCCTATTTGACCCAAGCGAGTTCGGCAGCATGAACGACCTGTACTCCATTGCCTTGCGCGAGGGCTACCACGGCGGTTTGCGCCTTCTCATGGCAACCTGCAAACGCTTCTTCCAACTTTGCATGGAGAATAGCATTGCGCTTCCTCGACGAAACTTTACAGTCTCCTATGACACCAATATTCCCCGACAAGTGGGCCTCAGTGGGTCATCGGCCATCGTCACGGCGCTGTTGCGAGCGCTCATGGTGTTCTACGGCCTCACGGACGCGGATATTCCCAAGCCAATGCAACCTGCCTTTGTGCTAAGTGTAGAAATGGAGGAGATGGGTATTCAAGCAGGTCTCCAAGACCGCGTTGTGCAGTGCTACGAAGGCGTTGTCTATATGGACTTTAGCAAGGATCTCATGGATCGCGACGGTCATGGCATGTACGAAGTCGTTCCGCGCAGCTACATTCCTGATCGCTTTTTCATCGCGTACAGAGCCGACCCGTCCGACAGTGGCAAGATACATAGCAACGTCAAGCAGCGCTGGCTGGAAGGTGACACGCAAGTGATGGAGGCGATGGCCAAGTTTGCGAGCTTTGCTGAACGTGGCCGCGAAGCCCTTCTCTCTGGCGATCTTGATGTGTTTGGTGACCTCATGACACAAAACTTTGAATTGCGACGCGCGCTCTACTCCGACGCCGTCGTTGGGCAGCCAAACATTGACATGGTCGAGATTGGCCGTCGTCACGGCTGCGCATGCAAGTTTCCTGGCAGTGGTGGCGCCATTCTTGGTCTCGCCCCCTCCCGCGATGTGTTCGCTGCGCTGCGCAAGGACTTTGAGGATAACGGCTGCGTCTTCACGGTTCTCGAACTGGCCCCTTGACCGCAGCCCTGCGCATCATTCATCCATTTCACCCGCGCCCCCACCCCCAAGAAAAGGAAAAACATTTTTGTAGTCGATCAGAAAGTAGGAGCGTGCTCAATTACTTGCTCAGCTGGCCCTTCGAGAGTAGTGTCTGCACTTCCGTGGCTTCCTCCCTTCTTCCTGTCTACGAGTAGGCCGAACAGAAAAAATAAGAAGCCGGGGAGTGTTTATTCATCGCATCACGGATGACTGCGACGCTTGAAGACGCGCAGCCAGCCAGCCAAAGCCAAACCCACCACTGTTGGCGTCATGGAGTTCTCGGCTCGCCACCGTTGTCGAGGCTCAATTCTTTCCACCGATCGAGGCGCAGAAACTGTCCCACCCAGCCAGTCAGTCACAGTCAGTCGATGTCGGGCCTTTTTACAGTATGTACATGTCCGTTATAGGCGTTACGATTTCGATGAGTCCGAGGCCTTACTGCTAGAGTCCACTGACACATTGACGCATGCACAAAGTCACTCACAGTCGATGAGCGAGACGGGCTGGCGGGCTCGCAGTGACGCGGAGCGATTGAGGAAATGAAGGAATAGGCTGGAGAGGATGGGGCTCTTCCATTAGCTGAGCAAAGCTGAGCTAGCCGCTCAGCCTCTGCAGCAGCTGCTGCTGCTGCATTGCGACGTAAAAGCAACGCTCGGCCATAGTGGGCTTGCGGGTGTTCAGCCTCTCTGTAGGGTTCTGCGTGCCGACCGCCGTAGCAGTTGTTCTTTACTGTTAGGCTTACACTAGCAGCGCAACGCATCAGCCGTTGCTTTTGCTTGGCAAGAGGCCGGCGCGGACACAGCTCCGCTGGCTCGCTCTCTCTCATACGGCGGCTCCCCGATCCCTGAGGCCACCACGTAGACCTTGATCGAGAACCAGATCAAGAGCGAGAGAATTGAGGCAGCGCTTAGCGCCATGGGGGAATTGGGGCGAGACCGCGAGGGATCAGAGCAGGCCGGTGCGTGGACGAGCTGGCTCAAGGCCAAGAGGCTTAGATACCTGGAGGCCTCGCGTTGGGCCACGTCACGCGAGCTCGCCGCCTTCTTGGAGACCAAAGGCTGCGACCTTTCTACGTGGGGGCTTGACAAACGCACGAAAAGCGTGGAGGCCCTCTTTCGCGAACTCGCGTCGTCCCGCGGCAGTCTTTGCGAGGCGAGAAGCGGGAGCAGCGGTGGAGAAGACGATGCCTCGCAAATCGTACGATGCGTCGCAGTTCTTCGTGTCCGGATCGTCAATGATCAAGGCGAAACCCTTGTCCGCGAGCTCGTCAACATGCAGGGCGCCAGAATTCATATGCCGCTTTCCGCAAGGCTGCGAATCGGCGAGAGCCCATTCAAGGCGGCAGAACATTTGCTTCGCAAACTCACAGGATTAAAGGTGCGACGGGTTTCGCGCCGCGGACTATTTCGGCATTCCTTTGCAAGTGACAGCGATGGCGGAAGTGGAGAGAATCCAGCCGCCAATCAGGATGGCGACGGGACTAACGAGAACGATGACGACGACGACGATTCCAGTGACGATGGCGATGACGAAGATGATGCCAGTAGCACGGGCCAAACTCCTACCCTATCACGATCCTTGCTCCGAGATATCATCTATGAGCCACTTCAGTTCGAGAATCCCCTCGAATACGAAAGTCTTTCATCTTCCACATATCCAACGCTTTCAACCATGTATCGGGTCAATGTTTTGACGCTTCGCGTAAGTGAGGAGCGCGGCGCTAGCTCTCTTTTTCTTGTGGACGCAGCTGCAGAAAACGGAAAGGCGCTGCAGTGGATATCGCGGCAAAAGGCACGCCTAGTTTACGAGCATCTCGATCTGTATCCTCGTCGTCGGTCACGCACTCGCGCTAAACTGGGCTCGAGCACTTCATCGTCGTCAAGAGACCTATATCACGCCACAGCTAGCTCGAACGACCACATTCTCGTTGGCCTTGGGGACGCCGAGCTGGAAAGCGGCCAGGCTGAAGGTCTGCGCGAGTCGCTTCAGGATCTCTTGGAATCCACGCAAGCTACAATGCTCGTCGGCGGGCCAAGCAAACGGTTCCTTGGCCCCGCCTCTGCGACAATGCCTGAGACCTCGAATGCTCAAATGGCCTCCGTGCTCGTCGACCTTGTGGCTCAAGCGCAAACATACTGGAGCGCGCTCCGACTTCGTCGGGTTCTGGGCTTCTTGCAAAAGACTAGTTGGGCCGAGGATGTCAGTGCTCACGGCTGGGTCGATAGGTCCAGCTCGTTTCTGAGCTCTGCGCCACACGGAAGGGCGCATACGGCACATGCCTCAAGCGGAACCGCCCGTTGGCTCATGCATCGTTTGCAAGGGCCGCGTATTGACCTTGAGACCATTTTCAACACGGTCTCTTTCAACCGATTCGGTGGTCTCGCTCCTCTTCCGGACTGCAAATGGTTTAACACGATCAAAGAGCGGTGGGTCGACCAATGCCAGGCGGGCTTGAATCCCAAGCTTGGTTATAATTCCACCGAGATTTTTCGCATGTGGCTTGACGCCGCCAATCTCGACACCAGCAGCTACACGGACGAGATGGTGCGTCGGCTTTTGCAAGAAACACTCGAGGAGCGTTGCGACCTTGTCTTTCATGCAGAATCGCAACGGCTGCAGCGCGTTCTCCGGCTTGCCAAAGTGCTCATTTATGATGAACTTCCACGATCTGCTATTGATGACACACGGGGCCACTCAAAAGTGCAAAGAGGGGTGCTCACAGCGCGTCCGCAAGTCGCTCGACGCTTAGTCTATCAGGAGATCAGCACCACATCTGGAAATGAGCGAAGCGTTCAGAACGGCCAAGTCTCATGGGACATGGACTTTCACATGGTCCTCAACCAAAAGGCGCCAGGCCAGGCATACATGCTTGACGTCGTGGAAAATGTCATGCACAAATTCTTTGCCTCGGAAATAGTTGCGGATGGTACAAGCGCAAGCGAAGCCGGTCAACCAAGAATCCACTCCGTCTATATGCTTGAGCCAACGCTCGAAACCAACGTCTCGCCATCTTTTCCTGGCCTCACAACCATTTACTATATACACCAGTTTTGGGTTCGTCTGGAAGGTATTCCTCTCGATCGCAATTTCTACACGCTACTTCCGTCGCGGAGACCTGGTGGCGCTGCACAGTATTGCTTCTGGATGTGGATCGATGTGGAAAAGCATGCGCTTGATGACCGCACGCGAATGCTCAAGTACTTTGCTGAACATCCGAGCTGTCTTGGGAATCTACGTAGAGTCATGCACGCCTCTCGGGCTGTCACGCTGAGCGAGCAGCACGAGGCTGACATTACCGAGACGACGTACGTTAAGCTATTCATCAATCAAGTGCAAGAAGCCTGCAAGTGGAACGATCCTCATCTCGTTGACTTTGCTCTCCAGCAGCTGTGGGCAAGTCGAACCGGTCGCCAATGGAGTTTTGCGAGGAGGACCAAGATACTTCTTGATGCTCTCGCTGTGGCTCTCAACAGTAACGCAGTTGTAGCTTCCCACGCGCTGTTGGGTGCCTACGTGCGCATGGCAATCGGCTGCCCTGAAGCTGGCGTGCGCAATTCAAAGACGCCGGCAAGCTCAGGGGTACACAGTCAAAAGCATGAATCCCATCGTGGCGGTGCAGACACGTACTTAACAAGCTTCAATACGGTGCTCATCATTGCATCGCTAATTAATGCCAGACCAACAGTCGAGCAAATGAAAGAGTCTCTCGTTGCCCACAATATCGAAAAGCTTTCGGCCGCGCCACTTTGCGTCATGGCCGCCGCCAAACTTGGGCACGACAAAATGCTCCGCACACTGCTCGAGATGACACCACACTTTGTTAATGGACCGTTTTTCCCGGGTCACGGATCCCGCTCCGCCTCCTTGCGTCCTCTTTGGGAAAACAGGAAGCGCATGCTAAAAAAGTTTGGCATTTCAGCAGAAGCAGAGGCGCTGCTTTTAAAGTGCGGCCACGGCCTTAGCATCTTCGTGCCTGGATTTGACGGTCTCGGGCAACACTCAGGCTCTGGCGAGGCTGTCGTACCGCAACGCCGTGTCATTTTAGTCCAGTCTCTGATTGCCTTCTTTCGAGGTGTAATGTCGCGATGCGGACACCGCAAGAGACGCCTTCGGGTCGGGCAGAGCCCTGTGCAACGGGTAGAGAACGAGGTCGATAAAGAGAGCCGAGGCCACTTTGAAGCGTACGGATGGGATCGACTTCTGGCGGAGATTTGCCCCATGGAGCGAGCGCGCCAACGCGTGCCCTTGGGAAGTGCGATGACGCGGGTTCTAGGAACCGTACTTTCCTTTTGTCCGCCAGACCACGCACTCTTTCGGATCTATCTCGAAGTCTATTTGGTGTCGATCGTCAGCGTTTGCTGGAATGACGCGACCATTTTTGGATATGAGCTCGAGTCG
The DNA here is from genome assembly GCA_003116975.1 of Aurantiochytrium sp. KH105. Lineage (NCBI taxonomy): Eukaryota > Bigyra > Thraustochytrida > Thraustochytriidae > Aurantiochytrium > Aurantiochytrium sp. KH105. The sequence continues at coordinate 123,737 of BGKB01000039.1, forward strand.
CAGCGAATCATTGTCGAGTTTCTCGAGTCATGCAGGTATCCCTTTCATGTAGCTCTGCTAATGTCCCACAAGTTGCGCAAGCTTGCCACAAGTACCTCGTACTACAATGCCGAATTTAGCGTGCTTTACAAATGGGTCAGCGAGCAGTGCACGGCGATGCTTGATACGTGCACCTCACAAGAAGAATCGAATGCCGTCTTGTACGAGCAAATTCGCGTAGAATTGGAAGAGACGACCTCACGTTGCTTCGAGCAAAGTTTGCCGCCACATAGGGCTGCAAGCATCATCGCTCGAACCAAAACGCAGGGCGGAGATGTGGCGACGGAATTTCTGCACCAAGTTATCGATCCACTTGAGCGAGCGTATCAGCACATTCTTGTGACGATGCGCCCTCCTGCCGAGACCTCGGCTCTGTACATGGCCATCTCGCGGCGCATACAAGGTGTAGTGGCCTCGAAGTGGTTTCAAGGCACAAATGAGAATCAGGTGTGGTTTTATGAATGGTGGCGACCTGATCGGTTTCCTGCCGTCTATGAGCGCTACGCCTCGTCGTCCCTGGCTACTTTGGTCATCACGCTTGTCATTTTTATGGAGCTCGTCATCATGATGCCTGTTTGGTGTCTCGCCCCCTTTTCCGTCAAGCTTTCCATGTGGCGTGACCGATTGGCCATCAACTCCGCCTACTTTAAGTTTCTGAGCGTTACCCTGCTACATTGCGGTTTTGTTGCTGTCATGTGCGCAAACGCGCTTTCTCCAAGTCCGATCAGCGTCGAAATGACCGAAGTGCGTCCTTTTTCTCGTGTGGAACGCGTCATGTACACCTGGGCGCTTGGTCTTGTGGCCTCGGAGCTTCAAGCCATGTATTTTAATTCGCGTGAATACTTTAAGAGCGCGGTGAACCTCATTGACTGTCTCTACCTGGTGTGCATCGTGGTTGCCTTTTGCTTTCGGGCCATGGCTCTCACCATTCCGTTTGACAAGGAGTATGCGCAGACCATACGCTGGATCCAGGAAGACGGCTCGTGGAACTCGTTTGCGGCTGTAAGTTTTTCGGAAATGAGCCTCGCCGTTGGCACCTTGCTTGCGGTGTACCGCCTGGTGCATTTGAGCAGTTTTCACCAGCGTCTCGGTCCTCTCTACGAAAGCATTATCAAGATGGGCGGAGATCTCGCCTCGTACGCCTTTCTCTTGGTGATTTTGTTTTTGGGCAATGCTCTTTGTCTGGTGATTATGCTCCGACGCTACGACGGCGGAGGCGGCGTATATTTGGACTCCCTTGGTGCGGCCGAAGGCGATGGCGAAAGCGCAGTCTCGATGCGAACGGGATTGCAGGGTGCCATGATCATTCTCGGGGAGAGTCTGTTTTCGGGGGAGATCCCTGGCGACGACTCGGTGGTCTCGATGACAACTGTTGATACTGTGGCCTTCTACACGCTCGTTGTTCTCCATTTACTTGTGGTCGTTATTGTGGGCCAAAATCTGGTACGTTTACAGCTTCTTGCGAGGGCACCTGCGACGATGGATGACGACGAAGAACGACACTAACTGACCGTATTGTTATTTGGTTCACTTGCAGCTTGTGGCCATGCTAAATCTCTCCTTTCAAAAAACGCAAGACGCCGCCAATGTGGTGTATCTGAATGGGCGAATGCAGCTTATCAACGACTACGCTGGCCTTCCTGTCGTCCCCCCGCCTTTGAATCTTGTCACGATCCCTTTTGAGATTTTGGCCTTGGCTGTGAACCACCTTCGATACGGAAATTCTCGCCATGTCGTACATCAGGTGGCGATGCAAGCTCGCGCGCAGCGAACCATGGGCCTCTCGCTGTCTCGAATTAAGTTTGCCAGCCCGGACGCAGTCAGTTCGGATGTAAGACTTGATGACCTTTCATCCAAGCGACTGTACAGTATCAACAACTCAATGCGTAAAGTTCGTGTTGCTGTTCTGCGTTCCTATTTTGACAATGCCCGAGCCAATCTGCGCATGCCACCAACTTCGACAGCGTCAGCACCATCGTCAATCATTCCAGCATCCTCTCCTTCAACGAAATCGAGGAATGAAAAGCTCTCGATCAATCGGTCTACGGATGAGAGAGTCAGTACCCAGGAGAGCGCAGTTTTGCGTTCGCTTCGCGCTGTAGTACGGCCGGATGCTCCGTCGCTTTCTCCGGCTGTTGCTGCTTATTTGGCGCGCGAGACGGCCGAGGACTGATTATAGAAAGGTAACGTAGAAACGCCTCAGCGAATTTTTGTCCGTCCATCATTCTGTTGCGGGCTGCTTTGTTTGCTCTTCGCCGCATGGCCTCACGAGTTCTCTGTCTATCATTCTATCGCTGATCTTGTGGGCTGCTCTTTTTTGCTCTTGGCCGCACGGCCTCGCAGGCCATTGTTCAAGGCTTGCCTAGCAATTCGCAAGTTCCAACCGAGTTCTGCAATCCCCGCTCAGCCCGAGAAGCAAAGTCCGAAAGAAAGATGGCGAACGTGGTGCAGCACGAGCTGCGCGCGCTGGTACGTGGCTACGAGCCGTCGCGCGGGCGGCGTCAAAGGCGGGCGAGATGGCGGGATGAGGGACGGGTCTCTGCTGCGTCTTTCCGGCCGCGGCGGCAGGTGAAAGCTGAGACGAACGCAGATGGAGGAGAACAAGGGAGAGATAGACGGCCCGAGGAAGACGACTGACATGAAGACACGCCACGCGCGCGGCACGCTTTCGCTGGCGGATGGACTGCGCACGCTCAGGAAGTCGACGAGGCGCAGGTGCGCGAAGCAGTCGAAGCTGTCGTGCACACGATCATCTTCAATCGTGCTCTGGGCGAGGTCGAGGTCGAGGAACGCGAGCTGCTGCACTTTCCGACGCTCTCCTATGTGCGCTGCGGCGCCAAGGTCATCGAGAACACCGTGGTAGAGGCGCTCGATGGCCTCGAAGATCGTCTGGAGCTTGTCGGTCCCGATTTGGTCCGGGGCGTCGTGGAGATCGCATTTTTTGATTCACGACAGCGCAAAGGCTTCCTCGGCCTAGGAGCCGTGACAGAGACGCGCGTGTACTGGGAGCGCTGGCGCATGCCTGTAGTTGTGCACAAGGGATCCTTGCAAGCTGTTGCCGCGGAGGACAATCTCCGTGACATCATGTTTTCTGTGCTGGAAAAGGCAAACACCGCAGCGCTATTGCCGCGCGGGCCACGCCTCGACACACCAAAATACCCAGCCTTTCCTTTCGAAGTGACTGTTTCGCCGGCCTCTGACGAAGCGCCAAAAGATGGCCTGCTCAATCAGCTTTTGTCCAAGGGTCCGCCCATGTCCATGCGTTTTAATGTGTCTTGATTGGTGCCACTTTAATGGGGTTCCCAACAACTCGTGTATCCTTCATTTTCCGTTTCTTCAACCTCATTTTTTTTTTAAAATTTCCATGTTCCGGTAATTTTGGCTACACAAGCTGAGCAGGATAGTGAGTGCGATTTCATGGTGCATTTCTAGTCCTATTTAAAGTGTCTGATTTCGCTTGTGATGCGAAGACGGGCTTCGCGGGCTACGGAGAGGATTCCTTGGCAATTGTACGTTTGGAATTCGCACAGAAAGCAATCTTGACCCAAACGAAGCGGATCGGCCTGGAGAGTCCGGGGAGGCGCTTCGTGCCGCAGCCAAGGCCGGGTGCTGCGCTCTGGCACCAGCCCGCGCACCCGCAGCTGCCCCCTGGTCACCTAGTGCAAGCTCGTCAAGACCTTGCGTCTGGATACTGCCAGGACGCGCTGCCGACCACGTTCCGTCTGCATTTGTGAACATGGGAGCCGAAGAAAAGATCTCTTCTTCCTGGCCATGCGTCGACGGTGTCGGTGCAGAGCTCGAGCGTCTGATCACCTGCACTTGTTTTCTTGTCATTCGCCCGCGAAAGAGAGCTTGAATCCGCGTTGCGGCCTTGAGTTCCTCGCGCATGTGGCGAAACCAAGCGCGAGTCTTGCGCCCGCGAAAGATGGCTTGGATTCGCGTCGCTGCGCGGTGCGCCGCTGACTCGGAGCGGTCGTTGCGTGTGTCGTTTGCCTCCTTGGACGTTTCGAGATTCGGCCAGGCCGGTGTGGACGATTTCTGGCCGGCCTCCGCGCGCTGACGCCACATGACAGGATGAAGCTTTGTTCGCGTGATGGCGCCGCGAACAATGGCTTGGATGCGCGTTGATGCTTCAATTTCAATGGGCGAGCCTTGTACCGGGGATTGCGGTTCACTCGCAGCGGCATCTGGTTTGGGAGATTGGGGCGACGGTGTGGTGTCAAAGAATCGCTTGCTGCGATCGCCGCGAGGGCTAAGGCCCCGCGCAGACCCAGCTGTGGAAGGCTCGGTCATGACGTGGCCATACTTGAGATTGATTTGGGAAATGACAGTTTGACCTCCGTCCTCGGGGACCCAGGACGAGCTGCGCTTGATGCGACGCTCATCGCCGCTTTCCTCGTCACCGCCGTCATCGCTTTCGTCGTCTTCACCGAAGCTCGTCTCATCGACAGGGTCAAAGAAGAGAGTGGCGGCCGAACCGCGTTTTCCGGCCTTGAGGCGCGCGGGGGCTCCGTCTCCGCCAGGAAATTGCCGTACCGCGCCGAGACCGAGACCGTAGGCCACGACAGCTGCTTCCTTGGCTTCGAGTTCACTCATGTGCACGTATGGCAATTTGCGCAAAAGGACGAGGCCGAGCGCAGTGAAAGCAACAAGTGCCGAGAGAAGCGTGTTCAATAGGACGATAATCTCTGCCAGGACATCACCTCCCATGGACGCGTAGTCTGCAATCCGGAGAGCAACAAGCAAAAAGAGGCAAAGAGCCACGAAGAAATTGCCAAAGCATTCGTAGCCGACGGAGAGCACGCTTGCAGAGCGTGCGGCGGCCAGAAGACCAAAGACACTGACAAAGGCAAGCATGCCATAGAGCACGGCGATAGGAATATTCGGGTCTTCGCCCCCATGGACACAGAGCGCGCGGTTGTCGTCTTCGAGCGTATCGGTCTCCCAAATGAGGAAGGCTCCGATGAAGGCGAGCGCGATGACATCGGTGCTGTATACGGCAATGAGCATAAACTTGGGCGAGACCCTTGCAGGGCGCGGCTCAAGACCTCCTGCGCGGCGGGCACGATTTCGGCTCGCGCGTCTTTCCTCGAGTTTGGACTTGATCGCGACGCAACCGAGCATCACGAAAAGGCCCGGGGCGGAAAGGAAGAAAAGCGTGGCGCTTGTTACGCAAGCGAGATGCGGCACGGTGGCCAGAATCGCTGCAACGTTGAGAAAAAAGACTCGCACGAGGAGGTGCTTGAGCCAGGGGCTAGCGAGACGCATCACTGGAGAATGATGATAGGTGAACCAGGCAATGAGACCAAGACTGCATGCGGCAACGGTGATGCTGCTGGTGACGATGGCTGCAATACGAGCAGAGTCCTGGTCGGCATCTGGGGCGTAGATGCCCGGAGCAAAAGCGAGCTCTCGTCGCACGGAATCCTTGACGACTTCGACCACGTTGGCGCCGCGGAGCGTGGGCTGCGACGTGACATAGTGGCTGCACAAGAGCACCGCGCCGGCCGTGAGCCATGACCGCGTGCCTCGTGGGGCGCCCAGAAGACGCATTCTTGGGTCGAGGCAGGATAGCAGCCAAATACGACTTTGCTTTTACCTTTTTCTTTTTCCTGAGGGGAATGGAATGCAGGCTCGTTTCATTTGACAGCGGCCGTGAGTGGCGGTAGCACCAGCAGCAATAGTAGAGCTATTGCGTAGTTTCGGACATGGAAACACACCCAAGTGTCCGCGCGTCATTTATCCATTTTTAGAGCCAGTATATTTTCCAAGAGCAGCAGGTACTCCGCGAGCCTGGCCTGCTTGACGTCCATTCTTGTGTCCCAGATGTAGCTCGTGCGTGGCCGTTGCTCGAGGCTCCGCGCCGCCATCCGCGCTACAAGACCTCCCAACTCGGTCCTTCTGCGGGGTGTGTGCGCCGCGGAGGTTTTATATAGCTGTTTAGTAAGAGTAATTAGTTCCTGGAAAGATCTAATTTGGTTCCGGGAACACGGTCTACAAACATGTATACTGCGTGCTTGTTCGACTTCAAGTTGATTGGTTGTTTGGTTGGCCATGGTGGTCGGCTGATGGAAAGATGGATGAATGGGTGGACGGATGAATGGATGGATTGTGAAAATCCAATTCTATAATGGCGAGCAAAGAAAGGGATGACTGAATGAATGACTGAATGAATGAATGACTGACTGAATGAATGAATAATTTGGAGCGAATTGAGAGAGAGAGAGCGAGAGAGAGTAGGGTGGACGTCACATAGCAAAGCCGTGGAAAGCAGTTTGCAGACAAGGAAATAAGAGACTCGAAAGCGTGCAGATTTTTACGAGAGAGAATAGAGACAGCTGAAGAGTCGAGGCGCTGTTATTTTTTTTGTATTTGTTTGTTTGCTTGTTTGCGCCGCTCACTGAAGATGAGGGTCAGAGGTGTTGCCCAAGGTCGGTACAATTGACGCGGGCGTAGGAAGAAGAAGGGGCGAGTTGGGATTAACCTCAACCCAGATGGTTGACTTGTCGCAGAGGCCCTTGGTTGCGAGGAAGTCGTTGTCGTGAAGACGCAATGCGTCAAAGTAAAATCGGTACCGATTTGGGTTGAGTTGCGGGTTCTAGAACCACTGGGTGATCAGGTACTGAGCGAGATCCTTGGTTTGCGAGTCGTGCGCAACATTGATGACGTGAAGGTGCTCTGCATCTCCGCAAGCCGAGATCTCGGCAGAGAATTGCTCCGGGTGCAAGAGCTGCATACGTACAGTCCAAAATTCAGGTTGGCTATCGTTCTGCATGGACGGCGCTGGCGCAGGTGCCGGTGGCGGCGGCATGCTCATCATCGGGTCCGGAAAGGGAAATGGAAGTGGGCTCGTCTCAAAACCGAGATTGCCATCATCGCCTCCAGGGAAGAAACTCCTGTCATAGGATGATGGGCGTCGGCTCTCGCCGTGGTGCTGATGGTGCTGGTGTTCATGGAAAGCTCCAAAGGCTGGATGCTGGTGCTGTCGAAAGGGATGCGGATGTTCAAGGCGGTCCGCAAAGCCTAGGTCTGATTCGGCTGCTCCTCTTGCGCCTCCTGTGCTACGGCTTGCTCCTGTGTCCCCCGCGGCAGCACTCGCAGGTTCAGGGGCAAAGTCTCGATCGTAGATGGCGCTCCCCATCATCATGGTTCCGGATGCATCGAGGACAGGTGGCGGTGGTGGCTGCGAGGAAGGATCGCTAACGATGGCTCCAGGAAAGTCCTCGGTGTCTCTGAGGGTACGCTTTGCGCGCTTTGTGGTTTTGGACGGCTCGAGAAGAGACTTTGCTTTGCCCTCACGCCGTCGCTGCTCCTCGCGCTTGTAGGTGCGCCACTTATCCTTGATGTCAACGGTGGTGCGCTGGTGAAGGACTTGGCCGAGTTCTGGGTCGCATTTGATGTGAACCCAGTTGCCGCTGCCGTACCGGGATACTCCCTTGAGGAGAGCTGCGAGTTCCTCCTTGGTCCAAAACCGGCGCCTGCCGCGCTTGGTGCGGAAGTGGAGCGGATACTTGCTGACGTCGAGGGGTCTCTTCTTTCCCTTGGTCGTGGACTTGCGGCCTGCCTTGCCCTTGCCTTGCTTGTCGTCCGAACCCTCACCTCCTGCTGCTCCTGCTGCTCCTGCCGCTGCCGTTGCATCACCTTTGTTGCTGCCGCTGCCGTCTTGGTCTCCGGGGGAACCCCCCTTGTCTTTGAACTTGGCTTCGGGCACCATCGCGAGGGGCCCTGCCGCCGTTGCCGAGTCTATGGCTCCCGCTGCGCCCATTTGGCTTTGATGATGATGTGCCGGGGTCACGAAGCTGCTGCTGCTGCTGCTGCTGCTGGAGCTGCTGCTGCTGGAGCTGCTGGAGCTTGAGCTACTCGAGCTACTTGAGCTGCTCGAGCTGGAGCTTGACGAGGAGGTTGCGGGTTTGCTGCCCGACTGAGCGGACATGCCCTGCCAGGGTCTCGCGTGTGCCGCTCCCCTGCGCAAGACAGGCTTTGAAGCGGCTCACGCACTCACTCCCTCTGCCCGGACCAAAAGGTAGGCCCCTTTTCCCGTAGCTTTCGCCTACTAACTGCTAGCAGGCTGCCACGCAGACCCACCCAGGTCGATCCGCCGTTCTACCTCCGCCGCCTGGTTCCACCCCGGCCGGGTTCACCCGCGCTCGCGACGACGTGCGCTGCTCGCGGCTCCCGCGCGGAGCGTGCTTTCCTGCCGGCCTCTGCGGAGCACAAGCACAAGCACAAGCAGCAGCAGCAGCAGCAGCAAAGAAGACGTGCGGAAGCAACGTGCGTGCCTGCTTGCGCCACGCGCTGGCCTCCTTTCCTCCACGCTTTCTCGCCCCAATGCTCGCCCACCTTCGCCACCCCACAGTCCCACAGCCGCTGTGCGGGTGCACACCTGCTGCTGGCGCTCGCAACCTGGCGCTTGCGCGTGTTCACGACGACCGCGGCTCCCGCGCCCGGCGCACGCCCGCCCTGCTTCGCCGCGCTCTGCCTGCCGCGCCGCGCGGGGCGTCCGGCGGCGGCTGCGGCGGGGTCGCGGTCGCGGTCGCGGTCGCGCTCGGGCTGCAGGAGCTGCGCGGAGCTGGCGACGGCCGGGCCGGCGTGGGCGGAGAGCACGAGATGGGACGAGCTGCGCTGAGAGATGAGGGCGACTGACCTGCTGAGTGACTCTTTCACGTGCTAGCTAGCCCGCGCGGGCGTCGCGACCGGGCGCGCGGCCTGCGCTGCCTCTCTCCGCGCGGAGGCTCACGGCCTGCCTGCCTGCCTGCCAGGCCGTGGTGCACGCTCGTCAGGCTGCGCAGCTTCGCCTGGCGCAAGCGCGCGCAGTCCGCGGTGCGCGCGCAGTTCCTTCTTTCTGCACTCCAGGTGACTCCAGGCTAATACAACTTCTAGCTGGCGAAGCGGCCTCGACCTATCTGTCGCAGCTCGACACCACGCAGTGAATGCCTGGCGAGACAGACCCACGCACGCACGCACGCACGCACGCACGCACGCACGCACGCACACGCAGAAACGGGCTCCCTTGCTCGATTCAGAAACCGCGGCTATTGCGAGCCGGTCGGGGCGCCTTCAGCCTGCCCTGCGTCTGCCTGCCTTGGGGCGTAGGATCCGGTCAACAGGCCTCGCTCCGGGTGACTTGCCCGTTCGGGGCGCCCGCGGAAGCTGTTTCTGAAGCTGTTTCTGAAAGCCAGGACCTTGCGGTAGAAGAAGATGATGGATGGACGAGCGGATCCAAGACGGGTGGACGGGTTGCGCAGGATGGGTGCTTGGGTGCTGAAAAGGCCTTTCCTGGAAAAGGGCCAAGGGAGAGGCGAATTGTGAGCTCTGCGCGATGGATGGCCGGATGGCGATGGATGGCAGGGACGACGTCAATCGCTGCGAGCTTGCACGTACGTACGACGGCTGACAAGCAGATCGAGCGGCCGGCGATGGGCCTGGCTGGTTGGCAGGCAGCTTGGTTCGGCTCCAATCCAACGCTCTGGGACAGCGGGGGCAATCTTGCTCCCGGTGTTTGCTGGTGTTGATTGTTTGGCGATGCTCTGATCGCCTCGAACGAGAATGAATGACGCAGTGCAGATTGCAACGGCGACGCCGCCAGCTCCGTTCGTCGCGCTCTAGGCGGACAAGCCTGACTCGGGCGTTGCGACGCGATGCGACGGAGACGATGCGCTTGCTTGCTCGCTTGCTCTCTAAAATAGCTAGCTCGTTCGCTCGCTCGTCGACGTCTGACGGTCGAGGACGAAGCGACCGCACGTTGAAAAGATGAGCGCAGCAGCTCACGGACCTCTCTCGCTCGCCACGAGACCTAGATGAGCCCAGCGAAGATCGTCCTCTCGACGTCCGCGCCTCGCCTTGCCTCGCCTCGCCTTGCCTCGCCTCGCCTCGCCTCGCTCGACCTTGCTAGTCACCCGCACGTCTATCCTCGTCGATTCCCGTCGCAGCGATGCGATGCGAAGCGATGCGAGCGATGCGAGCGATGCGATGCCAGACACCTCGACCCTCTTGACTCGAGTGCGCCGGTGGAGCGCGCTCTGCTGCTGCGCTCGCTCGCTGGCCGCCGACCGACCGTGGCTCCCCGGCGTTGCCGGACTGCCCTGCCGCCCTCGCGCGAGTTCCCGACTGCGCAGAACTCCGCGCAGAGCTCCTGAACCAAGCCGCTCTTGCGCTCGCTGGTTGATAGACGCACGACTCCTGCGAGCTCGCTTGCTTGCCTTGCTTGCCTTGCGTGCTTGCTTGCTTTCTTTCTTGCCCAGTCAGCAGCGACGACGATTTGCCTTCGCGCAAAATGCAGAATGCCGGCGCCTCGCGATGCAGCTCTGGTGCTCGCTCGCTGGAGCCGGAGCTGCGAAGCGCGGCGATGCGGAGCGCGGCGATGCGCGGCGATGCGCGGCGATGCGATGCGCTGCGCTGCGAAGCGAAGATGACTCGCATTGACTTGGAACGATGAGATGAAATGCTTTCCCGCGGCCGCGGCGCGCATGAGCTTCCTGGGACGCATGAATGAGACAAACAGAGTCAGGGCCTGGCGACGGGGCCCGATGACGGGCCGCCCGGACCGGACCCCCGGCGCCTCGAGCTCGCGCACTCGAGAGCTCGCGATCGCACGCATGCGAGCATCGCGGGCGGCGCAGGAGCATCTGCGCGGGGCAACACTGCGCATCGCGTGAGCAAGCGCCGCGAGGGGGTCCGCCAGTCCCGTAAACAAGTGCTAGTGAAAAGGGGGGCCATCGCGCATGTGGAACTTGGGGACCGACCACCCACGCCTTTTAGAGGGAAGGGGAGGATAAAATACAAGCCTGAAAAGCAAGCCTTTAGCGGCCGGCGAAAGCTCTTGTGCCAGCATTTTCCGAGCGCTAGCAAGGGCATCGTACATACGGACGATGATGATGGTGGCTTACGGTAAGCCAAGCACTTACAGTTAAGGAGTTTCGCGCGGCGGAGAACACCTGGGCGACGGAGGCGATGACGCGTTCGCTGCTTCCAAACCCGCGTGCGGGGCTAAGCTGAGGCGAAGCGAGCGCGGGGCAAAGAGTCGGGACGATGAAGCTGGCCCGACTATTTATGTCCGGACCCGTCCACACATTCATGCCTCCGTTCACTCATTCAGCCATCCATCTATCCATCCATCCATCCATCCATCCATGTAAGCCAAGCAGCAAATCTGCCACCTCGCCTCCTCTGCCAACCGCAATGAGTCGTCTCCTCGCGCAAGCAGAATGATCGAGGGCCAAACCATCGAAAGCAAATAAGCAAGCAAGCAAGCAAGCCAAGCAAAGAGGATCGGCAGTTTTATCAAGCGAGCGACAAATCGATCGCCACCGCCGCTTCTGAACCGTATGCTCGCAGTAAAGCAGAGAAACGCTCGTCGCAAAGTATGAACCCGCGACACGAGGCTCTGCAGAGAGACAAGCACGAGGCGGGGCCAATACATCCGGACAACGTACGCGAATTTGTGTGAAATCTCTGCAGCGGTCATTTCTCACCCGCGAACTCTCTCGCAGCGAGGAACTCGTCATCGCAAGACGTATGTAAGGTGCACACTCATACATTGTATCGTGCGCCAGTGAGCCAGTCAACCGACCGCTGAGGTCAGCATGACGTCTTCATCTTAGGAAGAAAAAGGCTGGTGGCCTCATCATACCTTCAGGAAGAAGAAATCGAATAACTGGCAGGCGCCAGGGGACTCTCACGGACTCACACCCGCACACGGTCTGCTATTGCCACTGCTGCTGCCGAGGTCGCAATTTATGCGTCGATCGTGCCAGCCACGCCAACCAGTCAAGCAAGGAAGCCATCCAGCCATCCAGCCATTCAGTCATCCAGCCAGTCAGCATGTCAGTCAGCGAGCCTGATCAGGCCTCGGCCTTTGTCCTCTTCCTCGCGTGCAAGATGATTTCAATGAATCTGCGTTCTCGCAACTGCGCCCTGTTCCCTCTTCGAGACGGTAGAAAGAAGCACAAGCGTCCAAGTCGTAGAAAATAACGAAAAGAGGAAAAATAATTTCTCGAGCAACCAGAAAATCACAATTGCAAGCAACAGCAGCAAATGCAACAAAAAAATCAAAGGAAGCAAGTTTCGCAAGCCCGAACTGGACTCGCATCGAAACCGTTCATGGCGGAGCAATTCCTCTCCGCCTCCGTCATGCCGCAATCTCTCCCGGAAGCAAGTCATTCCCGCGCTGATCCGGCTCCTGGTAGCTTCCCCCTCCCCAATCCGGGAACGCCGCAGAAACCACCGACCACGCATTCATCCATCCGCCTTCGCCAGACTTTAACCCGCTTCACACTCGTGACGAAGCAGCGGCGTTCCAATACGGTGTTTCTGCCAGCCACACTCCCAGACTCTGTAAGAAAAGAAAAAGAAAAAGAAAAAAGCTCTACCCAACCCAGCCAGCCAGCCAGCCAGCCAGCCAGCAAGCAAGCAAGCAAGCAAGCCCGTCCGCCGTCATAGATCAACCACCGCACGCTCGCTCGCACGCAAGCAGGCACTGAAGCCGGCAAGCTCCTTGCATCTCCGCCCCGATCCGCTCCGCGCTGGCCGCCAGCACGACGCTCTTCTCTCCATTCTTCTGTCGGCCGCTCGCTCCCTCACTCACCGACGATCAATCGAGCTCCCGCCCTCGGAATCCTGCGGCAGACGGTTGTTTGCGCGACAGCAAGGTCCCTGCACGGTGCGAATCTCGGCCTTCCAAAAGAGCACCCGTAACTGTGGAAGCGCGCAGGCCTTCCCAAAGGTCTGCACGCGCCCCACCGACCTCGCCCGTTCTCGCCCATCCTCGCGCGTCCTCGCCCAGCCCGTCCTCGCCCCCACCTCAATCCAGCGCCCATTCAGCCCACCTCGTCGCCGTCGTCTTTCTCCCTTACGCTCTCGCCCTCGCCCTCGCCGTGGACCGCGGACCTCGCGAGGCGGAGCACAGCGTGCGAGCGTGCGTGCGTGCGTGCGTGCATTTCCAGCATACCGTCGGCCTCCTCGGGCTCTCCGCCATCAGCGACCGCTTCGTCGACGCGGCGCCTTCGGCTCGTCGTCCGCCGCAGACCTGGCGCCACCGCGCTGCCGCGACCGTGGCTAGCCAGGCACTTCGCGCGGCCGCGCTGCGCTTGCCGGATAGAGCTAGGGCTAGCTCGCTGCAGCTGCAGTTAGCTGCATTCTGGTAGCCGCTCTCGCACTCGCCGCCGCACCGCTGTCTCTCTCTCGTCGCCTCCTTCCTGCTCCTCCTCTTCGGCCCCACCGCCCCACAGCTCCGCCACCGCTTCCCCCCGCCGCTCCGAGCTGCGGTGGCACACTTTTGCTTGCGCGAGGCGTCGATCGACGAAACCTGCAGCTGAGTGGCCGCATGCCCTGGCGCCGCGGAGTGGCCGCCACGAAGACGAGGACGACGACGGAGTCGAGCGCGACGCTCTCCAAGAGGAAGAGGGAGGGAAGGGGACGCTCCCGCGGCGCTGAGCTCGCGGAGGAGGGAGAGAGGGATGGAAGGAGGGACGGGACGGATGGGACGGAAACGGCGCGGCCGTTCGAGATTAAGATGATGAAGAAATGGATGGTTGACGGCTGGGAGAAATGACATACCGTTGAAGGAGCCAGAAAAAGCTGCGTTCTCGCGAGAGGGTCCGGCGACGGATGAGGGACAGAGGACCGGCCGTATCTTGGCCACCCAGGAAGCGAATTGGACTGTCGCAGAATCCATGACGAGATGCATTGCGTCATGGCCCAGCGTGCGCGTAATCGTTCCGGGGTGCATTTCAAAGACGGACGACCGGGACGGACACGAAATGCACGCGCGCTTTCTCTCTCTCCCATCCTCCCTCCCTCTCTCTCTCCAAGTTTCTCTGCGTGGCGGAGACCATTCCGCGGACGGGTATAATGTGGACGGGCGCTCACGTGGCGCACGACGTCGCACGAGCGAACATTCGAGTCCGGGACGAGGGTTTCGTCCAAGCTCCGCCTACGGCTAGCTAGCCGGCAATCTATCCTACAAGGAAAAGGCAGAAATGAAGGTCAAGTCTGGTCACTTGGGCGGTGCTCTTCGCGCGCGACACGCGACGTCGCAAATTGCACCACGGTCCAGGAATTATCACCATCGACGTCACCGTTTCTCGTCATCATTTTATCATCAATTGAACTAGCTACCTAGCTACTGGCACCGAGCAAAACTCTGCGGGCTTGCGCAAGATTGCTCGACGTAAATATCCTGATCGACCCGCCATGGCCGATCGACGCCAGGCTCTCGACGAGATCCCGGGCAAAGATCGAGTCGAACGGAATCAGCTGCAGATGCATGCGACAGCCCCTCGTCTGAGGTTTGGCCAACGGCGGCCATGGCGAGCTGGTCAGAGGAACCAGCACGAACTCAAACACGGCGGTGCGACATGGGTCGCAACCAAGATCTTTGACCGAGATCTAGCCTGGCTTGGCCGGGCGCTCCCATCTTCAAAATCCTGCATGTTCACCAGCGCTCTCACGGCAAGAAGCGGTGCGAGCTGGAGCTCGAAGTGCGGCCTATGTTGATGGCCATGTCCGTGGCCGATCGGCGGAGAGGCGCGGGGCCGCTCATCCGCGCGGACAGTGGCGCCGTGGGGGCTCCCATCGACGCCTGCGAGGACGCCGAAGGTGGCAGTGTTGGCGACGCCCCCGAAAAAGGCGTGGCGCTCCACGAGGTGTGACTTGCGCGCGGCGAAGGTGGAGGAATGTCCACGACGAGGCCGCCCGAGCGCGTGGCGCGACGGCGCGCGGGCGTCTCGTTCGAGGGCGCGCTCGTCTGCGAACGCGACAACGTCGTCTTGATGCGTGACGAAACAAAGCGAAAGGACTTGCGCCGCTGGAAGCTGCTCGGACCCGTGAGCGGCGACCCGGACACCGACCCGGTCCCAGCCTGCTGTCCCGTGGACTGCAAGGCTGCGCCAAAGCCCTGGGCCTCCTCCTCCTCGGCCTGTCGCTGTTCCCAATGCGCAAGATTGGCCGAAAGGCACCAGTCCACCTGTGGCTTGAGCGTTGACAAAAACTGGCAGTACGAGTTGAACAGGGGACGCACGATAATCGTAATAAAGCCAATCTGTGACTTGGGAAAGGCGGGCTTGGTGCGATCCATAAAAGTACTGATCTTGAGACCTGCCTCGCGCTCCCGATCGCCTTGCTGAAAAAACTCCTCTTGCACGAGCGTCGCCCAGTGCCGACTCAGTCGTGGGTCCTTGGCCGGATTCGACACGTCCGCGCAATGCAGCGTCGTCTTGAGCAAGGTGCGTCGCACCTCGAGTGGAGCAACTTGATCCTCAAGCCCACGCTCGCCCCCGACATCCTCCGCTCCTCCTTCGGGCGACAGGGCATGTCCGCCCTCGAGGTCGCCGTCAATGATCGAATCCAAGCTCGAGGCTGTGTGATTGTGCACGTTGTGACCCCGCGCCTTTCGCTTCGCGCTTATGCGCTCGTAGTATTGCACAACGTCCGTGTTGAACTTTTCAAGACCCTCAAAATGGTGGCTCATATCCGTCGCCAAGACCATCTGGATCACCGTCTCGCGTGCCTCCAAATACCGGTCCAAGCCACCCACCGCTCTGAGAATGTCGCAACGCTTCGAACGCATCACTTCAAAAGCAGACGCCACGTGCATGTGCTCCAAAACCGCACGATCGTTGTACCGCACAGCGAGCTTGTTGCCTGTCGCCACCAGAAATGCATTGTTCAGTCCAGGGTGCTGATAATCGTGAATCGCTGCCGCGACAAGAGCGCAAAACACATCTTGGGTCGTCACGGCATTGCGCAATAGCGTGTGCGTCATGAAATAGTGCGTCGTTTGCACAACGTCTGCAGCGTGCACGCGGTTGTGATAAGGATTCGTTCGGCGGTACCCGTTTTCCATGTTGCTAATCATGTTCACGACCATGCCAAGCCGCAAGCCACGAAACTGCTCGAAAATGTGATTCTTGCGGAGCGCCCCTAGCAGGACAAGCGACAATGGTCTTCCCGCGGAAAACGTGTCCGCCTCAAAGACGTCAAAATCCCAGGTGTCCAGTTTGTCATTCAGACTGTCGAGCTCACCCTGCGTCCATCGCAGGCTCTTTAAATGACTCAGTTCGCCAGCAAGGAGCTTTAGGCGCTCAAGACCATCTGCACCCACCAGGTCAACCGGCTCCCTCGCTGCTCGCGCGCGTCGATCGCGGTTCTGCCGCAGGTACTGTGGCTGCCGCAACGATTCCTGCGACTGCGAGACGACAGGAGACGATTGTGGAGTGTGCTGCTGCGACGAGTAAAACGAAGACCCGTTCTGCTGCTGCTGCTGATGATGCGGCGGCGGCGGTGGAAGCTGGTGATAATCGAGCTCAGAATCATCTTCGTCGGACCCTGCATGGCCCAAGAATTCCCGATCCGCGCCAGATGTGCGTCTTCGGTAATGGCGCCCCCTGCTTACTTCGCCGTCGTCGTCGCCGTCGTGTCCAAGACCATCGCCTCCAACACCATTTGACCCATCCATCCACCTGGTCTGAGAAGAACCGCGCCGTGCAGCCACGCTGGTGCTCAGACTTCGATTATGAAGTGACAAGGGCTTCAGACGGAGCTCTGGAAGTTTCAGCACATCGTCATGAGCACGAGCATCCGAAGAGTCGGAGGGTAGCATCGATGGTGACTGGTCAGTACTCTCACCCTCGACACTGGAGCGAGTGTCCGCATCTTGCGAGTCGCTCGAAAATGATCCATCTGGAGACGTGATGTCGCGACCTGCACGAGATTCCGACGTGGCAACATCTCGACTTGTGGTCGAGTCAACCTGACCATCTGCCTTGCCAACAATAGAGGGCGAGCTTGCATCGAGAGCCAGCATGGAAGAGTCCATGTGAATCGTTGACTCGGACAAATTATCCACCTTTCCATCCTCCTCTGTTGTGACAGAAAGGTTTGGACGCGTCGCCTCGGCGCTTTTGATCTCGATCAAATTATTGTAGCTCATGCTCGCAGGCCCACCCTGAGTTACACCGAGGTCGCGACGAAAAGGTCGTTGGGTTGCGGCAGGAACATGATCTGGAGTCATGGGAGGCGTATACGTTTCGCGCAAGAGCGCCTCAATAAGGAATGTCAGGTCTCGCGCTTGAATACCCACGGAACCACCTGAGATATGTCGGCCCAAATCAGCGGGCGGGCCGTCAATCGGAATCGAAGCTTGGGTGCTATTCTCCTGCGCTGGGCCTTGCATCGGTGATCCAATATCGGCCTTTTCTGTTGACTCTTTGCCGTCGTTTGGAATCGAGTTCTGGTGTTTGAGAAGCGGAGAAATGATGTGCGGGGCCATAGTGGGTGACATTTTCAAGGCCCTTGCCTCCATCGACGACCCAACATCATCAGCGCTTGTGGCACTCCGAGATGGAGTATCCCCGGCAGTCTCACCGACGGCCCCTATTGCCGGTGTTACCTCCCCATCGATCGCGGTGCTTGCATCAAGGTGTTTTACAAACGAAGACCCTCCAGAATCGCGAATCGGTACATGGAGGGGTGACCGAGGACCGAGCAAGTGCCTTGGTGACGAAGGAGGTTGCGTTTTGGAATGCAAGGCATCTTCAGATGCCTCCCTTTCCGACTCTGGCTCCTCAGTCGTTGAAGCGCCAATATAATTGCCCTCATCGTCGAGAGAAAAGGCCGGCATCAGCTCACCATCGCTTTCGCCAAGGTCGTTCAAGCGCGCGCCGTCACTTGTGGCCCCCGGCGATCCCGGCGGGGAAATATTTGCATTCGCGCCTGACTCCTGGAGCTGGACATGTGAATAGGTTGCGAGCAGCCAGTTCGTCGTGTCTTCATCGAGGGCCTCGAAAAGCTTCTCTGTGTCCTCGTCCGCCTTCGAATAGACGGCAATGTCGCTGTACAATCGACGCGTGCCAATGAGATAGCTCGCCCAGTTCACTTCCTGCGCCTCGCGAGTCGTCAGTGGGTACTTGCGACGAATTTCGCGCAAGAGATCAAGCACGCGGTCCGAGGCGGAGAGCGACTCCATAGGGCTCGACAGAGCCTGTGCCTGCAAATACTTGATTGAAATAATGTACTCAAAGCGTCTGTACCGAAACAGAAAGAGGAGAAGCTTGAGCACACTGTTGATGATGGTCACGGCATTTACGCCCGGAACAGTGTCCGATGAGGCGGCTTCAAGACGCTGATACACGATTGGCTCGAGCGCGAGCGCGGCCATCACAATACAGAACTCCATGCAATTCGCGAGCGTGGCCCAGTACGAGCGGCCAAACGCCAGCATACGAAGCACCACGTCGCACGCAAAGATCGACAGAAACACCAGACTGGCAATCGAATAGGCCTTCCACACCTCAAAGGTGTCTGGCGAGCCCGGCAGTGCAAGGGCGACCTGGGAATAAACGAGGCACATGTACAGAATGCTCGTCAGGGCCATTGCCATTTCTACATATTTGTTCACAAAGAACTCGGCGATCTGCGATTGAATAAGCGCAAATCCGCTTCTTCGCGAGTCACTTGCGACCGACTCCTCCTCCTGCGGCAGTTCTTCGCCGTCTTGCGGAATTCGATGACCCCTCTCGGCGTCTGCGCCTTGAGCTTCTACGCCCTCACTTGCGCTTGCGTTGCATCCCTCTCGCGACCCATGATTTGTGAATTTGTCGGTGTTTGTCTCGGCGCCCTCGATTACCGTCTCGCTCGGAAATATGTCTGACACAAGAGGGACTTCTACCACACTGTGCATACTGCTGCCTCCGCTGCTCATGCTGCTCGCGCCGCTACTCCTTCGACGTCGTCTTCGCGTGGCAGATGACATCGTGGACGACCTCCTCGCTCGGACGTCCTCCTCAAGGCCAAGAGTGGCCTCCAGGTCTCGCCCAGCGTCGGGCCCAGCATTATTGTCATCGTTGATGTTGCTGCTGCTGCTGCTGCTGCTGCTGCTGCTGTAGTTGTTGTTGTTGTCGCCGGGGTTGAGGTTCGCCATGGTCTCGAGGCAGGCTTGCGGACGACCAGATCGTCACCTCCACGCAGCGCGCGCGCGTGCAGCGCCGCCCTTCGTTTGGCTGGCTTCGTGCCCCTTGCACCCCCGAGACCCGCACAAAGGCGGCACGGGCCGCGCCCCGCGGGGCCGGGCAAGACGCGCCCGGAGCGCCGCTTCTCCTGCCCGCTCCCCTCCTCCGCCGCCGCCTCGCGCGCAGGCTCGAGCGCGAGCTCGAGCGCGAGCGCGAGCGGCGATGGATGGAAACGTGCTTTCGCCGCGCCGCGAGATTTGAATTTCCGCCTCGATTCCAGCCTGCCGCCCTCGGCACGTGCGCGGGGGCCGGTGCGCAGCCCCGCGGCGCCGGCCGGCCGGCCGTCCGTCGCTCGCCTCGCCTCGCGCGCAGCGCCCCTCGCGCGCGCTTTCGTGAACTGGGCACGCTTGACTCGGCGCGGCGCGGCGCTCTTTGTCTCTTTCAGCCAGACAGACAGACAGACAGACACTACAGCGCACGCGCCGCATTCTCCACTTGCGCGCGCGCCATTCTCCACTTGCGCGCGCGCCATTCTGCACTTGCCGGTCGGCCGGCCGGCCAGGGTCCGCGCTGCGCGAGGATGGAAGTAGTATACTATAGTACACTATAGTATACTATACACTATAGGCTCTAGTCCACTGTACTTGCGTGCTGAGGAATGGAATGGACAGCGTGGGAGCGCACGACTCGAAGGCGCGCACGCGGTAGACACGAGCTTGCGAGGCCGGCCGGCCGGCCGGCAGAGATCGCGAGATCGAGGCCTCGACTGTGCTCCTGGCTCGGAGGAGGTTGTAGCGCAGCAGTCTTGGGTTTTGGACAAGCGTGCTTCGGTCATCATAAATTGGACGAAACAGAACCACCGTCGAGGGGGGAAGAATGGCGCTGTAGTGCAGTGCAAAGGTTTTGCTCTTATAAAATCAATCTAGTCCTATCGTCCCCGCGAACTTCGGTCATCATGGTTTGGACGAACCAGAACCACCTTTATGGGGGGAAATATGGTAGGAATAGCAGTGCAGTGCAGTGCAGTGCAAGGTTTTTTCTCTGTTTATAAAATCAATCTAGGCCTATCGTCCCCGCGAACTTGGAGACGACTTTTGCACAGCAGGTAGCAACGAAAGGCTCGAAGATGTACCGCTTGCGGTGATGGTCGCCCGAAGGGAACGGGCAGAACTCTGTTTGCTAACGCGATGCCGCGTCCCTGAACTACGACCACGTCTTGCAGCGTTTGAAGACGATGAGGTGGGCGTAGAACTCGGAGATGAGGACGACGATGACGATAAATTTGAAGCCGTCAATGATGAAATGGCCTTGGCTCTCGGCTTGAACTTTTTCCGCTTCCCCTTGGCGACAACAGTCACGGCAGATGATGATGCGCGCGGTTGCAAAATGTCTCTCATGGTTGCCATAGGATCTGACGCCGTCGTGACATCTGGTCCTGGCCAACGAAAAGACGTATCGGGTCTCGGCCCCGCTTGTGCTCCTTGGGCCGGGTCTGCCGTCTTTCCGCGCGCAAAGCTCCGCGATCTCCCAAGCATGAAATGCGGCACCCCGCCCGCGCTCGTTCCGGAGCTCTTTGAGCCCGCCGTCGGAGAGCGCTCGTCGAGCCGACCTTTTCGCGATCCACCTGACACTGCCTCTGCGTGCGCTCCCGCGCCACTGTACTCGAAGCTTGCGCCAGGTCCAGGGACCGCACTTCGTGCTTTTCCAAGCGTGCGCTCCAACAACTCTTCGAGTAGCGTCGGTGGTGCCGACGTAAATGCGATTGGCGCACTTCCACAAAGCTGGCGGAGCGCCGCGTGCACCTTTGGATGATTCATTCGCAGTAAAGCATCGCTCAGACCGAGACCAATGCGACGATAGTGCTCGGGATTGAAATGCTGCTCGTCCAAACGAGCATCAAGGGTTCCAGAGGCGCCACCGCAAAACGATGCCTCGAGTGTAAACGAGGCGCGCACGCCAAGTTCTCGGGCTACGACGACGCGAGCCGCCTGCGCGTGCGACTTACTCACGGTGTATGAGCAGTCCGGCAAAGAGAAAATGTCGCTCGAGTACTCGGACTCCGACATGAGCTTTGGAAAGGCTCGAACAGGGTTCGACATATCGTGCGCAATCTCGTCACGCGGCCGCGCCGAGGCTTTCTTGTACTCGACGCCGTAAAGAAAAATGTTCTTCTTGCGCGAATGCCCATGAAAGTCCACATAGAGTGATACCTTGCGTTGTGCGATGAGGCGCCGAATCAATTGCTTTGTGTGGTAGATCGTTGGAAAGACATTTGGATTGGGTGCAATCCATGCGCGATTCAGGTCGCAACCACTGAGCGAGGTGCGCGAGTTCCCATGGTACACGCCGTCCGGATTCAGCATCGGGACAATCTTAAAGTAGTACAGTCGACGCAACGCGCAAGCTAGTGCACTCGTTCCCAACAGGAAACGAATCGTGCCTTCAATCATGTAGCTGGCGACCACTTCGCCAGGATGCACGCGAGCAGTGAGAACCACGGCGGGCCGCGCTGCAATTTCCGCAGGTGAAGCGGTGAAATCCGTAATGGTAAGCTCATCACATGCCAAACCCCCTAGGGTCGTGCACAGCACCCCTCGTCGAAAAATGGGCGACTTCTTATCCTTCTTTCCAGAGACACACAACGTGTCGAGAAACTCCTGAAGGTGGCTGTACGTATATGGGTAGCACATGGCCACGTAGTAAACGTCATCTGGATTGGGAAAGGTCAACGTAAAGGTCAAGGTATAGTAGTTGGCGCTCGTGCTCTTTTTCTGAAGCGATGGCGGGGTCGCATACGAATTTGCAAAATAGGCAATGTTCTTGCCGGCCCGTCTCCATCCCTTGCCTTGGCCTTCCTTTGCCTCTTTCATGGAATACATGACGGGCTGCATACCCTCACCGAACATTGAGCTTGGTTTCGTCATGTTCACAATGTTGAACTTGTATTGCACACTTCCGCTCGCATCAGCGGCGTGAGTGTTTGACACGGCGAAATAGAACCATTGATGGTGCGAGCGCGTATGTAAATCCGAGCGAATGACCAAATCGTACTCCCTCGGGCCTACTCTGTTCGCTTGAAGAAGGTTTCCCCCCTCAAAGCGGCTTTCGAAGCGAAGAAAGTGATCGTGCAGACCACTTGAACTCGTGCGGGATAGCGAGGGCCCACTTGGAAGCAGAATAGAAGGCTCGTTCGTTTGCAGAGCCTCCTCCGTTCCGACCGAGTAAGGGACCGCCATGGGAACAGAGGAACGAGCACGGCCGTCGCCTTCGCCAAGAGACTGCCGCCAGTCATAAACAAGTTTGCGAGACTGATATTCGCCAAGTTTCGACAACGTCTGCGCGGCAGTAGGATTCAGTCGCTGGCCGATAGGTATGCAGGGCTCTAGATCATCGTCTGTGAGATCGTGCACAAGCTTTGGCAAGACGGCCACAAAGTTGGCCGGTGCACGCTCACTTTCTTGTCCAGGAACAAAGGCTTCCAGGCGAAAACCACTTGCCCGCAAACGTAGCTCTGCTCCGGCTTTGCTTGCCTTTTTATCCGTTTGAGATGCAGTCTTTCCCGCGAGCATATCAGCGCCAGCATTTTCTGAGGCTTCAAGGCGAGTGACGACTTCTCCACTGACGCCCTCGTCAGCATCGGAATCGTCAGCGTCAGAGTCGTCGTTGGCGTCTCCTTCGTCCGCGTCTGACCCGTCGTCGTCGCCGTCGTCTGCGCCGTCGTCACGATCAAGAGCGGCACGATTTTTCTTGTTCTCCTCTTGCTCAGAACCCGTCACAGATCTTCGATTGTTGGAACCTTTTTCAAGATGATCTGCTTCGTCCGTGTCGTACTCGGGCGCACTCACACCGGCACGGTCGTTGGTGTCCTCGTCCTCGGCCAGCTCGGTTTTGCCCTCTCGTGCTCTGATTTCCAGCGAACGCAGATCCCGCGCTTCGATCGCCGCTGCATCATTAAATGGCTGCAGAAGATCGTCCTCTTCGGGGAATCCGTTTGCGTTCGGCGTCGTGCCAGATCCAATTAGGCGAAGAATTGCAGCAGTTGCATCAAGGGCCATGCATTGAAGCCGCACAAGACGCCCCCCTTGACGCTCAATCTCCTCGAGTGACTTAACAAGCTTTTGCATTTGTAATACGAGCGTGACTCCACCGTTTGAGGCCATGCAGCGCAGCGTGAGCTGGCGTTCCTTGAGTAATGTACAGACAATGAATTGTAGGGCAGCAACAATGACGAGTAAAGCGTCCTCCATGGACGGATCTCCGTTCTCCCCGACGCTGAGCCGAAGCTCGCTCACGCAGCGCGCCTCGCGCATCCAAGTCATGGCAAATCCGAGAAGTTCACTCCAAGTGACATCTCGGTCGATAAGGTTCATCACATCCTGGCGACCTTGTCGGGTCATTAGCCATGCCGAAAGCAGAAAAAAAGTGGTGCGCACCTGGACAAAAATACGTTGTTGCGTGCGATGCAAGCCTTGTGTACGGTCAGTTTCCAAGTGTTTGAGCCGACACAAGGCCCCTGCCACAATCTTTTGCATCTCGACTGTTGTCAAAGACCCGGCGGCATTTCTCCATGCCAGAAGTGCAGCTGTATCCCCCTGCAGCTTGCCATGCACACGTACGGCCGCAAAATTGCCCGCGTGTGGCTGGAAAGAATTGTCGGCACAAGATTTTTCGCTCGTTGGCGCCTCCTTGAGGGTGGTAAATATGCAAGTCGAAGTCCAACACACGGCCGAAGCAGCAAGAACGTCCACGGCATCACTTAAGAGCAGCGTTTCCATAATTCCGAGTCCTTGGGGCGCAAGCGAGCCCGAGAGAGCTCCGCAGACTACAAAAACGCGCGGAAGGAGATCGTGAACACGTTGAAGCGCTTGACCTTTGCCCTTTGATATTTGGCAAAACTGAACGAGAACGCGCAAACAAGAGACGTACGCACTCGGCTTGGCATCCGTGCTTTGCAGCACGGCTGCAATGCCTGCCCAGCCCACGCCGTCCACCGCAATCTCGAGTTCCTCGGCGGCAGCGTCGGTTTCCTTATCCGCTTCGTCAACGTCTGAAACCTTGTTGCGGCTTCTTCGTCGCCCAAAGCTCCCGCCTCGGTGCGCACGGTCTTGGCCAGATCGACGAAGAATGAGCGAGCAGCACGCCCCTAGAATCATGCACCCGGCCTCGACAATAAAGTAGTGCCCGGGATTGGCTTTCATGGCAGCAAGCGATGCCCCAATCGCACCAGCCGAAAGAGCTTCAGGGATTGTGCTCGGCACTTCGCGCATGAGCTGCCCCAGCAACGCGCACAAAATGTGCTCCAGCTCTGGCACCGTGGTGTGCTTGTTGATTGCACTCGTGAGGACTGGCACGCAGCCGGTGCTCGCAACAGCTTTCGGTCCACCCGCGCGGTCACGCAAGACGACGAGCACGATGCAGGCCGATCGCACAACACCTTGATGCTGGATGAGCGCCTCGAGCGCACTCACTACATGTTTCGCACCATCGTAGGCGAGAAAGTGATTTCCGTTGTCCTTGTGAGCGTGGCAAATGGACGCCGCGCAATCGAGCGAATATTGCACAAGTACTGGGTCTTGTGAGTGGTCCTTTTGAAGCGTTCGATGCACGAGATCCAGCATGCCATGCTTGCGCGCTAGACCTTGATTTGCCGGATGTCTGCAGAGACTGGATAAAGCTCCATAGGCTGAGCGAAGAATGTTCAAGAGCGATTCGTGATGCAAGGCGCACTCAATGACGGCAACAGTGATTCCGCTCTCGGCAAAGACACCCTGCGTGACATCGTCATGATATGCCAAGCTCCACGCGAGATCGCAAGCACCTTGTAAAGTCGATGGATACGCTCTGTACCGACGAAATGCGTTCAAGAGCAGAGTGCAGATACTTTTCAGAATGATGGCCTTTGCTGCTGGTTTACGCGCAAGCACGCAAAGATTCGCAAGACATTCCTGGCAATTCCGCGCGTCATCCTCTGTCACGCCATCTGTTCGATTTGCCGCGAGCGTGTGTAGTTTCGTGAGAATGGCGACCGCCTTGTTTCCGTACACATTATTGCTGCTTGTCGCTGTTGCGCCGTTAGCTCCGCTGCTGCCGCCAGCTGCTCTATAGTTCATGGCGCCAGACACGGCCCGACGTTTGGGCCGTGTCCTCTGGCGTGCGGGCAAAGCTTGCCCGCGATCCTCTGCCTGCCTGACGCCTGCTCCCGCGGGCAGGCTGGGCCCGCGCCAAGGTCCTTCGCGCACGCGTTTGGTCTCCAAGTCCGCTCAGCTAGCTCAAGTAAGGTGACCATGCAAAAGCAAACCAGGAAAAAGGGGGAAAAAAAAAATCCGTTGGCGGCTCAAGGGCCCGGATTGCGCTCCTGCACCGGCACTACTTGGGCACTCCGGCAACGACAAGTTTGATGTGAACACAAGGTGAAAGTCGCGAGGATATCTTTGGATCACAGGCCATGATAATAATTTGTTGGACGATGGAATGATCTCTCGGAGTTTCTATTTCCCCATATCTAGGTGGTGCGGCAAAGCGTTCAGAGATGAGATGGCCCGACCTCAATTCTAATTTAGCCAAATGCAAATTTCGACATTGACGAAGTGTCAATGGATCTAAGCCGCTTGGTCATGCCATTAGATTGTCGTCTACGAGATCGAGACTTCTGGAGATATGCCGTCGTCCATCGTTCTCCTTGCCTCCCAGCCTACTACTTCCTTTTCCCCATACACACACACGAAGCGTCTTACTCGCACGATGCGCGAAAGATCGACCAACGTCTCCTCACTACTCCATGGACTTTGTCCTGGAATGCCCGTGCAGCCGCCGCAGCAACAAGCAAGGCCTCGCCTCGTTGTGGTCCTCATCCACGCAATACAAATGAATGGGCCTACTATGTAGAGCCGTTCAGCGGGACGCGTCCCAAGTGTCGCAACCGTTGTGAGCGTGGCGAGACGGCGACGGCGGCCGGGCTGGGCTGGGCTCTCGCAGTCTTGCCAGCTACAGCCAGAGAGACAGAGCCCTGGACAAGTCCATCCTTGCGCTGCAGACTGGCAGAAGGCCCGAGACGCTACAGACCAGACCACGAGTTTGGCAGACGCAGAGCGCAAGTCCGCGTGGTGTGAAGCGGGGTGAGGCGAGGGTCGCGTGCGACTCGAGAGATCACGATTCACGAGCGCAAGTCGGGTTGAGCTGGTGAACCAAGTCCATTGTCAAGCGAGAGTTAAATCAGCATAACAGCGGCAGCGGCCAGACCAGGACAGAAGAATGCCCGCGCCAAAGTCGCGATGCGCGCGAAAGGCTCTTTTCGTTGTGGCGTGCCTAGGGCTGCTGGTAGCGACGTGTTGCGCGGCCATCGTCAAGAAGCCGCGCACGCCCGAGGGTAAATGCGCAGCTCCGGACGGGAAACCGAGTCGGTGGGGCCATCTTTACGTTGAAAATGGGCTCGAGCGCCTCGAATTCTTTACGGCCGACTTTAGCACCAAATTTCCATGCGCGCCTCTTGCCTTCGCAGAGGCAAACCCTGCAGAGGCCTGCTCTCCCTTGGAGGGAAACGTTCGCGGCAAGGCTGTCCTCGTCAAACGCGGAACGTGTAGCTTTCAGCAAAAGGCGGAGCATGTGGCTCGTGCCGGAGCGCTCGCCATGATCGTTGAAAACACAGTCAAGGATGGTCTCTTTCTCATGCCTGCTGGACTGCCTCGAGATCCGAACGCAGTCAAATCCACGGACCCGGAGCAAGAAGATACCGAGGAGAAACAGCGGGAACCGGAATATTTTCGTGACATTACAAGCGTGTTGATTCGTCCGCGGTCAGCCAAGCTGCTCCGTTTGCATTTTGATCGCCACCCCGAAAGCAAGGTCATCATCGAGGGTGAGTTTTCGAGGCGTCCTGATGACACCATGCATGTCACGCTCGAGTCTTGCGGCGAATGCCAGCGTGGCATCACAGGTCTGTCCTCCGAGGAGGAAAACGTACAGCGCGAGAGGTACTTGCACGGTGGACGAAGCGGGGTCGTCACGCTGCGTGGAACCGCCAACGAGGAAGTGTACTCGTTTGATTTCTTCGCGTCGCTCATGGGCGCGTCCATGCCGCCCCCTCGCGCCGAAGGGTACCCCATTGTCGTCCCAGCTTCTGGGAATGAAATGGCATGCGAACCGTTCGAGTCCAACGAAGTCCCGCATGGAGCAGTCGTCCTTGTTCAAAGGGGACTTTGTCCTTTTGTGGACAAACTCGAGAATGCGCTGCACGCAGGAGCGAGTGCCGCAATCATTGTCAACAGCGAAGGCGAGATCTCTTTGCCAGGCGTTGCTGAGAGCCAGATGATTCCGGACGAATCTAGTTTTCGTAGTGGATCCCTTATGGGGTCTGCCATCACTTTCCAGCACGCCGGCATGCACGCGATGCACCTCCTTCAACAACAAGAGGGAGAAGGCATTCTCCGCGCGCATTTCCAATACACTGACATCGACATTTTGGCAGTCAAGCTTCTGGCCGAGAACGCTGAGGAAGCCGAACGCCACGCGGAGATGCTCAGCTTCCCGCAGCATCATCCGGGCGAATTTGGCCATCTCATTCACCAGCTCAATCTTCAGCATCAAGAGGCCGCGCAGGACATTTTGTTCCCTCTCTTTTCTGCAATGGGTAGTAAATACGTCGAAATGCAGAAAGAAAAGTAAAAAAAAAGCAATTGACCTCTTCCCAGGTTTGAGCCTTTATTCGTCCAGCAAATGACCACAGATCCAAAGTCTTGAACTTCTTTCCTCACTTCTCGCCCCCCCTCCCACGAACCCAACTTTGTCTTCTTGTAAACATTATCAATGACACTTCAAAAGGTCAAGGCTGGACAGAAAGGCAGCACAACAGATTATTTATTTTTTCTAAGACCGGGGAAACGTAGTACTAGGCTTAGTGCCGGGCCAACTCTTGGCACGACTTTTCCTTTTCTCCTTTTCCCCCTTTCCTTTTCCTTCACTCAATCCAAGAGTTGATCCAGAAGCCTATCAGTCAATCAATCAATCAATCAGTAGATCAACGGATGGACGGGTGGATGTGCGGAAACTCGCCGCAGCGCGTCGCATTGTGTCGCGAGGATGATATTTGCACAAAGTCGAGACTCGTTGTTCAGTGAGCTGTTTTGCTCTGGAGATTGTAAAACTTTTGGCGCAGATTCTCGCGAAATTCTGCACGAGATGAAGATCCCATCATGCGCTGAAGCTGCATCTGGGCCTCGCGAATTTCGTCCTCGGTGAGCCCTTCGCCCTCGCCATTCGCAGGAGTATCGGGTTCGGCGCCATTCAGCTCGGAGAAACCCTCGCTCGAGGGCGAGCCGTCTGCAAGTGACGAGAAAAGAGACGGCGAGCTCGCGCTTGGAGTGGGCGCCGCGCCGAGTTGTTCCAGAAGACGGGCCTCGCAGGCCTGATCCCAGTTGTTCGAGGAAGTTCCGGACCCCGTAGGGCTTGCCCATTTCGGCGTTGCATGCTTGAGCGCGGCGGCAGCTTGTCGCACGGCATTCTGCTTTTCCTGTTCCGAGTCTCGACTCGCTTTTGTAGCATCATCATCGTCACGCTTCTTCTGCTGAAGCGTCTGCATCTCTTTTTCCTTTTCTTTCTCTCGTTCAAGTTCTTGAAGTTCTTCCTTAGCCTTTCCCTTTTCTGCTTCTTCTTGCTGCTGCTGCTGCTGCTGCTGCTGCTGCTGCTGCTGTTGCTGCTTCTTCTTTTTGTTGGTCTTTTTCTTACGTTTCTTCTTCTCCTTGCTTTCCTTGCTGTCCGTGCTGTCAAGAAGCATGAAGAGAGATTCCTCGCTCTGGACTTGCAAGGCAGATTGCAAATTCGTCCGCATGCACGAAAACGCAATCCACGTCAAAAGCTCGCATGTGCGAGCAAGACACAGCTGGTCAATCCAGGTATCCCGGATGCGATCGAGAAGAACTTTGCCAATGCAATGCAAAAGTTCCATCTGGCCGTCCTTGAGGGTCGGGGCATGACGATCACTCGATCCACCACTCTGACGATTAAGTTCGTCGCGCGCGTCAGCTTCTTCCGCGCGTTGAATGAGCACGATCACATCATCGAGATTCACCAAAAGATGCGACCCACTCATTCCTGGAGCAAACTCATCATCCCCATCTTCTCCGTCGACATCGTCGTCGTTGTCGTCTTCGTCATATAGATCATCAGGAAGGAGGAGGAGGTCCGAATCGTCGTACTCGTCGTCCTCCTCAGAGTCGACATCGGCGTCCTCTCGATCGCGTGCACGAGCGCAGTCCCAGCAGTCACAGCTGTGCTCGCTCAAACTTCGCTTCTCACCCACCGTCGCTCGACCGCCGGCAGAAGCGCGACTAACAGCACCATCGAGGCCAGTACGTTTCAGAAGCATTGCTGCATCCACCTTGCCCTCGCGCTGAGCCTTGCTCTGCGAGAAAATCTCCTCTTGCGGCGATGGTTTCTCTAACTCTGGCGCATCCCCATGTTTGTGCTCGTCGCTTTCTTGAAGGGTGAGTGAGCGCGGCGAAATTGTTTTCACCTTGTACTCGTCCAGATCAATGGGGTAATCGGTCTCGTCAACGTCGTCAAGCTCGCCCAAGTCGGCGTCCTCGTCGCTTTCGTGCCCGTGAGATTCGTGTCTAGATGCACCTGCATCTCTGCAGGATTTATTGGTCGAATCAGCATGTGCATTCTTGCGATTTTTGCGTCGTTCTTGACGATTTTTGCGTCGTCGTCGTCGTTCGCGACGTGAGCCGGCCTCTCGCGCCATGCTGACGGTCCAAAACGTGTCATCGGGACCGCCGAGTAAAAAGGGACGAAAATATTCGGGAGCGTACTCGTCATCTTCATTGTCCTCGAGGTCGTAGGGATGCATGAAACCAACCAAGAGATCGAGAGCCTTGAGGACGTTGCCTCTGCAGTCGCGACAAAAATATAGCTGTTTGAGATGCTCTGTGAGCTGGTCACTCATTTCGTGCACGTCGAGTCTGGCGATGTTCTCTTGAACTTCATCCGGGATTTCATCCCAAAAGGGGATCCACGGCTCGTCCATGCGAGGGTTTGCCGCGTGCAAAGGGCACCGTTGTCGTTTGCTGCCCTTGCGGTTGCTAAAGTACGCTTGGCTGTTGAAGGCTGCAAAAACCTTGCCAATATCTTCGTTGCTTTGAAAGCGAGGGCTGAGACAAACTGTGTCATCCGAGTATTCTTCAAAAATGGCGCCCATGAGCCCTTTGAGACACGACCCTTTGCCCTCGAGGCTTTGCCGAAGCTGCCGGACGCAGCCAGAGCATCCAATGTCCTGATTGTACTTTGTAATCAACTCGAGCATATCGCTCTTTTTGCACTTCATGCACTTGCTTGCCGTCTCCTTTGACACCTGCTCGAGGCCGCGCACGATCTCTGCATCTGCGGGCACCTGGTTGCTCTTGAGCACGAAGTCAACCACCTGAGTCTCCTCGTGGTGGAGGAACCACGCCCTTCGCTTGCCTCGCTGCAAAGCCGCCATTTTACCCTAGCAGCCTTGGGTCGGAGCCTCTGCCCCTCGCGTCTGCTCCCGCTCGCGCGCCAGCGCCCGCGCGCCCGCGCGCCCGCACGTACGCACGTACGCACGTGCGCGTGCGGGTCGTGGCCGCTGGGCTCCTTCCTTTCTGCCTCGGGATGATGATCCGCCGTTCCGCCTCGTCTGCGCCGACGGCCCAGCCGAGACGAGCCGGGGCGCGGCGTCGCGAGCGAGCGCGCGCGTTCCGTGTCTGCCCCCGGTCCCGAAGCCTCCGCGGCGCTCGCAGCCGCCGGGAGGGAGCGTCCGCGCGCGCCGGCGCCGCGAGCTCCGTTTCCCGCGCGTGTTCGTGGTCTGCGCGGGCTCGCCATAGCCGACTTGCGGGCTTGTTGTTCACTTGGCGCGGCTCGACGCGCACTTGGGTGAAGCTATACTGCACTTGCGGTGGTTGGCGCGCTGCCCGAGCAAGAGACCCCGGCATCTCGAGATGCATTTGGTTGGGACGCACCGTCAACAGAAGATCGATCGCCTGCGTCGCAAACCGAAACCTGCTGCTGTCGGCTGGGTGCCGATCTTTCCGGGGTTCTCATTGAGTTCTGCCTGTGTGTCGTGTCTGTGTGTCTGTCTGTCGCCTGTTGCCACGCGCACGTGGAGGATACGAGGAAAAGGGAACGAAGAATTTCTTTGGGTTTTTAGAATTTCGGAGGAAGTCGGTGCCGCACGAGTGGTGATTGAAGAACCTAAACTTATAACTTTTGATCGGCCTTCGCGCGACCGCCGTTATTGGATGATTCCTGGATAAACTCACTGCCCGCGAAGCGTACTTCCAAGTCATGAAGCTTCCCGGGGATCTATCTATTTACCTATTGTACATCATGCCAAATTGCGTTCGTTTCTAAACTAATCAAGGAAGAGACGGGCGGGAGAAAAGTCTTTTGGTTGCTCATGACAAAGGCAACAGACTTTTATTATTTCTAAAAACCTAATAAAAGAGCAGCAGCGGCTGACAGGCAACATCAAAATACCGAGCTTGTGCGGTCGAAAGTATTCGTGCATTGACTTTGCCGACCTTCCAATCGCAAACTTATCATTTCAACGTCCATGCTACGCGAGACCTTTCCGGCAAGGCGAAGCTCTGACCAACTCGCTCGCGGAGACTTCAGATTCTTGCAACACCTCGCTGATGTGAGTCCAATCGCAGGATTCCCGTCACACACCCATGTTGCCGTTGAGAACAACAAATCCCACTGACCGTGATCGCCGGGCTTGTCCACTCATACAACAACAACAGCAACCAACAACAACAAAAATAACTTTCCGTCGACGCACTTGCTGGCTGTCTCTCACTTGCCAGAGGTTGAGCGTGGCAAAATTGGGGCTTGACGGGACGATACGCGCGCGCGTGAACCGCTTTGGGCGGAGTCGCGGTCGGACGCCCGAGAGGACGCCGGACATCACGATGGAGCGGGACCTCTTTCGTCTCACGGAGCTGCAAAACGAAGGCGTTGACGGTGATGATCGCCTGTACACAGGACGTGAGGTGGCCGTCCGCAGGGAAAGCCAGAGAGCAGCCAAAACGCTCAGAAAAGATGCGGACAATGGCGAAGAAAAGAAGAATGAAAAGGAGCAGGGCACCATGGATATCATGATGCTCCTTGACATTGACAAGGTGCCTGCGCTGCGCGACGAATTTGAACAAAAGGAAGAGGGCCTGGAGCTTGCCGAGTTCGTGTACGTGATGCGCAAGTACCTAAAGCGATCACATCTAGACGACGCGCAACTCGTTTCTGATCTTTGCGAACTCTTTGCTCAAATCGATGTTAACGGCGACGGGACAATGGAATGGGACGAGTTCACTTCATTCATTGTTGAGACTGGAAACGTGGAGCGCATGGACGGCCCAAGCAGCATCCAGCCCTACACCTTGACGGCTTGGCAGGACGACTGCAAACACTCGGGCTTTGTCGAGCGAGCATACTACTTTTCGGACATTGGCAAGTTCGGAACTTGCGAAACGCAGTCCAACACGCTCAACTTGTACCATCCCGTATCCCTGGAACTAGAGAGGCGTCTGACA
Source organism: Aurantiochytrium sp. KH105 (assembly GCA_003116975.1). Lineage (NCBI taxonomy): Eukaryota > Bigyra > Thraustochytrida > Thraustochytriidae > Aurantiochytrium > Aurantiochytrium sp. KH105. Next base: position 156,261 of record BGKB01000039.1, read on the forward strand.
ATCGATGAAGGAAGCATTCTTTGTGCTACGTATTTGAGCGGACGTGCCGAGTTCGCCATGGCAAGCTCGAACCTGTCCATTTCTATCATTGACGATGCAACGCAGCGCGAACGTCTTCGTTTTGATTCAGACACCTCGCAGACCTGCCTGGACTGGAGTCCGAATTCCAAATCTCTTTATTCAGCTGGCCTCAATGGCATTGTGCATTGTTGGGACGTCGAGGACGGCCGGGAAAAACACTGCATGGGCGGTGTTTTGAACACCTACTCGCACTTTATCATGAAGGAGTCCCATACAGACATGGTCCTTGACCTTTTACAAATCGAGTCTCTCGGGAGCATTGCTTCGGCTTCCATGGACCGGACGATTCGACTTTGGGATGTACATACAGGCCGCCACAAAAAAACCCTGGAAGGCCATGAAAAGGGCGTTCGATCCCTGGCCTACAACGACGAGTACAGGTTCATGGTGAGCGCAGGTTTTGACTATGACGCTTTGGTGTGGAATCCATATGTAGAGCATCTCATCCTGCGGCTGCACGGGCATAATGCTCCTCTATGCAAGGTCGAGATGATTCCCGACTCCCCGCAAATCATCACGGCTGACACAAGTGGCACCTTTAAAGTGTGGGACATTCGCAACTTTGGCTGCGTGCAGACATTTGCCTCGGACACTGACGAAACACTGCATACCTTTGCCAGCGCGACGCCATACAAGATGCTTCTTGCAACCGGTCGGCGCATGCACCAATTTCAGTACGAGACGCTGAAAAACCCAGACAGGACCAATGATGCCCCCACTTTTTGCGCGTTGCTCAACGAAACGACACTGACTATTCTCACAGCCTCACATCAGGACGTTCGGCTTTGGGATGCACAAAAGGGTGTCTTGCTTAACCGTTTCCGAGGTCTCATGGATGGCGCAGAGCTCACTGCAGTCTGCCTTGACGACCGAGAGCGCAAATTCATAGTTGGCGATCATCTCGGCCGCATTCAGGTCTTTGATTACATGAACGGCTGTGAAATGAAGGCATTTGCTTATCCGCATCGCGCGCACAAATCTGAGGTTTCTGCGCTCATTTATTGCAATGAGCACAAGATTGTCATTTCCTCCGGGTGGGATGACACCATTATTTTGCACGACGAAATGGATCCGGAAGAGGGCATCATGCTTCGCACACTTGAAGGCGGTCATCATGGCGCCGATATATCCGCGCTTGCCTTTTCGCACAAGCTTTCACTCATCGCTTCGGGCTCGCCGTGCACTGAAGCGTCCATTGTGTTGTGGGACTTTGAGTTTGGCCGTGTTGAAGCAGTGCTCTTGCAAGATCTCGACAGTGAGGCGCAGGCAACGCGACAGGCCAAAGGAGACAAAAAGAAAAAAATGACTTCAAAGATGATTACTGCTCTCGCTTTCATTGACGAGAGCTTTCCAGGACTCGTCAGTGCTGACGACGCGGGAGGGCTGGTGTTTTGGGCCGTTCGGCCGGCTTCGCGCTGGCGGAGCCAGCCTCTTGCTCGAATCGTTAACCGTCATGAGAACCAGCCAGCTGCCATATCCGTCATAAGTCTACATCAGGAAAAACAGTTGCTATTCACCGCAGACGAACAAGGCTATGTAAGAACGTGGGACTATTCTTCGCTCGTGACTCAAGTCGAGGCAGATATTGGAGACTTTAAGCCTCACGAGTGTGAGAATGCCAGACGACGTATCCACATGGATGTATCGGCCAAGGGTCCTCTTGCGAATTTGCGCTCGCCGCGCGCGCCTGTATCAAGTGTAGCCTTTCATGCGAATGGGAGTGATAAGCGGGGCTCAACCGCGAGCATGGCGACAACTGTATTTTGCGGAAGCGATGTCGTGACTCAGCTCCACGCGTGGGAGGCGCACGCGGAAGGCATTCAATTCATGCAGCTCAAGGTTGAAGGCGACTACTCTTGTGTCATTACCGCCGCGAGTGATTGTCTCGTTCGTGTGTGGGACCTTGAAGGCAATCCGCTTGGCACACTTCGTCAAGGTGAGACCTCCATGGCTCCGGATTGGAAGCTACAGGTCGACATTGTCTCGCGCAATGCTCAAAAGATGGGTCAAGCGGAGAACATTTTGGCTGAAATGGACAATCTTGAAGAGGAGTTTGCTGCAGCACGCGCAGCGATCGAGGATGGTGACACAGGCGATCGCGATGACGATGGCTTGTCTGCGCAAATCGAAGACTATCTCACGGCCTCCTTTTCAAAGCGCAGAGGCAGACGAACCGAGGATGCGCGCTCTTCAGGTTTTGATGAGTCAAAGTTGTCACAAGATTCTGCGCCCTATCAGAGGCGGACGCCACGGCTTGCGCCTGTTGGAGCCAAGATGGCCGGTCGAGGATATTCAAATACATTCCGAGGAAGAAAGTACCGTGCCGCACTCGCTAAACGTAAATGAATATGACATTATCTGAATCGGCTTCATGAGGTGCTGAAAATTGCGCTTGCGAGTTCGAATGACGTATGCGAGCAAATTTCCCCCATGCATGTCAGAATTGCACTCAACAAGAACGCAAAAGCCGAGAACACAGTCGAAAGAAGCGGAATAGGAAATTGACCATATCTGTCAATCGTCTAGTGACCGAACGCAATGTACAAGAGGAAGCTCAGTAGGCCTACGATGGATAACAAAGTGAAGCGATCGTCCAGTCTCTTTGCGGAAAGGTTCGATTTCGCGATTTTTTCAGCTTGAAGCGATTTGAACTGATTACAAGCACGTTCGACTGCCTGCAAAGCACCTTGATCTCGAAGAATATTATTCGAGGATGGAGCACAAGAGAGTGCTGATAAAAGTATGCACGCATGTTCCAGCACAGTTTTGCTTCGAGAATGGTTGCGCATAGCCGCGACGATCTCTTTGCCGACCTTGAGGTTCTCTCCTTCACAGCTATGCCATAGCTGCGTGTTCTTCAAGAACTAATGCACAGCTTAGATGCGACGCTGCCTGAATTACGCACCCATAGCCACGTTCGCACGACAAAATGAACAAGTCCTTTTTTCTTGGCTAGGCCGACGGAGAGGAGCGTAGAAGACACACGTAGCAGCCATTCCAGGAATGCTGACGACGAGCGTTATCAAAGTCTCAGAAGAACATTTCATTGGGACGTGAAATGTCGACCTTGTCTGTCTCTCTAAAATTGCGGTGAGTTGATGGTGTACACCGAGCTCGAATTGAGCGTTCAACCCAGTGTTTGTCACTCCAATAATCAGCATGAGTGGCTTGAGATCTGCTGCAAAAGCCAATCCAAAAAAAATTGCAGCCATTGGGTGGGAGTTTTTGTGCATTTCATAGACGCCTGTGTCATTTCGGTATTGAGAATCTTTCGCAATTGCAAGAGATCAGACCATTGCACCAAGGCGCGTTTTTTGAAGAATAAAAGAAGAATCCTAGAAGGAAGGAGAGCCCCTCCCGCTCGCTTTGTCCCTGATAACTTTCAACGGGAGAAAGTTCGTAGATTTCGCGCACACACAAACTTGACTGATTATCTTACGATACGATGAAGTGTCCAGCAAAGAGAGGTTTGTGCAGAGCCAAGAAACGAGGAAGGAACGAGAGCGCCTCCCGATCACTTGGTCCCCAATGACTTTTTCATCGGGAGTCAACTTGCACAATTCGCGCGGAGGCAACGTTGGCTGAGCTCGATGATCAAACGGAGCTCTTCATTCAACAAACCAACAACGCAAAGCTCTGCAGCTGTCTCGAGCGGACAGCGGAACAGCTTGCTCAGGCGCAAAATGAATGACCTTGCGACCGAGGATCTAGGACTCTACAAAGACTTTCTTGCTTCTCTGCATTTCTCAGAGGAATTTCTTTTGCAAGTGAACATATGGTACGGCGACGTGATTGCGTGGAGGACGCAAAGCAATGGGCCAACTATGATCGCCATGGTGGCGCATCCTTGGCTCTTGCCTGTTCTTCGCGATGGAGATTTGCTTTGGCGACTTTGGGCCCATCGCGCGCCGACAGTCTACTTTCTGGTCTCGCACGTGGGACAATTGGGAAGGCCCGAGGCCCTTGCGCTTGTGGCAAAGCGCTCACTGACTTTCCTTCACGTTTTACGCCGCCATTCTCGCCCAACGTCGGCCCCCGGGCCCCAAGCAGAGTTCGAGCTCTTTTTTGCCAGCGTTCCTCTCGAACAGCGCCCCATCGCTAACACGGAGCAAGCCAGGACAGAAGCGAGACGTTGGCTCTGGCGTCAGGTTGCTCGCCTGCGAGCCTCTGGCCAGCTGGCGCCATCATCGCCTGATCTCGCGACGGAGAGCTCGTCGAACGACAGCAGCAACTTGATGATCAGCGATAGCGAAAACGGGACTCCCGATGAAGGGGATTTGAGCGAGCCTTAAAGTAGATCCGTTGCGCTCGAACGAGCCTTATGTTCGCACAGGTCACGCTGTTTTCCATGCGCGACAGCGAGCATGCAAGAGGCCGCTAGTGCCGCGAAGACAGAAAGTCCTTCTCTTGTCTTGCGACAGCAAGCAGATAAGTGGCCGCAGGCGCTGCGACGGCAGAAATTGTCGTCGCAGACGCACCAAGGACCAGCAAAGCCGCGACCACCATGCCCGACTACATGGAGAAGGCCCTGAGCAAACTGCGACATGCCAAGACGGTGAGCTCCAATGATAGCGGAGAGGACCGCGAAAAGGGTACTGATGACGTACATGTAGCGCGACCTGGCATGCGTCGCAGAGCGTCGTGGAAGCTGAGCAGCGAGTTGGAGCGTGCAGATGCGTATTGCGGCTCACAGGTTCACGACAGCTTTGTGCAGGCGTGCGAGCGCGGTGACACACGCTTTGTGACGGAATGCTTGCAAGGCTGCAAAGATGGTGGACTGAAACTATTGCAACGAAATCGACGCGCGCTTCATGTCGCGTGCTGGTCAGCAAACGTGGGCGTTGCCCGAGCGCTTCTCGAGGCTGCGCCTTGGCTCGTTCATGAACGCGATGAAACTCACACGACACCGCTCATGGAAGCTTGTCTTGGAACGCAAAACCACATCAAGCTTCGTCTTCTTCTCGTACGGAATCTTGTGGAGCTTGAACAAGCAAATGTGCTTGCCGTGGATCGAAACAACGACACTTGCGCCCACTTGCTCGCACGTGCTGGCAACACGCTCATGCTTCGTACCCTTTTCCGTGCATCGCCGCGCGCAATGCTATCACTAGAAATGCGTAATGCACGGGGGCGGACACCCGTAGACATTGCTCAAAGAAGGACCGAGCATCCAGAGGCGGATGCAAGACTCGTCGCATTTTTACGCCAATACACAGGGCCAAGTTTTGCGGAAACCATGGACAAGGCTCGCCATACAGAGGACCAAGCGATCCGTTCACGGCAGGCAGAACTTGATGGTTACGACAGCGTCGCCGCTGTGTCAGATCGGGCACAAATTTACGCCGCTCAGGTTGCGGCACTTTGTCATGAAAAGCATCTCGCCGCCGAGACTCAGCGACAGCAAAGCGAGAAATTATACACGGATGCAGCTGTCAAGAACGCCACAGGCAAGGCACAAGCTTGGCTGAAAAGCCAACATGGCGCGAACGAGCTCAATGCTTTGGCCAAGTCTGTACGAAAGGACATGCGAGGCACGCCGAACGACCGTGAAACGGCAAACATGAATGAAGGACAACTCCGAGATCTGGCCAAGACTCGCGCCAAGGAGATGCTATTACGACGCAAACAAAATGAGGCTAAAGCCAAGGCGCTCACCGAGTTTCGAGCAAAACATCCTCCGTACGATAGCAGCAATTTTCTGAAACCCTAATTTGTTGATTACTTGAGGGCCTTGATAACCTCTGGGGGTGCCTGCACGAGTTCAACGAGCACTCCTGCGCCGCCAATGGGAGACTTCTCGTTGCCCTTGGGATGGATAAAGCAGACGTTGTGACCGCTGGCGCCCTTGCGCACGCCACCAGGTGTAAAGCGGACACCCATCTCCTCGAGCTCCTCATAGGCAGCATCGAGATCGTCAATCCATACGCCAATGTGGTTGAGCGCAGGAATGTGGACCTTGGGAGACTTGTTGGGATCAATGGGCTGCATGATATCGACCTCGACAGCGTAGGGGCCCTTGCCCATTTCAAGCACGTCCTCGTCCACGTTTTCTTTTTCACTCTTGAACTCCTTAACCTTGCGCAGTCCAAAGGTATCCACCCAGAGCTTGTTGAGCTCGGACTTGTCGAGGCCGCCGAGCGCAATCTGCTGAATGCCCAGGACCTTGAACCTCTGCGGGCCCTTGCTGGTGGCCGAGGAGAGCTCGCGCTGCGCAAATCCTCGCGCCGCGCGCGCGGCGATCCTTCCGCTTGCGCTAAACATCTTCAGGCTTGGTCGTTCGTCTCTTGGTCGTCCGCTCCCTTCTGGATTGAAGATTTGCTAGTGTCTTTTGCCAAGCCGTCGGACGTTCCGTATTTGGTCTATTTGCGTTTTGGGCCGTTTTCGCATCTGCACCTGGAGATTGTCATCAATGTAGGCAGATCTTGGGCATTCAAGGTGGCTCGTGCATCTGCAAAGTGAGAGCAAGACCTTGCAAAAGATGGGAAAGACGTGCGCCACTGTCAATCCTCACCATGAATGGAAAGTTGTTGAACCTAGCCTTGAAGAAGAAAGAAGGCACAAGGGAGGGATATTGCTTTTCAAGAAACAGAGCAAGAGGGTGCAATAGATTGCACCGGTAGTGATAAGAACCAGTCGACAGAAAGTTGATAAGTTCAATTAACCAAGCTGTGAGGTCACTTTCGGCTCTTTGCTAAATTCAACTTGCATCCATGGACCTCACGGACAGGCCGAAGAAGCTTTTCCTTCTGACGTGTATGAAAAGAAATGTAAAGACTCGGTCAATTTGCTATGCCGAGACACAAAAGCTTCATATTTGAAAAACCTATCGTAATTTTCGTCATCGGGAACCAAAGGTCAGGTGAGCTCTCCATGATGTCCGGACGAAAGACAGAGATTCGAGCACAATACGATTTTAAAAGCAAAACAATTTGAGCGCAAGACGATTGCGACAAATCCAAGTCGTTTGAAGTGACGTCTTTTGAAGTGACGTCTTTTGAAGCGAAGACACGCTGGATCATCTCCGGAAAGACCATCTTTTGATGGGCAAATGATGATCTTGAACTTGAAGTTGCATTCCCCCCCCCCCCCTTGTCAACTACAAAAGACCACGGAAGCAAGTAAGCAAGCAAGCTCTCTCGCGACGGCAAGCCCAAAGAGAAAAGGTCGAGGCGACCGCTGGCAGACGCGCCGACTCCGTCTCCGGTCGCGCTGCGTTAAGCTGCGCTGCGCTTGCGCCGCGCCGCGGACCGCCACAGACAGTCACTCGACCTTGAGCGCGAGCTCGAGAGCCAACCAGCGATCATGGAGGCTCCGCGCGTGGAGGAGCCGCCGACCGCTGGGCGCGTGGTGCTCAAGACGAGCGTCGGAGACCTGCAGGTGGACCTGTGGTCGCAGCAGGCGCCACTCGCGTGCAGAAACTTTGTACAACTTTGCATGGAGCGGTACTATGAAGACGTCATTTTTCATCGCATCGTGAAAAAGTTCATGGCGCAAACGGGCGATCCAACGGGAACCGGCGCAGGCGGTGCCTCTATTTTCGAGGATGGCAAAGCCTTCAAGGACGAAATCCACCAGAGACTGGTCTTTTCGCGTGCTGGTCTTCTTGCCATGGCCTCCAAGGATGAAAAGCGAAACTCAAATCAGAGCCAGTTCTTCGTCACGCTTGGGCCGTGCGAATGGCTCAACAAACAGCACACAATCTTTGGCAAAGTCACCGGAGACTCCATTTACAATCTGCACAAGTTCGAGGCTGTCGAGGTGGACGCAAATGGTCGTCCTGTTGCTCCCGAGCCGCGCATTCTCTCTGCAACGGTCGTGGACCAGCCATTTCCTGACATCAAGCCTCGCAAATCGCGGCAAGAGATTGAGGCCTCCAAGTTACGCAAGCAAGCTCGCAAAGAGGAGAAACGCAAAAAGATGGCACGAAAGCATCTTGACAAAAAGGATACGCGTCTCGTTTCTTTTGGCGCCGACGAAGATGAAGAAGATGCCGACGATGGCTCGGATATCCCCGCAGCATTGAGCTTGCACAATCGTGCACTTCAACCGTCGCGGGATCCACGCACATCGGAAGAAAGTGCTGCGAAAGACGCAGAAGAACCCAAAGCAAAGGAAAGCAAGGATATAGAAAACCAGAGTGCCAAGGAGAGCCAGGAGCTTCCACGGGTCGATGTTGACGAATCAGAGATAGTCGAGAAAGCAAAGGGAGCAGACAAGAAAGAGAGCAGAAAGGAAAGGAAGAGGTCCAAGAAAGAAAAGAAATCGAAAAAGGACGGCAAACGGGAACGCTCTCGCAAGCGGAGCCGTCGAAGTGACGACGAGAGAAACAAGAGCGACGAAAGCGATGACTCTCGCGAAGAGAAAGAGAAACGGAGACGAAAGGAAAAGGATAGAAAACTTGATAAAGAGGGTAAAAAGAGCAAAAGGGTGAGCGACGCGCAGCCAAAGGATGAGTATGAATCGCTGCGTCAAGAACTTCGCGGTACTTCAAATGACGCGCAAGGCAAGTCAACATCGGCTTCGGCATCCATGAGCGCATTTGAGCAGCGACGCGCAAAGTATTTGCAAAGGCGACCTGCGGGCGCAGCGTCCCAAAAGTCGCACCAGCGTAACACACTTGCCAAGTTGCAAGAGTTTCAGGCCAAGCTTGCCAAAGCTGGCGCCAATGCCAATGGCAAAACAAGTAGTGCCAGCAACACAAATGATACTTTAAAGGAGGAGGAAAACTACAAGGGTGGCATTGGTGAGAATCAAATGGAGGATGAGGGTGTTCAAGATGCGAACGGACATGAATGGATGCACACGGAGCTGAGATTCAAGCGGCACATTGATGACGCCTTTCGTTCTGATAAACGCGGAGAAAAAAGTCACGGTCGTACCGATGAACATGGCAAAGGAAGGGGGACCCACACGGACGACGAAAATGACGATGCTGATGAATTGACCATTATCGACGCCAAGACTGCGATGGGACGCGCGGCCTTTGATCAGCTCGAAGATGAAAGAAACCGTGGTCCACCGCATAAGAGGGTGTAAGCGTTTGACAAAGATGTAACGCCATGGCACCGCACTGACTCCTCGAGTTCTTGGGAACAAAGCGTTTGCAGGGGCGAATGAGCGAACTGGGCTTCTGAAACAAGATAATACGGAGTGGAGATTTCAACGCCGCAGGCGTACCCTATCAAATCTGCATCTTTGACCGATCGTCGCACGGTCTTTCGATACGCCTTTCACAGATGAAGTGGTTATTGAAAGAACAGATTGTTTTTTTCTTCTTTTTTTTCTCCGTTGTTGCATATCTATAATCTTTTTCTTTTTCTTTTTCACAGTTCCATCAACGTAGAGACGGTCATGCCGACGCCATTTCGTCGACGAGATCTGCAATGGAGGTCTCGAGGCGCGCCCACTCGTCCCTGCGCGGATTGGCAAGGTCTGCAGCTAGGTCAAAGACGTGAATGTTGCCTCGAGCATCTCCAGCGAGAACCTTGCGACCGCTCGGCGCCCACTGTAGACTTGCCAAGGCGGCAGTTGCCCCTTGCGCCCCCGCGGGCAAGGGGACCTTGAATCGGGCCTGTGGTACTTCGAGGTCGACATTGATGTTCCAAACATCGAGCATGCCAGCGCCATTAACGGTGGCAAACACCGAGGGGTGCACGGGGCTCCACTTGACATCAAACACGTAGTCCTCCGATCCCTCAAAGCAGGCGAGCGGCTTGTCACCCGAGCGATGGGACCAAAGCTTGACTGTCCAATCCATTGAAGCGGAAAGCATGAGATCCGCGGTCGCAGTCGTGCCCTTGTGAAAGTGCATCTTGGTCACCGGGCCAAAGTGCGCCTCGGTCTGTGACTGAACCCCTGCCTTGGTCCCATGCACCTGTGCGCGAAAGAGTCGACCGTCCTCGGCGCCGACAAAGAGCTCGTTGGTCTCGCCATCCGCAAAGGCCAACGAGGTCGCCGTCACGTCCTTTTTGTTATACTTGAGCTGTCTGCTGTCCGTGGGGGCCGAAATGTTTGCCAAGTTCCACACGCACAGGCGACCGTCCGTGCTCACGCTCACGAGATTGTGTGCATTGGCAGACCCCGTGACGGTCATGGAATAAACTGGATGCGTGTGGCTTTCCGGAGAAAGCAGGCTTCGCTGCACGGGAACCGATTTGGCGCGCATGTCCCAGAGCACAATCTGGCCTGAATATGTCCCGCCAATCACAAGATTTGCCGAGTATGGGTGAAAGCATGCCGCGTGCACAGGGGAGGGACAGGTAAAGACATATTCGGGGCGCTCGCTTGACATGTGCGTGGACCAAATGAGCACAACGCCGCTGGGGTCCGAGGCGCCCCTGGCCCAGTCCAGTTCAGAGCTGACCATGCGTTTCGTGTACGCTGCCAAAAAGAGCTCCTTGTGATGCGGAGACCACTGAATATCCGTGACAGTGCGGCCTCGGCTCCATCGTTCGTCGAAAATGGACTCGCTGAGGGTTATCCGCTCTGCTTCGGTTTGGCCGTTCGACTCGAGGCCGCCGTAATCGATTGTGATGTCGAAAAGGCTGTTTTGCTTCATGGCGCGCTCTACCACCCGCACGCTCTGGTTCAAAAAGTTCGTGTACGATGGTTCGGCCTCGAGCACAGTACGTTCCTCTTCGTCGAGACTGGGTGGCTCGGGTGTGGTCGTCTCGGTCATGGTGGCGGTAGATTCTGCAAGGCGCGGGGACGAGGGCGTCGACGGCGAAGGGGGCGCCTGCACAGAGCCTCCTCGCCAAGACCTTCGCTTACTTGTAGGCGAGCCCGGGCCACGGATGCCTCCATCTACCTCGTTCAGGTTATCATCGATATCGTCGAGTGGATCTGTTTGTGTTCCCTTGTCGTAGGTGTCCACCTCGCGCAGGGCCACGTTGACCGTGCCAAGTTGCGTGACCCGCTTCAAGCTCACGATAGGGCCGCGGCCTCTTGGTGCGTCGTCGGCTTGGTCTTGCGTGGGGTTTGCGCTGTGATCTTGGGTTTGGGCAGCGTCCTCTGCGTCCTGTTCGGTGCTAGGTGCAGTAGAGAGAAGCGACTCGATGAGGTTGTCAAGGTTGCCTCCTTCGTCCGAGGTTTGCTGCTGCTCTTGTTGGGGCTGCCGAGGTGGGTTTTCGCCTGCATTGATGACTCCTCCTTCTGCTGCTGCAGCAGCAGCTGCTGCTGCTGCTTCTCCACCCGCCGAAGGCTCGCGCGTCGTCGACGCGGCTTCTGCTGTGGCGCGCTTGCTGCGGCGCATCTCCTCGAGCCGCTTCCGCTTGGCCTCGAGGGCGCGCTTGCGCTCCTCATTGCGCCGCCGCGTCTCGTCCATCTTGGTCTCCTCGCGTCGTCGCCGCGGCCTCGCTTCGCCCGTGCGCGCTGCTCCGCTCTCGCGCTGGCTTCGCTGGCTGCTGGGCTCGCGGAGCTCTCTCTCTCTCTATCTTTTGATCGCTTTTGATCGCTTTTGACGGTTTGTTGTTTTTGCAAGTTGCAGTTATTCATCACTTCGCCGATGACATGTGATGATGGAGGGGCAGGACGAGCAAGCATTCCATTTTGCACGGGAAAATGGCAGACATCCATGACATCGCGAGAATCATAGACGCTCACGACATTATTTTCGTATGCTCACCGATTTTTGAGCATCCAAGTTCTGCACGACAACTTATCGTGAAACGACCACGCCGAGATGGAAAGGACCACCTTTGCGCATGACTTCTGGTCCTTATGATGGTGATGACAATATCCATGGATACAAGCGATCTGCGATCGATCCGGCTCACTTTCCTCGCACTTGCATCAAAATCTTGAATGAGAACCTGATTGCTTTCTTGGCCGGCGCGGACGTTCTGTGCATCGTTTCCTGCTTTGCATTTTTTCGGATTTTGAAAACCAGAAACTGACCCAACGAAGTTTTCGAATGGAAACGCACGACTTAGCGTCTGCAAGTCTAGCAGCAACTCGCTTCTGAGACTTCCTCCCCCATGCTTTATCATGCATGCATTGCAAAAACTATCCTTCCACTGTTTCTTTTTGGGTTTGTTTTGTTTTGATCTGTTTTGAGTCGTGACTTCGATACATTCAGAATGCTGGGACGCTCCGTAGCCATGGACCTTTTTGATTCTACGATGCTGTTTGCTCACGAGGCTGCCGGATTCATTTTCTACCCATTGCCTTTTGTTTCTGCAAGCCAACATCTTCCCGGTCCACGTCACAATGTGTCCCGAACCGCCCCTCCGCACGCACCTCTTCCTTTCTCCAAGGCCCGCCTTTCCTTTCCCTCCCCGCTTCCCAGCAGCCAGCTCGCTACATACACGCCGCCGAGCGCTTCATCCTCTCCCCCAAGCTCGCCTTGCCTCCTCCATCCCAGAAAGCCGTGAACTCCCTCCGTCCCTTTTGTGGCCTGCCCCTTGTCCTATCACGAGGTCATCGGCCGACCCGCAGCCGGCACCTCGCAGTCCCCTCCCTCCTCCTGCTCCCATTTCTCCCCGCGCACTCCCATCAACCTCAACCTGCTCCGCTCTTGCCGTCTCCCCTCTTGCCGTCGGACATTCGTCCCTCCCTCCCTGCCTCCCTCCCTGCTCCCGCGCCCTCGCGCCGCGTGCACGCCGCGGCCGCCCTCGCGCGCCGCTCCTTTTGTGTCTCCGCCGCCGCGCGAGAAGATGCCGCGGCGGCGTCAATTCCTGCTCCCTGCCCGCCTCCCTGCCGCCCCATCGTCCCGCCCGCATCCCAGCCCAGCCCAGCCCGTCCCAGCCCAGCCCGGCCGCGGCCGCCAGCTCGGAGCGCCCTGCGCGGCGCGGCCGCGGCCGCAGCGGACCTTGTCCCCGGCCGCGCGGCAGATCTGCAGCGGCCGCGGGGCGAGCGGGCAGGGCGCGCAGAGGGCGGCCGGGGGAGGAGCGGCTCGAGCCGCGGCGGGCGGCGGGCTGGGACGCGGCAGAACCCGAACGCGACGCGCGGCGAGGAGCTGAGCGAGGACGCGCGCAGAGCTCGCGAGGGCGCGCGGACGCGCGGGGGGAGGGGCAGGAGGGAGAAGGCGCGCAGAGCTCGACGCGGCAGGAGCGGCGGCGGCAGGGAGAGGCGCGGGAGGGAGAAGCGCGAGCAGAGCGCGGATACGGCATCGACCGTGGCCTTGAGCGCGCGCGCGAGCGAGCGAGCGAGCGGGAAAGCGACCATGTGGGCCCGCGTGGCGCGGCGGGGCGCGGCGAGCGCGGCGTCGTGGGCGGCAGTGTCCGCGACCGCGACCGCGACCGCGCAGAGGAAGGCCGCGCGGAGGCAGCCTGCGCGGGCGCTGGCGGCAGTTCTGTCCGCCGAGAACCCGACCGGCGTGGACCTTGACCTCGGCCTGGGCCTCACGCGCGAAGGCGCAGCGACCCGCCTCGGAGGCGTGCGCGGCTTCCGCGCGACCCGCGCAGCAGAGGGCAAAATCCCGTTTCTCCTGGCCGACATCGGTGAGGGCATCAAGGAATGCGAGGTGATCGAGTGGCAGGTCAAACCTGGCGATACCGTGGAGCAGTTCCAGGGCATTTGCGAGGTCTCCTCCGATAAGGCCACCGTGGTGGTGTCCTCCCGGTACGACGGCAAGATCCTTTCGCTCGAATGGGAGGTCGGTGACATGGCCCAGGTCGGCGAGCCCCTCGTCTGGATGGAAGTCGAGGGGAAAGAGTCCGCTTCCGCGCAAGAAGTCAAGGAAAACGAGCTGCCCGAGGAAGCCGAGGCCAAAGATACCCTTGCCCAAGGCGAGGGGGCCAACGCCACCTCTCCCGAACCCAGCAACAGCAAGACCCCGCAACCTGCCGTCGAGGTCGCCACGCCGCCTCGGAGTCTCGAGCGCGAGGGCACCTTCTCCGTGGACCCTGTCATCCGCCCGAGCTCCTCGCCTGCTCCGGATCCATCCACACCCAGGGTCGCGCCCTCGCGCCCTGGGGACAAGATCACCACTACGCCCGCCGTGCGCCGCCTTGCGCGCGATCACGACCTCGACCTTAGTGTCATCGAAGGAACTGGGCCGCAGGGCCGCATCCTCAAAGGTGACGTCCTGGCGTACATTGCATCTGTCCCCATCGAGGAGCGCCGCAGACAGGCCCAAGCTGCTCGTGAGCAGGCAGCCAAGGAAGCGCGGGCCGCTCGTGGAGAGCCAGAAGAGGTCCCCGCGCCTTCGACCTCGGACAAAGATAGCACTGGTGACGAGAGCAAGGCCGCCGCGGGGGTCCAGCGCCTCACTGACGACGTCGTTGTCCCCGTTCGCGGCATCCAGCGCATCATGGTAAAGTCCATGGAAGCGTCTCTTAGCATTCCCCATTTCAACTTGATGGAGGAGTACGACATGACGCAAATGGCAGACTTCCGTAATGAGCTCAAGGCCGTCGCGGAGACACGTGACATTCGTCTCAGTTACATGCCAATCCTCATTAAGGCCACCTCGCTTGCCCTCTTCCGATTCCCGGGCCTCAACGGGCACATCAATGCCGATGCCACCGAAGTGACTCAGAAAGCTTCGCACAATATTAGCGTCGCCATGGACACTCCACGAGGATTGCTTGTGCCTGTCATCAAGGATGTGCAGAACAAGAGCATTCTCGAGGTTGCCCAAGACCTTGTGCGTCTTCAGGAGCTTGGCAAGAATAATAAGCTCGGCGAGAAAGAACTTTCCGGCGCCACCTTTACCCTCTCCAATATTGGAGCAATTGGCGGCACCTACGCCTCGCCGGTCATTCCCTCGCCGACCCTGGTCATCGGTGCGATTGGCAAGATTCAGACGCTCCCGCGCTTCCGCGATGAGCGCGACCCCGACGCAGGTGTTTACCCAGCCAAAATGATGAACATTAGCTGGGCCGCAGACCACCGCGTCGTCGACGGCGCCACGATGGCCCGCTTTTCCAACCAGCTCAAGCAGTACATTGAGTCGCCCAGCTCAATGGTATCCGATCTGCACTAGCTAGCTTGGGACCATTTTCCAGTTCTTGTAAGACTCCTCATTCCATGTAGGCAATGCAATGCAATTTTTATTTTTTCGTGCAAATGTAGTAAGGACATTACAATTTGAGAAAGCTCATCATGGCGCTTCGAAAACAAGAACAAATCAAACAAATCAAAATGACACAAACACACGCATGCGTTCAAAGTTGGCATGCGCCGGGCGATCAATGGTCTGTAGCGAGCCCAGTCCCCTAATATCTGTGGCGCTAAAAAGAAAGCTACTTATACACGCATGATACAATTTTTACTTTTTACGTGTGAATCACAGGTTCAGGGTCAATTGCGAAATTGCTCGAAGGCTTCACCACGCCGCGGCGAATGGTATCGAGAAACTGATCGATTGCAAACATTTCAGGGTCCACGGAGCTCTCACTGGCCTCCCCTTTGACCTTTTCCTCTCCGTCCTCGCGTTTAGCAGACTCTTTAAACTTGCCGGTACGGCGCACATGTTGCGCGTCCTCATGAGAGTGAATCCGGTCAGGAAAAGCATTCCATAAAAAGTGTTCCAACTGCGAATCATGAATCGTTTCGTCGATTTTCTGCAACAGTTGCGTCAAGTCATTCACCTTACAACTGCCCATCTGGTCGTACTTGAGCGAAGCCACCTGCAGACCCTCAACCAGGGCAACGTAAAAGTCTCGAATCTCTTCAAGGTGTTGACGCTTGATCACAGCCACAAACGTGTCTGTATTGCTTGCTTGGCCATTCTCACCTTGCGACTCAAGTAACAAGTCGATAAAGACCAGAGGCATGGGCTGCTCGGCATTAACGCATTCTTCGAGCTCGTCCATGAAGGCATCCTTCTTTTGCGGAAACATGCTTCCCAGCGATGCAAAAAGTGTCGCTTTCGAGACTTCTCCGAGAGAGCCACCCATGTCGAGCGAGCTGAGCTTTTGCAGAAACGATCGCAACGACGTGAGCATCACCTGCTGGTCGATGTAGGCGCCCTCCGGGATCGATCGGATGAGCGCAAGACGGAAGAGCTCCAGGTCAGGGTCCCATTTCATCTGTTCCAAAGAATACAATACATTGTATGCCCACCGCGTCACTACAGACTGTAGGCCATACCTGTTCTTCAAAACGTGATTGAAGGCATCCGCAAGAGAAACGTAGCTCGATCCCACCGCACTTGACTTCTCCTTGACCAACTTGAAGTTCCACACCTCGTGAATGAGATCGCGAAGCTCGCCGCGAGGCATCATGCGTATCGGTACGGTTCCTTCGTGTTTGAGAAAGTGCGGAACTTTTGAGCCACGTCCCAAGGCGTGCAAAAGCAGCTCACCACGCTTGTTATGCTCAAAGTACATTTCGCGCTCGTACCATTCGAGTTCTGCCACACTATCGGCGCTTATTGAGATGGAAGCGCGCACGCGGCCCGACATTGTAAGAAATTTGCGGTTCGCCAGAGTAAGCTCCATCGATACATACGACTCGGCAACTTTTAGCTGAGATCGCGCATCTCGCAGCTCCTTTTGCAGCGTGCGGAGCTCCTCGTGAGCCTGAAGGAGCTTAGGGCCATCAAGACCAAGCCGTTCAATCTCCTTGGCAATCTCCAGCACCGCTTCTTTCGTTGGTCGAAGTAGTTGGTTTCGATCATTGCCTGGAACAGCGACCGGACCCTGGCTGGGTGATGCTGGTACTTTGGATCGCATCGCGTTCGTGGCGGCCGACACAATCGATGAAAAGTCCAAGCTGGCAGCCTGATTAATGCTTGAGGAGGACGAGCCCCGGGACTGTCGAGAACCGCGCGATGTACTTTTTGAACGAGGAGTCGAGCTTGATCCGAGCTTCTTTCCGCTCATCTTAAAGCTCTCCATGGAAGACTGTCTTACGATCGCTCTCGCGACAGAAGAACCTCGACGCATCACCGCGGGGGGTGCAGGAGACGACGCCTTTGTCGTTCCAATAAAAGATCCACTCCGGGAAAACTGCGTACGCTTGGCCTCCGCTTCCGAAACCGACTGACTTCTTTTCAGTATAGCTGCGCGACGCGACTGCGATCGCTTCAAACGTGAGGCGAGCGCAGGCGAGGAGCCACGGGTCGACAAGAGCTTGCCCTCATCCATGACGATATTTTTGCATAGCGGAAGAGCTTCTTCGAGACGAGGCCGCGGTGTCAACGATCGCTCCAGCTCCTTTTCCTTTTCCACTTTGTTTTGGTGCTCGGTACGCTCACGACGCAATTCCTCATTATGGTCCTGAATTCCGTGTACCACTTCCATGTACGCTGCTTGCCGCATCTGCATTGACGCTTCTCGGACAGCGATTTGATCTTTCACTTCAAGGATCTCTTGGCACACGGCTTCAAACTCCTCCTTTGCAACGGTGCCCTTGTTCAGCTCCATTTCCTCTCGATAGGTCTCAAACTTTTTCGTGGCCCGCCGAAGATCAACGCGCAGGTCTCGGCGGCGATTGGTGGCTTCGTACAAGAGCTGTGAGATGCGATAGACAGCCTTTGTCTGTTCCTCGATCGCCACCGCAAACTGCTCTTGCTTTCGAACTTCTTCGTCCACTTGGGCCTGAATAATTTCAACCACACCTTTTCCTTTCTCGCGCGATGCCTCAATCGCGTGGTATTCTTCAAGAATCTTCTCTAGGTCATCCTCGACAGCTGCAAATTGCTGCACAAGGTCAATATACTCGTGTTTCATTGTGCCGACGCGAGCTTGCTTCCGTTTACACTGTTCGCGTAGCGCTTCAATTTCACGCTTTAACACCCCCGTTTCAATGCAATAAAAGTTGCGCGATTGCTTCACGCCACTCGTCTCGCCTCCATTTAAGCCTTCCCGAATCGCTTTGCAGGCATTGCGCAAAACGTCGCCAACAATCGGGGTCATGTGCCTAGCTTTGGCCATCTCTTCCACCGCTTCTACGCAGGAAAGGGCATAGGCCGGGTCGACGACAGGTTTGCTCTTGCCGTTGGTATCTGTTGTAATAAGAGTCGAAGGCCGTCGGAGTCTTTCCGTATCGCTGCGACCGGCCAAGTCGAGGTCGACGCCAGGAGGCTCGCCCGTGATTTTTTCCTCGAGTTCACGTTGCCGCGTCAAAGTTTCTTCGTGCCAGATTGACTTGTGCTTGGCTTCGAGCACGCGCACCTGCGCTTGCAAAGAGTCTGAACGAAAGCGTCGATGATGCGGTCGCGCTTTTTCTCGGGTTCGAGGCGACTGTTCCGCACTTTCGCTTTCACGTCCGTCTTTCTGACCTCGTAGAGCCTTGGCCATGATGCGCTTCATCTCTCGTTCTTCTGCAGGAGCTGCATCGGCCTCTTCTTGATCGCTCGAGCGACCCGCGGTCACAGGATCGCGCCCGCCCATGCTTTCACTTTTGGCCTGGCGTTAAAGCACGCATGCATTCACGCGCCACGCACGCACGCATGCGTGCCGTCAGGCGATTGATCGACGTATACACAAACAAAGACTTCCTTCCACCTCGCAGAATGCGCACAAGGTATGCTATGCTACAAAGTGTGTGTGTGTGTGTGAGAGAGATAATAGAAGGAAAAGGGAGAAAAAAAGGTTCGTTTTTTAGCAGTGGAATGTGGAGCGCAGTACACACCTCATTTCCTGGCACACGAATGACACATGGACACGGCCTCGGACGCGAAGCGAGAGGAGTGCGGCCAAGAAGGAAACAGACTTAGACGCGTCGAGACGAGACGCGAGAGCATCTTCAGCGCGTGCGCGTGGTCACGTCTGCGAGCCGCGGGCTGCGCTCAGGCGCAAGGCCCTTCTGGCAGAATATCCTGATAACATGTCTGCGACCGGCGCTGGCGAGCGACGCAAGAGCGTCGTCGAAGTCGCAGAGGAGGAAGCGAAGGCGTCTTCGGATCATAGACGCAAGCACGCACTCGAGCGTCTTGGCGTGTACCACCCCAAGTCCAAGGAGGAGAGCCAGGTTGCAAGTCTCCAGCTCGAGGTCAAAGAGCTTCGAGACGCCCTGGAACGCGAGCGCGCGTTGCGTTTCCGAGATGAGCAAAAGTCCAAGTCGCTACAACGGCGCGAGGAGCAATCTCTGAGCAGCGAACTCTCCGCACTTTCGCGCAAACTGCACGAGACACGAGCCAATCACCAAGAGGAAATGAAACGCGTGCACGCTACCGCAGCCGCAGAGGTTGAAGAGCAGATTGACCGCCAACGCGGCCCCGTCTTTGAGCGTCTCGAGGAACGCATGATGACCTTGCTCCGCTCTCAGGTCAATGCAGGCGAGGGCAAACTACTCGACCTTGTCATGGAGGCCACTGCTGGCTTTGTCGAGCAAGAGTGCGCCGAAGGTCCCGGGAACCCGGTTTTTCGCTCGATCCGCCAAGGTGTCGAGGACAAATTGCGCAAGGCGTGCGCGCTTCGCACAGGAAGTCTGTACGAGTCTATTGAACGAGATGTTCGCGGTCAGCTCGCCAAAGAAAATGCCGCCGCTCTTGCGCAACAAGCCGCCGAAGCAGAAACACTCGAGCGCGAGTACCATCTCAAGCTTGAAACCGCCATCAAAGATATGCAGGCCAAATTGCACGGCGAGCACACAAAGCTGCGAAACGAACTTAGCGCCGCCATGCACGAAACCGGCGAAGCGTCTTTGGATGCTTTCATGCAAATGTTTCACCACAAGGCCGAGGAGAGTATGGAGGCCATGCTGGCCCAGTCTTCCCAGACGCACGAAGCCGTGAGTGCTCGACTCGCCGAACATCTCGAGAAACTCGCCTCTGTCCAGGATGCACACGCGACGCGGGTCCGCGCAATGGTCGATGAAGGGGCCTCTCGACTCTCCGAGGCTCTGGCAACGCAACGTCGGGGAGACGAGGCGCGCGAAGCCAGCGAAAAGGACATTCTATCCGGACAAATCACCGCCATGTCGCAAATTATCCAACAGGAACGCGATGCATGGCATGCTTCGTTGGACTCGATCCGAGGTCAGCACGAAGAGAGTCGCAAAGGCTTTGAAGAGCTCTTTAAGCAAGAGCGCGAGCGCATGGAGACGGAAAAAGCCGCCTTTGAAGCGACAATTCGAGCCCAGTACGAGCTTCTTGCCTCAACGCTGCGAGAAGAGCACGCCGAGACCGCAAAGACGGCAATGGAGCGACAGGTCGAGCTGTCCTCGAAGGAGGCGCTCATGGAGCGAACAGAGTCGAGAATGGCGGCCGAGGCTGCGCAGCGCGCAGAAAAGCAGGCCGCGACCAAATGGGAGCAAACCTTGCGGGACAAAGCCGCCACTTGGAAACGAGAGGAAGAAGAGCGCCGCGTCATGTTGCAGACCGATCTCGCGCAGCGTTTCGACACGCAGCTGCGGGGCGTTGAAGATCGCCTTCAAGCAGCGCACGAACTTCGTGCGGCTACGGAGGCTGCCTGGGCAGAAGAGCAAACACGAATCATCGATACCTTTGCCCACACCGAGACAAGCTTCAAAGAGACATGCGAGCGACTTTTCCATGAGCGCATGGATCGTTACGTTCGCGCAAGTGAAAAAAGACTGCGAGCGCTTCAGGAAGAAATTCTGCAGCAGGCTGCAAACGCTGCCGAGACACGCGCGCAGCTCGAGCTCCGAGTTGAAAAGGTTCGCGTGTGCGGTGAGCTGGACAAGGCCGCCTATGTCGCCGAAGTCCAAAAGATACACGAGCGCTCCCTCGCTGATCTCCGGGAGCAGCACACCGCAGCGCTGAGTGAGCTTGCCGAGGAGCTGCGCAAAGCACGCCAAGAGATTCAGGTTCTAAAGTCCGCACACGTTTTGGGCGTGCAACAGACCATGAGCGACAGGATCGGCGATTCTGTGGAGCTAGAAAAGCTTCAGGCCCGCCTGGGCGAGGAGGAGATGAGGCGTCGAGCTGGAGCCCAAGCGATGCAAGAGCATCGCGAACGCATCATTTCGCTGTGGGGATCGCTCAAGCTTCAAGCTTCGGACTGCGAATCATTTTTCCTCGAAATCTTCCACGCAGCGCCGTATTCTGCAGACTTTGAAAAACTTCTGGAGCGGCATCTTCACATGTTGGCCGCGCGCATTCCAATTGCCAAGCTCCTTGGTGAGAGAGAGGCGCTTACGGAGGCCTTGAGTCAGAGATCGTGGGACGTGAGAAATGCGCCCCAGGTTCGCGTTGAGAAGGAGTGCTTGCTGGCGCGCCTCGGTGGTCTGAACAAACGCCTCGAGGTCGAGCTTGAACGTTTCAGTGCGCAGTTCCCGAACGAGGACTGGGCTCGGGCATGCCAAAAGGAGTTACAGACTTCACTGAGGGTCGTCCCAGGCGCGACCCTATCCTTTGCAGCAGCACATTACGAGTCTCCAGGTCAAAGGAGAAGAACCTTCCTTCCTCGATCAACACAATGGTCGCGCAGCACTCCCCAAGAGCTTTCCTTTCGTGTCACGCAAATGGACGACGCTGACCTTGACGATGCGAGTGTTGTCGAGCTATGATGGTGTCCAACCAAGACTGATGTCATCATTGAGCACTGAAGATTCTGTGGAGATTGAACATGACATGAAAGGAAGGCGCGTCCGGGCGTCCAGAGAATGCGCAAGATAGACAAGAGGACGGACACAAACGCATTGGTCGCTGCAAGTCTGCACTTTCGAGTGCATGGCAGTGTACAGACCGCATGCGCAACAGTGCGGTAGATTATAAGAAAAGGTGGTGACATTGGCAAAACGTACTCGCATGCGCCTACTTCACTGCAATGTAGGAAAACTATTCAATTTTATTGTTTTGTCTTTCATTCGAAAGAAATAACTTGTAACGTGTGCATAAAGAGCTGCCATCAAGCTTGCTTGGACGCCAAGCAACAACGTGGCTCGGTATTCTTCAATCAATCAATCAATCAATCAAAGAGGGCACGCTCCTCCGCGGTCGGACCCTCTTCTTCCTCTTCGGCTTGCTTGCCCGTACTTACGCGGCTGGTGGGCGCGGAAGCGAGCTCTCCGTTCAGCGAAACGCCAATCTCATCCAGGACCTGTTGCGTCATCTCGTCAGCCTCCTCTTCGATGTCGTCATCGTCGAGAGTTGCGAGAGCATCGTCCATCATTTCCTCGTTGACACTGAGACGTTCCATACCCATTTGAAAGTCCATCATGTTTCTTTGCAGTTTCTGCACGTTGGCAGCCTTGTTCGCGCGCTTCATAGCCTTGGTGGTGCTCTTAAGCGCAGTGCCCATCGAGTCCGTGGCGGCCATCATGGTCGCCTTGGTTTTGACTGCGCCCAATTGCGAATGCATTGTGACGAGTCGGGTTTTTGCGTTCCGGACTTGGACGAGCTGCTTGGCAAGAGCTCGAACTTCGGCCTCGCGTCCACTGTTCTTGGCGGTACGTTTAATCTCTGCCACAAGGCGCTTCTCCTCGTTCTCCAAGCGGGCACGCTCCCTGTTAAGTTCGCGCTGACCTTTGCCCACTTCGCGCTTCGTCTTCTTTGCCTCATCCTTTACAGAAACCTTTCTGAAAGGGTTTGACATTTTCTTGTTTTTGCGGTGGTGTTGGTCTTGGTGTTGGTCTTGGTGGTGGTTCTGGTGGTCCTGCTTCACGCGCAGCGCAGCGCAACGCAACGCAGCGCAGCGCGGGCGTACTCGGAGCGTGTGCGCTCGCGAGGCTACCGAATCGATCGCTAATGCGGGCCTTGGACTTTCCGCAGGTCAGCGCCGGCTCGGCCGCACGGAAGCAACAGGTACGCTGCGGTCCACGCGGGGGCGGCGCAGGCCCTGCTCTCCCCTCCGGCGCGCTCGCGCGCAACGTCTGTGGCCGAAGGCGTCCCGTGCGCTCGCTCGAATCCGGTTTGGCGAAGTGTCTTGCGCCGGCGAATCGGCGAATCCATGCAGGCGACGGGGATACTTGGAGAACCGGAGTTCCGCCGGTGCCTGCCTTCGAGATGTCTGTCTCGTTATGCGCGCCATGGTGACAAACAAGCGCGAAGATCTCGGGCCGCCATCTTCAACCAAGACGTTTTCCAGTGGCACCTCACGCTCCGGGTCTAGATGACCAATGCAAATACCGTGGACGCTGGTCGCTCGTGCCAGGAAACCAACTCTCGAGCGGAGACGAGGGACCGGCTTGTCGGTCGGAGGGAGTGGAGGAGAGCCGGACGAGAAAGACGGTCACGCGGAACTTGCCGCGCCTGACTAACTGTAAAGTTTGGGAAGGAAGGGTATGGCACAGGACGGTGGGGTGTCACAAGAGACCGTCGCGAGCATCGCGAAGCGACAGCGACTAGGGCTAGGCGCAGTTCCGTGTTGGTTGAAATTCCTTCAGGTGAAGCAATCAAGGAAAAAGGAGAAATGTCTGGTGTTTTTTGGTCTTGCAAGCAACTGCACAGCGAGAAATTTGACTTTCTGAAAGCCAATCAAAATGAGTAAAAGCAAGCTAGAAAGAGTATGAAGCATAACGCCGTGTCCCGGCGCTGAGGCGTCAAGCGGCTTTGTAAGAAAGAATCAAATAAAAAAACACGACCCAACTTTGAAGCGCCCGGCACCCTTTGGCCTTACCATAGCTAATCACGAAAAGGGAGAACGGCTGTGCGTCAGTATAGTCCATGTCACGCTCGGTTCAAGTTTCTGAGTCGAGCATGCAATGGAAAGTCGAAACAGAAGAAACAAATCCGTGTACCGCACTCGCTCGCAATTATCGCTCGCATTTCTTGCATATTGACATCTCAAATGATGCTCTGGTCTACTTGCGTGTACCGTGCCTTTGCCAACCATTCTGCACAGGAAAAGTTTCGCAGACCCCCTCCCCTTTTCGCCCTCTCTTCAAGCACTCTTCGTGTCGCCAAGATCCCTTTCTACTACTTTTCGACAAAGCGGAAGCGCTTTACTTTGCTTTGAGTCGTTCATATCCTCTCACATTGGCCTGCAATTTACAAAAGAGAAGCGAGCATTGCTGGCCTGGGAACTGTCGCAGCCCTTTTGTCGCTCGCATCCCGGGGCCATGTCCCACAACACCCTGCACCAAAATGCCATCCCACCAGCCGCAAGAACTGCACTGCAGGCACCTCCGATCGCGTCGATGGACGCAAAAGGCAAACGCACTGGCCTGTCGTGGCACGCCACCTCCCTTCGGCAAGCGCGTCCTGGGGCTTTGGGGGTAGCCGCTGCTGGCGGACAGTTGCGGCGCCCGCGCTTGGTCCCGGACTCGGGCCAGACCTTTTGCGAGCCTGCACCATGTCATGTCACGTCATGTGATCTGCAGCTGCTCCAGACAGGCGATCGAAGGTGGCTCTCCGGCCACGCGGCCGCAGAACTCCTTCTCTGCGCTGGGCTGGGCCGAGCCGGCACGATGCTCCGCAGGTCGCGGCGCGGCAGTCTCGCAGCGGCGGCAGCGCCCAGGACCCTGGACTCGCAAAAGCCGGCGGCCTCGAGACCCAAGGCTGATGTCGAGGGTTCCGAGGGACCCGTTCAGCCCAGCTCGCACGAGCCGGCCAAGGTGCTGGGAAGGCTGCGCAAACGCAGTATGATCATCAAGGGCAAGAGCGTGCGCAAGCGCCGCGAAAGCAAAACCCCGGAAGACGCTCAGCCCGCGAACAACAGCGGGCCGACCAAGAAATCAAGGTCGAGCGTCTTGTTGAAAAGGTCCGCATCGTTTTCCTTTGCATCCATGCGGAAACGTGGACCGCCAGCGCAGAATGTGAGTCCGCACAATGCAGGCGCGGCTGCTCCCGCGCTGAGATCTTCGCGGTCATTCTTGTCCATGTCGAGGCCTGCTGTCAAAGTGGTCTGCCCGGACAATGCGGCCCACGACGCGGTTAAGACCAAAATCTTGGTAAAGACCCCCAAGGGCAGCGCGGCCGGCGGCGCTCTTGGCGAGCTCTTGCGCATCGTCAAGGTACCCGAGACGGCCATCAACGCAGCAGGCGACGGCGTGGTCTGGGAAGCGAGCTTTGAGGCTACTTGGACGCGGGCACTTACCAAAGTTCTGCAGAACCAAGATCGCGCTTCTGTCTGTATCGCCTTTTTAGCGATACGCTCCATGCACGCGCAGTGCGACGTTGAGCTTTCGGAAGAGCATCTTGCCACGTTTCTTTCTTGCGGAAAACTACATAGCGATGAGATTGTCGCGGGTCCAGCACGCGAGACACTTCTCACGACGCTACTGCGAGAGTCGCCGCCGCCGCTGCAGGTCATTGAGCGCCTTCTCAAGTTCACGAGCAACGAAGTGGCCATCAATCCCCGGAAGCGAGATCACAGCGGTCAGACTGCTTTGCAGGTTTTTGTACAAAGGGTCTGTGAGGAAGACTTTTTCCACGCGTATCTTGCGCTCGGAGAGAACCCCTCGTTTACCACCGAGGTACTTTGCATCCTCGTCCATCTCGAAAAGGCTGGTTTCTTTGCGTGCGTGGACACGACCGAGCTACGAAGTATGGAAGATAAGCTCACTGTGGCGGTTGAGCGATGCCAGGTGCAGCTTCGCTCCCTCCGAGACGACGCAACGATTCGGAGCCATGTTGACTCGCTGCGCCAGATGCAGCCTTGGGATCGAGCTACCTTGCATGCGCAAAATCGCATTGCGCGATCCTTTCAACTTGCTCTCAAGTACCACGCGGAGGAGGTCAAAGCTCGTGGCATCAAGGTCTTGGCACTTCTTGGGCAGATTCGCAACGTTTTCACCGAGCGTCTTCGGAAACGGAGCCCCAAACCAACGATCCCACCCGTGTCGCCAAAGGATGAGGAAACGGGCACCACAATCGGTACAGCGCGAGAAGCAAAACTTTGCTCGGAGTCAACAAACGAGCATGTGGAAATGGAGAAACCTTCGTCTGCATTTTTCCAGCATGCACCAAGTCTTGCCCTGGGTCTTTTGACGCTTTGGGAGTTGGTTCGCCGTGCTGTACTTGTTATGCAAATTTGCGAGAGCTCAGGGACAAAGTCGCGGGCGTGTCGATCCGAGGAACAATCACTCGCGCTCGTCGGTATCGTACTCTGTGTCTTGCTCATGGTGTCAGCCATTTCCGCGGTGTGGTTCGTTCGAGCTCACAGAATTACCACCGTCATCATGGCAGCATTTACTGTACAGAGTGCTGCCCAATGGTGGGCCGGCAGCCTTGTCGACGGTCTCCGTATGGTCATCTATGTGGCGATCGCGATCCAGAGCTGCGAGACCTGGCCTACTTTTGGATCCGTGCCACTTCGATTTCGGACTATTCTGCAAAAAAGACTGGGTTAGCGTCGATGCGCTTGGACAATCGCCGAGCAACATCTCTCAGTTTGTAAGAAATGGTCACCAACTTGCAAGAGAGGTCACATAATAGTGAGAGAACGTGACAATGAACTATATTGACCCTTTGTAGAGCTTGGGGAAGTCTTTACATGTGACGCGCGTTGGTTCGGGGGCCATCTTGGCGCGCTTGGGCATTTGCCGAGCACAATTGTCTCCAAGTTGCACGAAAGAAGAATATCAACTTGCAAGGGAGGTGACATAGAAATGGGAAAACGTGACATTGGTCTATACTGAACCTTTGGAGAGCTTGAAGAGACCTTTACATGTGACGCGCGTTGGTCCTGGGGCCTTCTTGGAGCACTTGGACATTTGCCGAGCATAATCGTCTCCGACTTGCAAAAGAAAGGTCATCAACTTGCAAGGGAGGTGACATAGAAATGGGGAAACGTGACATTGGACTATTTTAGAGCTTAGAGAGGTCTTTACGTGCGACGCGTGCTGGTTCTGGGGCCGACTTAACACGCTTTGGGACGTCTTGAAAGGAGACGTCATTGTCAAGCTCTTGCGCAACAATTTCGGCAACTTCGGCACGGCAGCGTGCGCCTTGGCAATGGCCCATGCCAGCGCGAGTTCGCCACTTGACAGAGTCAGTCGAAGTAATGGGAATACCAGCTTGACGAATGGCCTGGCGAATCGCACCGCGACTTATTTGCTCGCAGGTACAGACGATTTCTTTATCGCTCTCCGAAGCGTTGACGCCGAGGTCAAGCTGTCTGACGGGATGACGACGCGATGGCTGAAAGTTGTCCTTCTTTTCCAGCGCAAGACCGGCACCCTGCAGAATTTCGCGAACCATCTCGGCAATCGCTGGCGAGCTCGTGAGACCCGGGCTCTCGATTGCGGCAACATGCACAAAACGAGGAACTTTGATGTCTTCCTCGATCATGAAATCACTCCGCGGACCGCGCGCGCGAAGACCTGAAAAGGTGGTGAGGTTTTCGCGCGTATCAAGGTGAGGCACAGAACGACGCGCGGCCCAGGCCACGTACGCTAGTTCACTCATGTCTGTGGACTTGTCGAGCTTGTCTTGCTGTTCTGAGGCAGATGGACCAAGGAGTAGCGCGCCAGCAAACGTTGGTGACACGAGAATTCCTTTTCCCCAACGTACTGTTGGTGTCTGAAAAATGACTCGCGAAGCCATGTGCCCCTGCGACTTTTCGAGCAAAATGTACTGGCCTTTGCGGGGCAGAATCTTATAAGAGAGGCCCGCGCCGGCCATGCGGGCGATTTCGTCCGAGAAGAGGCCAGCGGCGTTAACGACAAAGTCCGCATCGACAGTGTATCCAGAGCGGGTCTCAATCCGAAAAATCGGCGAGCCGCCGCGCAGCGGCCTCAGTCGCTCGATGCCCGTCACCTCCGCGCCGACATGCACCTCGACACCATTGGCCATGGCGTTCTCGGCCAGCGCATAGCAGTATTCGTAAGGGGACACAATGCCCGCCGTGGGGCAGTGCAGTGCGGCTTTGACACCGACGCTAACATGAGGCTCCATTTCACGCACTTGTTTGCCATCAATGATTTCGAGGTCATTGACGCCATTGAGACGGCCATTTTCCGCAAGCTTTTCAAGATCCTTCACTTCTAGATCCGTAAAGGCGAGCACGAGCGATCCGATTTCGCGATACCCAAAGTTGAGCTCTTGGTCCAATTGTGCGAACTTGCGGTTGCCTCGGCGACTCAGCTTGCTTTTCAGAGTCCCGTGTTTGGCGTCATAGCCGCCGTGCACGATGCCCGAGTTTGCCTTGGTCGCGCCTTGCGAGAGGTCGTCTTCCTTTTCCAAAAGGACCACGCGCGCCCCAGAGAACTTGCTCAGCTCTCTTGCAATGGCGCATCCTACCGCGCCGCCGCCCACCACGGCCACCGTCGGCATTGTCTTCTCGCGAAGCGTCCGAGGTCCGTCCCTGGCAGTCTTAGCTTTGCCTCTTTTCGTTTTTGCACACAGAGAGAGAGAGAACGCGCAACTCAGTCAGTCGATCCAGCAATCGGTCACCTTTGCCTCGGCGACCAAGAAAGGAAAGAGCTCGAACCCGAGCTCGAGCGAGAAGTGCGAGCTGTCGGCTCGCGACAGCCCGCGACAGCTCAACGCATTCTTGCTGACTTTGAGTCAGCACTGGCCAAAGTGGATGTCGGTAGGTTAAGGGACGCAAGAGCCCGATGAAGCGAGAACAGAAACTTCGATCTTTGTTCAACCAAGTCTTTGCGAGACGCCGTCGCTGCGTTTCGAATAGGCTTCAAGCCTAAACTTGCAAATCTACTTTTAAGCCTTGAATCGCCTCGAACGCAATGTATACTTCTGTCTAGCCTACGTCTGACTGAGCTTCCCGGATCATCATTGCCGGCATCCTCGTATCGACTCGCTTCGCTTAGGCGCCAGCAGCCAGCCTGCTTCTCCTGCTGCTTGCCAAATAAAAACACTGTCATCGGCGTCGTCACTTTCCTCGGCGGCCAAGCCAGCCACGCCAGCCACTGCCAGCCACTGGTAGCCAGAAGTCGAGAGCAGCCGTCGCACTGCCAACACCAAAAATAGACGCTCGCTCACGAGCACCTCCCACTGTCTTCCTGAGTGTGGTTTAGCAAAAACAAAACCAACTGCAACCCAAAGCTCGGAGAGACTCTAGTATGCCTTCGGCGCCTCCTTCTCGGCTCCCGAGCGCAGTCTTTCTTGCTTTTCCTCGCTCGCTCGCTCGCTCTCTCGCTTGCTTGCCTGCTTGATCTCGACGGTTACGCTGCTCCCGCATTTTTCGATACATACAACATTATATATTCTCTAATACTAAACTAGTATCTTTCTCATACCCGATTTACTTTGCCCGCAATCTCTCAATACAAATCAATAATCTTGCAATGGCTAAGTGGTAGCAAAGTAACAGCGCGGCTCGGGCCGCACGACTTCTTCTCCTTTTCTCCTTTTTCCGGGCAGACCGACAAGGAAACAGCCGCGGCAGCCGCAGCAGCAGCAGCACCGGCGCCGCTGACCGCCGCGCGCAGCCGCCGCAGAACCCGCCGCCGCCGAGCCCGAGACGCTTGCCGCCGCCCTCGCCCCTGCCGCCTCCGCGGACGCCCTTGCCGCCCTCGCCGCCAGGGCCGAGACCGCCGCGAGGACGGAGCTCGTCATCGCCATCGCCGACAAACCGTCGTCGCCGACGAGCAAAGTCCGCTCGACTCGACTCGGCTCGACTCGGCTCGACTCGCGGGCGCTCCCAGAGAGAGAGAAAGAGTCCTCGACGGGTCCGTGCGCGTGCGCTCGACTGCTCGGACGGAGACGTGCCGGCGTGCAACTGCGCTTCCTCGCTTCCCGGCGACGGACGGCGACGCAGACGCGGAGAAAGTCGACGACAAGAGCGAGCACCTCGATCTTGCAGGACAAGCACACGAAACGCAACTCCGAACCTAGAGAGTGACAGTAGCAGGGAGAACAACACGTTAAAGGCGAGCACTTGCACACAGGGAGCACTCAGTCGGGTCACTCCGCGAGCCAGACTCGCTATATGGCCAAGGTGCCTTCAGGGCTTGCAGCATCATCATCAGCATTAGCCTTCGCAGCAGGCCTCGCCGCAAGGGCAGCAAGAGCGACAGGGTTTTATAAAGGAAGTTTTTCCCAGTCCACGCGAGCGCTTGCTCCTCTGGGAATTGCTCTTGTATTTCTCGTCTTTTACCGCAAAAGCGTTGCTTCGAAAGCTCTGCTGACTCTCCGCAGTCTGCTTGCTCACGCATTGAACTTACAGGCATCAAAGGTAAAGCGAGGACCTTGCTTCAAGGTCCTTCCAACTCCACCCAAAACGCAGGGTGTCAAGTGCCCCCGGGAGGGCGAAGTGGTCCCGGAGCTCGCGGCGACCAAGGGTCCGGCCGTGAGTGAGATCGAGTCCGAAGAAGAAGAGGCCAAGGAAGAAGACTCGGACCTCGACGAGGACTTTGACGACGAGCGGGATCCGCGCGTGGAAGGAGATCGCGATCTTTGCAGCGACGACGAAGGAGAGCAAGGAGGAGAAACCGACCGAGAGCAGCGCTTGATCGCTCCTCCTCAGGACCTCGGGCTACTTGCACGGATCAGCGAGCTTTGCTCGTTGTTTTTGGCCAAATATATGGACGTGTACGAGCCCGTTGCGTTCAACACTCGTTCGCGCCAGCGTAAGCGCCGAGGCTCTTTAATTAAAGGGCTGAAAACGCCTGCGCGCAAGCCGCGGACCGCAAGGTCCAAATTCAAGGCCAAGTCCAAGTCGGCGATTGCTGCGGACGAGCTCGCTTCTTTCGCCAAGGAAAACGTTCTCGCGGTGTCCAACAACAACAATCAAGAAAACAGCGACATCGAGGCCGACCGCAAAGAGGTGAAGAAACCCAAGCGTGCCGTAGGTTCCACCCGTGCTCGGGCATTGTCAAAGACTTCCAGCAAGGGCTCCGAGACGCGCGCCGTCGTTGGTATGGACACGCGCGCACCAGGCTCGGCCGCCCCTCTTCAAGACAGCAGCAACCTCACGTCAGTGTCTCCATCTGCATCTGCATCTGCAACTACGCCCGCGTCAGCGTCTGTTCCTGCCCCGGAAGCACAGCCCGCCGTCAGCGCCCACGAAAATGAAGGAGAAAACACATACACTGCCGAAGTACCCGAGCCACAGGATCTGACTGCCCTCGAGAGCGACGCTGAGGCCGCAGAGCAGGGTGCCCGTCTTATCAGTCTTATCGAAAGTGCCGACTGGATTGACCAACATGAAGGGACCACACTGCTGCGACGCCTGGTGACCTTCCACCCGCGTGAGACTGACACATTCATTGTACCTCGCCTGGAGCAGGTGCTCTTCTTCCTCAAGCAAGGTGTCGAGTCGCTTCGGTCTGCGCAGAGCCGCAACGCCCTGTACGCCATCGAAGCCTGCTTTCGTAGCCTGAAGCTACGTCTGGTTTTGGACAAGGACACTATGCAAGCTGTGATCGATCCGGTCATCAAAAAGTCTGTCAACGACAAACGCTTCATCGCTGCCGCCGGCGAGTCCGTTCTTGACGAAATGGTCGCCTCGGCCGCCACAACCTCTGTTTTGCAAGGCCTTCTCGCCCACTCCTCGAGCAGGAGTGCCAAGGTGTGCACTGTTGTTTCCAAGTACGCCACGCGCTGCCTGCGTAATCTCGTCAATGCGCAAAAGGCGCAAGCGCTGGGGACCAGCAGCGTCGTGGTGAATGGGTCGACAACCTCGCAGAAGAATCCTCTCGACTCGGCTGAGCTTGCGCAGGCTCTCGTAAGCAGCTTTGCGGAACTGGAAAGTAGTCGTTCCGTAGATGCGAAAAAGCCCGCGCAGGCAAGCCTGCGCATTTTATACGAGACGCTCCGAAAGACTCGCTTTGAAGAAACAGCCAAGGCTGCACTATCGGCTGCCGATGCTGCTCGGGTTCTTGGCATCGTACAGCGGCCAGTTCAACGCAACACCAAAAAACCTTCTCTCAAAGAGCTCATGGCCTTGAAACGTCGTGAGATGCAAAAGCAGCAGCAGCAGCAGCAGCAGGAACAGAATGGCCAGGAGCAATCGAGTGCCCTGCCTGCTACGACCCTCGTCCTCGGCCCCGCCGTTGCACCGCCTTCTTCCAGCGTAAGCGAACGACCTGGGTCTGCCGAGCGCTAGCTATCGCTATAGCTATAGCTAGCTTTTCGAGCTAGTGTAGCCAGAGATACATCCAACTCGCTGCTACACCTCCTTCTCATCTTTCTCTCCCTCGTCACCACTTTCCCCCCCCAAAAGAAATAGCGTTTTTGCGCTGTCACATATCCTCTGCGCTGGCTGCTCTGCTCTCGGCTAGCTTTTGCTTGTGTGTCGGCTTCCAAATCAAATCCAGGCCGGTGGCTCAAGGATTCAATGGATGTAATTGCGGCAACTTCCTTTCGTCTGCACACTCATACCTCTCCGCGTGGATAGAACACAGACCGAGGCGCAAGTCCAGCATATGGGCCATTCGTTGCCTGGCGTCATTGCAAGCCGTGAGGCCGCGAGCAGCGCGCGTGCGCACGCGCGTGCTCCTCGGTCACCAGTCGCTAGTTTCTGCGACCGTGGAGGGCGCGAAGGAATGCACGAACACGTACATTTTCTGACTGAACTTGCTACTTTTCTCTTTCATGATTTTCTTCTTGCTATGATCATAGTTTTCACTCTTTATACCTACTGAAACTCATACCATCTTGTCGAGTGGTCCTTTGCGTTGAAGACAACCTGAATATTCACGCCAGGCGCACCCTGCACAGCGAACTCCCGAATGAAGAGTGGCGTGCCCTGTGCTCGGTTCATTGTTGCCGATCGGGACGTTTCCCGCAACGTGAGCGAACCATCGTCTTTTGGATGCCGGTGCACCTTGACGCGATTTGGGTCCTCAGAGGCTGTGAATCTTCCAATCGAGGACAAGTTGCCTTGCCGGGGTCGGAGCACATGTTCGCAAACGTACTCGAGGAATAATACCTTGTCCTCTTCAGCGTGCACCGGCTCAAGACTGAATAGCTGCACAGGGCACCTCGAGGTCTCTGGCTGCGGCTCAATCTCCAAAAAGAGTCGCTCTTGACCACCGATGCGTAAACTCACGTCAAATGACTCACCATTTGCAAGCGAAATCGTTCTTTGCGCAAGTGGACGACGCGTCCGATATCCTCGAAAAGCACTTTGCAGTTTTGCAGCCTTTTCGTCTTCCTGCTGGCGCTGTCGCTGCTTCTTTTTGGCGTGATATCCCCGAAACGCGCCCTGCAGCGTCGTCGCACTCTGTTCCTCCTGCTTGCGCAGCTGCTGCTTCTTTTTGGCGTGATAGCCACGAAAGGCTCCTTGTAATTTTGCTGCGCTCTTTTCCTCCTGCTTGCGCTGTTTCTTGGCATGATAGCCCCGAAACGCACTCTGTAGTTTCACGGCGCTCTGATCTTCTTGCT
Source organism: Aurantiochytrium sp. KH105 (assembly GCA_003116975.1). Lineage (NCBI taxonomy): Eukaryota > Bigyra > Thraustochytrida > Thraustochytriidae > Aurantiochytrium > Aurantiochytrium sp. KH105. The sequence goes on from BGKB01000039.1 coordinate 189,370, forward strand.
GACGCTGTGCTTTCTTGGCATGGTAGCCACGAAAGGCTCCTTGCAGTTTTGCTGCGCTCTGATCTTCCTGCTCACGCTTCTTCTTTTGTCTTTTAGCACGATAGCCTCGAAAGGCACTTTGCAATTTCGCGGCGCTCTTCTCCTCCTCCCTGCGCTGCTTTTTAGCATGATAGCCCCGGAAGGCACTTTGCAACTTCACAGCACTTTGATCTTCGGCTGACGACGCTCCAGATGATCGTGCTGCTCTCTCGTTTCTTTTCTTTTCCTGCTCCAGAGATCGATCCGAAGAAAATCTGCGAAATTGCCTCTGCAGAACCTTTGCTGCCTCGTGCTCAGAAGCGCGCTGCGCACGCGCCTGTGAGCCGCGCACGCGAGCTTGCAGCTTGGCGATTTTCTCTTCCTCGGCCTTGGAGAAGTCCGCAATCGCAGGCAAAGGCTCCGCATCTTCGCCGGGTAAGACATCAAGGATGACGCTTGGAAGTTGAGACGTAAGCATGAGTTTGTTGTTGCGAAACCAGAGCTTTTTGCTCACCGCCTCGTAAGTGTCGCGTGTGTCACCTCCAACGAGTGCGAAAATGTCGCTGTAGCTCACAACGAGCGAGTGCTGGTCTTCGCGTCTCTGTGACGCGACGCCCGCACGAAGGCGGCTTACAGAAATCTCGAGCGCTCGGTAGACCTCGTCAATCGCCATATGAACAGCGATGAGCACAAAGGTGACGTTGCTTCCATAGTCGCCGTGACTGCACTCGACAGCAGGGACGCTCAAAAGCTCAGAAAAGACATCATGCCGTCGTTGCTTCCCTCCACAACCTCCTGTGTGACCCGATGGCCCAAGACCGCAGAGAGTGGGCGGCTCTGGGACAGAGAGATCCACTGTGGCCCCCTTTTTCTCCACAAAGCCAAGCGGTCCAAGGGTCGCAACATCCGCATCAATATCAGGGTGACTACTTGCGTCGTCGAGCTTGGGAGAGAGAGCACTGCCTACTGGCATATTTTTGGAGCGCGAGGGAAATATGCGTACGTCACCAGTGAGAATTCGATGCGTTCCTGCATGTGTACCCCCCGCGCGGTCTCGAGGAAATGCCGCCGTGGCCGGGCGATAGGGTCGCGCAATGACGAGTGGATAAGCACACATGGTTGCCATCTTCTTTTTGGTCTTGACCCACTCCTTTTTCAGCTGCTGATTGGTTTGGAACGGAGGCACCTGCTCGAGTCGAGCCGCAAGCTTCCTATTTTCGGCCTCAATTCGCTTAAAGTCGATCAGACGTTGCCGCTCGTGACGACCGCGGATCGTCTTCTTTTCCGAATTAGTGTAAATGTTCTTTCGATGCATCACAGCCGTCATGCGCTGTACGAGCATTTGGTTTTCGTATTCTACGCGAAGTCTTCGACCGATGGATTCCTGCTGACTTCTTGCGCGAGTTTGCACATGTCTCATGCGGGCTGTTTTAGGAACGGAGTTGTCCAACCGTGGACGCATTTTCCGCAGGCGGTCCTTGTGTTCCTGGAGAAGACGCGCGCGTCGAACTTCATGCAAGTTTTGACCTCGGGGTTTGACGATGCCGTCGCTTGCATTCTTTTTCGCGCCGCGATCCTGCGGTCTTCGTCGTATGCGCGGATTCTGTCGTGATTCATGCAGTGCGCGCTGCGGCGGTCGTTCTTGGATGAGTTTTTCTGTCTCCCGTAGACTCCTGCCTCGTCTTGCCGGCACCTCTTCCTCGCGCAAGAGATTGCGCGCGAGCGCTTTTTCTTGTGCGCTGCTCGCAGGCATCGATTCGCCTTGCGACATATTCGGTGACAGAACCGTGTGCCAACGCGTGAGCCTCTTTGCTTGGCCTCGTCTGCGCCGAGCCAAGAGGTTCCGAGCCGAGCCTAGCGGAGTTGAGTTGAGATTGAACTTGCGTGCGCGCGCTAGTGCGCGGCACGGCGCGAGACGACTGGACACTTTGTTTTGCCCGATTCCCGCCGTCGCATCAGCAAAAAATTGCTCACAAAGTTCGCACACTCTCCGCGCAGGCAGAGTCTTGGTAACTCGATGTTGGTCAGCGTCGCACACAGGGGAATAGAAGGCCACACCTGCTTCTTGACGTCTGCCGATGGACTATATGGATAGACAGATGGATTGACGAATGAATGGATGAATGTTTCTGCGGGCAGCAATGATGATCCGAGTTTAAACAAACGGATCTCTGCTTGGAGTAGGGCACTCACTAACTCTTTGCAAAAGAAAACTTGTCTCTGGCCGCTTGAAGCTTCTGTCAACGCTGGGCAGCCAGATATTAATTAATACATTCCTAATAACAATGGTGGTGGATTGTGCACATGTTCACGCGTACGCATACGAGGAAAGTGAAAGCGAAAAAGAAGAAACGTGGTGTGTACCGATCAGAAGTACACACCTGGTTCGGATTTTTCATAATAAAATCACTCGCTGGCCAAACGGACCGCAGCAAGTTAGCAGCAGAAGACTGCGAGCGAGCGAGTGAGCGAGTAATGGAGCGAGCGAATGGAATGATTCGGACTGGGTGCAGGTACGAATAGAGTGAAGAAGAAGAAGGAAGCGAAGTGGCGGAGTAGAACTAGCCACGTAGCCGATTGGCTGGCTGGCTGTCTGACTGACTGACTGACTGGCTAGCTGGCTTGGACGCAAGCGAGAGCAGTCAGTCAGTCCTTCGCGAAGGACGCCCGAGGTTCCTCGTGCCGCTGGCCAAAAACAGCACGGACAAACGAGCTCGTGAGCGCCGAAGATGGCGCCCCCGCCAGCGGACAGGGCGAATCTCGCTGGCAGCGAAAATGAAGAAGAGCGCCCGACCGATGAGGAACTCGACCGCATGTACAGGAGACTGCTGGACGAGCTCGGCATCCCGGAAAGCAAGCGGGGGCGCATGCTTGCGCAGCCCATGCACATGAAGTGGAAACTACTCTCGAAACATCAGCGCTACGTGCGCGTCCAAACAAGCGCGTATGGAGGTCACAGTAGTGCATTGCGCAGTGTGGAGCATCTTGACAAGCTCTTGCTGGCAGCCGACAAGGTGCGGCCGGAGGACGTCGTGGACCTGAGAGCAGATATGAAGGAAGATGCGGGTTGGATGCAGACCTTTCTCGAACTGGGCGGTTTGCACAAACTGCTTCGATTCATGGGCATTGCGGGGGAGCTTCGGGACCCGCGTGTTCGTCTTGACCTTCTCGAGTCTCTTTGGGTTCTTGTGCGTGCGAGTCCAAATGTTAGCGGCATTCTCGCTGCCGACGCTAACGCGGTCGCATCCATTGCCCTGTGCTTTAGCTGTGACCCAGGGCTACCGCGGTTGGCGTCTGTTGTTCTTGATATATTCTCCGTTTTGGTGGAGCGCAGCGCAGAAGGCCATGATCTCGTGTGTTCTGCCTTTGAGGTCTTTCGCGTCGAAAGGCGTGAGGATCTACGCTTTAGTACGCTGATTCGTTGTCTGACGTGCGAACATGAGGCGTTCGATCTCGCGTTCAAGGCGGACGTACTTCGTTTTATTAATGCGCTTGTCGGGCATGCGGATGTGCTTCAGCACCGCGTTGCGCTTCGAGCTGATCTGGCATATCTTGGCATTGTTCGTGTTCTCGACGACCTTGACCAAGCTCTGGAACTATTTAGCGATGAAGAGGACTCCGATGGATCACGCGCAGCACTCGCGCAAGAGAGTATTACGTACCGTAGGTCGGCGGATGCAGATGCAGCGCAGGTCCTTGAAGAGGCCCCCAACAGTGGGAGCTGGCTCACGGACCCTGAAGTGCTCTTCGAGCGCGTTCAGTACGTCGCTCAGTCGAGCGGGGCCGGAGCGCACTTCATGGATATTCTTTACGCTTTGCTGGTGACCCCCGCAGACGCCTATCTCGCGCCTCGTATTTGGAGTCTTCTCGCTGAGGTATGTCAAAAGGTGGTCACGGGCCAAGTCCAAGAGCTATCATGTGCCAGAATTGAGGAGCTGTACTTGTCACGGGACGATCGCTTCCAGGAACTCGAAAAGGCACGAGCGCAGATCAAGCAGCTTGAGGTCAACCTCGAGCAGGCCGAAGCGCAGACCGTCTCGTGGCGCGCCAAGGCAGATGAAGCTCGCGCAAATGCGGCGGCAGTCGCTGCTACTGCCGCTTCTACTTCAGCGGCTGCAACAGAGTTGGCGGGGTCCACGTCTTCGCAAGCAGGTAGCGCCGTCTTTGAGGCCGTTGTCGACCCCAAGTTCGAAAAGTACGCCAAAATGCGCAAAGCAGGGCTTCCCGAAGGAGCAATCGTCAATTGCATGACAAAAGACGGCATCTCGGCCCCAGAGCAACAAGCTTTCTTCGGCTCTGCAGACTCTGCAAATGCTTCCAAGTCGGCTCCAGCTGTGTCAACATCAAATGCTTCGGTGCAGATCGACCCAAAGCTTGTCAAGTATGCCCGCATGAAGCAGGCCGGACTCCCCCGAGGTGCAATTGACAATTGCATGACACGCGACGGCATTTCGTCCTCGCAGCAGGCCGCCTTTTGGGGCGAAAACGGAGGCGCTGCGAGCGGAAGCGACAACGCAAAAACCACGAAAGCTTTGGATCCGGAACTCATCAAATATGATAAAATGCAAAAGGCAGGGTTGCCGGAAGGTGCGATTCGCAATGCCATGGCTCGTGATGGACTCAGCGCAGAAAAGCAAGCCACTTTCTTTGAAGGAAGTAATGCCAGCGCCACTGCAGCGCCAGAGACCGATGGCGAGGGTGCAAATGGTGGAAATTGCACCGCAAATGCGCAAATGGACCCGAAATTTGCAAAGTACGCCAAAATGAAGCAGGCCAAGATCCCAGACGGTGCGATTCGCAACAAGATGGCACGGGATGGACTGTCAGCGCAAGATCAGGACGTTTTCTTTGGCGCCAGCGGGCCATCTGCTGCTACGGGAATTGGAGCAGAAGCAGGTGTCGAAACACCGATTGTGCACGTCAAGGAGAAAGCAAAGGTAACACCTCGAAAGCCGATGCGTGCTCTCTTCTGGTCAAAGATCCCCGCCGAGCGTGTGGAGGGTTCATTGTGGGAGAACTTGGAGGAAGAACAGGTTGACCTTAGTCTCGACGCGCTGGAGGATAACTTTGGTCAGCCAGAGGTAAAAAAAGAAACGCCACGTCGCGAGGAAGACGGCGACGAAGAGGAAAGCAAGGGTTCCGAAAAGGGAAGGGCGCGACGCGGTTCTGCGATTCCCGGCGGCAAGAAAAAGGTGGTCGAGCTCCTGGACCCGAAGCGGCAGCAAAATGTTGGCATTGCCTTTGCTCGGCTCCGCATCTCACCCGAGGTACTTCGCAACTGCATTGTGAATCTTGATTTAAAGCGCCTTGGAGGCGGTGCAGATCGTGTGAACATGCTTACAAATATTCTACCAAGTCCTGACGAGGCTCGTCTAGTTCTCGACTACGACGGCGATGAGTCGATGCTGGGCAAAATTGAGTTGCTATTTCGGGAGCTTGGCACCATCAGCTCCTTGCCTCAACGCATCAAAGCGTGGACCATCCAGCTACGCTATAAACAGCAGGTTGCCGAAGCGCAGGAGCAGACGCAGATGGTGCTCAAGGCTTGCGAAGAAATTGAACACTCAAGCGCGCTTCGGCAAACTCTGCGAGTCATTCTGGCGCTTGGCAACTATCTTAATGGGACTTCGGCTCGAGGTGGGGCCTACGGGTTCAAGCTTGACCTGCTGACCAAGATTGAGAATCTCAAGGCCGCAGACCACAAAACGACACTTTTGCAATTCATTGTGCGTGAGATCGCAAGCAAGAAATATCCGGTGATGCTTAAGCTCACAAAGGACCTTCAACACGTGGCAGATGCGAGCCGGATTTCGGTCAATGCGCTCGCGACAACGTGTCGGAACCTGTGTAGCGATCTAAAGTTTGTGGAAGGCCTTCTGGAACGCATTCGTGGCGACAAGAGTGGCGGCGAAGGAAGCGACAGTGTTTTTTGTGAGAAAATGGGAACCTTTGTTGAAGGTGCGCGAAGATCCCGAGATAGCTTACAGACAGTCGTCACAAAGCTCGAGCAGCGATACGCTGCGCTGCTGCAGACGTACGCGGTGGACGAAGAGGAACTCAAGTCGGACTCGGAGCGTTTCTTTAGCATTTTCAATAGCTTTTTGCAGGCCTTTGCACGGGAGCAGGCCAGCCTTGCCAAGGCGACGACAAGTCGTAGGCCGTCCGCTGCTGCTTCCGTTTCTGCTGGTGCGAGAGCGTCGCGCTCGTAACAATATTCGTTTCTTCTGTAGGTATATTGCTTTACTTGTGCGCGGAACGTTGCATCTTTGTTGGCGATGCGGTACCGTAAAATTACAATCATGGTGAAAGATGGAAAATCATGCGTGCGCGCCGTGAACATGCATGCGAAATGCCAAACTTTGGAGTAAACAGAGGCCAAGGTAGACACAGACGGAGACACCCATTTGTCGCCTTGGCATCACTTTAGAAGTCAATTTTGTTGTCGTTTCATCTTGTCAAGAGCCTCTCGTCCTCGGCCACAAAGTCTTCGCCTTGTTCTTCCTCCTCATAAATGGCGCGAGATTCAACGTTGGCATAGCTAGGCTGTCGAAAGCTACCCCCTGATGCAGGGGACCACTTGGTAAAATCGCTGGAGCGCCGACGGGGTCGACCAAGCGTCTCTTCTGTCTTGAGCTCCGCAAGGACGCGCATGTATGATCGACGCGCCACAATGGATGCAATGGTGGTCATGATAATGGCCAAAAGCAAACTCAGCATGGGCAGCCACGACTCGTGATTTGTACCGGTCTCACCACTTTCCTTCGTCGTCGTTGAGGTACTATCGCCTTTACCACTTGCGCCATGAGACGCCCCTGCTTCTAAGAGCGTTTGCGAGACGGAGCCAAGATACACTGAAAAGAGGATACTCTGGAAGTCGCCAAGAAATGCCATGAGGAAGAAGCAGCGAAAGGTCACGGGCAGAACTCCAAAGAGATAATTCCTGCAGAGGCAACAGAGCACAAGCGTCAGTCAATAGGTCAGTCAGTCAGTCAGTCAGTCAGTCAGTCAGGCAATCAATGAGGTTGGAAAGCTTCGCAAATCGAGGATGCGGGCGTCTGGCGCACTTCTTTCACGTTCCGTACCATATTCCTCCAATACAAAGGAAGGACGGTGTGCAGGCGTTCAGGCGTGACTTACTTGATTTGCACAGGCATGACAATGAAGCGTGAAAGAAAGGTGACCCGCCACTGCTCCTTGCGCGCTGCTGCTGACATGTTGCGCAGGGTGGGCCTCGAGAGAAGGAGCTTTTCAAAGCGCGTGCGGCAGAGCAGACGCGCTGCCAGAAATGCGGTACATGCACCTACATGATGCGCGCCCGCTGCAATACAGTATGCTTTTCGGAATTCAAAGACAGCGCCAATGCTAAAGCAGACAAGGGAACCTGGGACGCCCGGAACGAGCAAGACGCCGGCGACGGCGAGCCCAAAAACGAGCGTGCCCCCAAAGCCCATGCCGTTGGCCCACAGAGCCCAAGCTTTAATGGCTTCGTTGACGTCTGGAAAAAGCTGTTGCAGCGTGTAGAACCCTGCGCCGGCCACGAGAATCACCAAAAAGACCTGCGCCACGATTGTGATCACGCGAAACCATGTGGTGGGCCGGGCTGCATCCTCCTGAAAAGTCTCGGCGAGGATCTCGTCTGCCGCGGAGCTAAGTCGCGACCGCAGCGTGGGCCGGCCCCACTCATCGAGGCTGTCTTCGTCGCTCTCCGGCTCCTCCTCGCCGTCCGAGACGACCCAGTCTGCGCCGCGCTCGAGGTCGTCGGCGAGGACCCGAAGCGCCGCCTCGGTGATGGAGACCTCGTCATGGCGCGGTTTATACTCGCGGTCCTTGTCGCGGGTCTTGGCGTTCCGCGCGGCGCCGGTGGCCGCCGCAAGCAGCGCCGCGGGGCCTTCTTGCTGCGCCGCCGCGTCCGAGTCTCGCGCGTTGCCGCCGCCGCCGCCGCCGCCGCTCGAGGCGCCAACTTTAGTCGAGCTGCCGCCGCTGCTGCTGCCGATGCCGCCGCCGCCGCCGCCGCCGGCAGCGGCATCTCCGTCCGGGTCGCCGCTGGAGGGGCCGTGTCTGCGCACAAGCCACCTGCCCTCCGGCCCCGCGGACCCGGCGCCGCCGCGCGCGCCGTGCCCGCTCATGCTTCGGATTCTGCGGAGAGAGCCTCGCCTCCTCGATCTCCTACATTGTAGTAGTACTTGGTGTCCAAGTAGCAGGCTAGGGCGTAACAAACCGCGACGGCGATGGTGACGATGCTGCCGGTGGGGGTGGCATGGAGACACCATCGCAAGAGCCAGGAGCCTAATATATTATACGTATACTGAAGCAGATTCGAGATGATGATGCGGGAGAGAATTGACTGACAATGAAGCCTCTGTGCTACGAGACAACTTATGAATCACGATTGGAGATCCCCCCGGAACGATCGATCATGTCAGTAGGCTAGATCCAGTCGGCGCCGCTATTTCGTTCGCTCTTGATTCTCCCTGCCAAGAACCGGGGAAGAGTCTGCTGAAAACGCATGGACATTGATAATGCGAAGCGATCCTGTTGCTGATCATTTCCATCCTCAGTTTCATGTGCATTTTCAATTTCTGCTTGATCCTGACCCTGAGCTTGATCTTCCTTGGCTCTAGGTACCGGCTGGTGAGAGGCAAGAGGCTGCGCGAATCGCTGCGAATCTTTTTGCTTGAGGGTGAACCCACGACCAGAAATCGTACGGAGAGTGCTTTTCAAGCCAGAACTACGATCTGTTTCTCCAGTTGCGGAGCTGGCCATGGTAGAAATAGCAGCTGACTTGCGGCTGTTGCTATGAGAAATCGCACTCTGGGCGATTTCGCGAGCAATCAGTACGTAGGTCATCCAGCCAATAGGATTAAAGTAATCGAACTTGTTGCAGAAAAATGGCACGACAGCAAAGACAATGAGAAGGGTCGCCTGAACTCCGCCATGGACGATGCCTTTAATCTCCCCGTTAATCATCTTTCGCCTTGTCTCGCGCAAGATGTCGCTCTCGTGAAGCTGCTGCGAATCCGCAAACATGTCTCTGGCCTTTTGGTATACTGCAAACGCTTGACTCATGTGAAGCAAAACGGTCAGGAAATTCGTCCACAGGTAAAGTCGAAAGACTGCAATGGCAAGTCGGTTGGGGTAGCCGCCATCGAGAAGTGTGATGATTGGCAGAAAACTACAGAACAGAGAGCCAGCGAGGTTGGCTCTTGCCATCCAGCGTGTGAGTTTGACGAGAAAGAGAATCTCGGACTGCCTCCGGCGCGAGTTGCGCAAAAAGGTTGCGAGCAGCGCAGGTTGGTAGAAAAAGATCATGATACAGAAGGCAGCGCGCACGAGTGCAAAAAGGAGCGTTGGGGCGATGGAGACGCCAATGCGGGCGCTGGGTACAAAGAACTTGATCATACCCATGGCGAGAATTCCGGGACAGCCGATATAGGTGAATGTCATGACCGCCATAAGTCCTGGATTGTCCACGAGACGCGTCCGCATGCCTGCGCGAAGTCGCGTCTCTCGGTTCTTTTTAAAAGTTTCCCACTTGTCCATGATCTGATCCCACATGGAGATCTGCCCCCAGACGGCAAGAAACATGAGAGCGCCCCACAAGGCGAACACCGACACCGAGTGAATTTGGCAGTCGAGGTACTCTGTGTTGACAAAGTCGCTGCGACCTGTCCACCCGCTGTCGCATCCGCACGCACCATCGCTCGTGCACGAGCCGTGGCCGCTGCAGACAAATTCGCTCGACAGGACGCTCGGTGTTGACCACGGCATGCGCTCGCCGCACGAGTAGGGCACGCCCTCGACGGGCTGCGCGGAGGCTGATATCGGCCCGAAGCTCGCGACGACGACGGCAGCGGCGACCATCGCCGTTGCGCTCCGCACGGCCGCCGCCATGGTCTCCAGCCGTCGTATTCCTGTCGTGGCGCCAGACCGTCTTCACGCAAGGCTTGCTCCCTTGCTAGCGGTTCTGGCTGCCGCAAAAAGCTGAGCTGCGTTGGCCCCTCGTTTTCGCCACCCACAACATGCCTTGCGCCCATTCCCCGCGATCCACTTCGACCAGCGAACTGTACGTAAGCTCCCCTGAAGGGGCGCAAGTCCATATCCCCCCACCGGCCGCACAAGAGCCCTCTCTCGAACTGGACAGCCGCTCGTCCCGGCCCCGCTCCGCGAGTCCATCCCCACGTACGCGCGCGCCGCCCTGGCTGCTGGTCCCTCCCAGTTCCGCGTTCGCGTACCGGTACACACCCTGTAACGCCGTTCGCGTACCCCCGCACCCGCTCTTCCGGCCCCGCTCGCTCTTTCTCCCATCTCTTCGGCCGCCGAGGCCCGCGTCCGCCCGCCGCCCGGGAGAACGATCGACCGTGGCCACCAGACTCGCGACCGGAGAGACCGGCTGCAGCCCGCGCGGCCGACGCGGACCCGCAGGCCCTGCCCGCCCTCGCCGCGCAGCCGCAGATCGTGCGGCAGCGAGGTCGAGGAGGCGGAGGAGACGAAGCCCAAAGGAGAAGAGCATTGCAAGAGATCAAGCAAGCGAGCAGGCAAGCAAGCAAGCAGAGGTGCCCAGACCTCGAGCCCTCGACGCGCGCCGCCAGCCAGCCAGCCCGCCCGCCGCTGGCCCGCCGCCTCGCGTCGCGTTGGACCGCGTCGCGTCGCGCCGTGTCGCGGACCTCCGCGCCTGCTCCTCGCGCTGCGAAAAGCGAGCGTCCGTCCCTGCGCGCAGGCAGACAACAACAACGGGCTGTGCTCGCGAGCCAGACTGTGCAGGCCCGCTCGCTCGCGCGAGGCTCGCGCGCTCGCGCTCTCGTGCTCGCGTGCACGCGCTCCGGGCGTAGACCTCGCCGCACGCGGGCCGAGCCGTCGAACGACCAAGCAGCTGGGCCAGCTGAGCGAGACAAGCTCAAAGGAAGTGTAGCCCGAGGTGGAGAAGAGCTTGACAAGTCTTTTCTTGGTCGCAAAAAGCCGCTCTTGCTGCAGATACCAACTACAAAAAAGAAACAACAAAGAAGGAGACCATGGCTTTCTGCGAGGGCGACCACTACTATGACGTCTTTGATCCTCGCGAGAACGAGACCGCGCGGGCGGAATGTATCATGTCCGCGCAGTGGTCTGACTTCGAGTGGGTCCAACCGTACAACTCCAAGTCAGAAAAGGTGTTTTTGGTGGTCGGTATAGTGACCATTGCCATTAGTGCTGGACTCATGGTCTTTTTTCACAAACATCGTACCACGAAAGTGATGAAGGCCTCGCGCATTTTCGCTTTTGGCGTCCTCTCAGGCTTCATTGTCCTCATCCTCGGTCTCTTCATGTGGCCATTGCAATCGAACGAAGCAGTCTGTTTCGTCAAACCATGGTTTCTCGCGCTTGGATTCGGCCTTGTGGGCGGCGCTCTGCTGAGCCGTCTGTACCACTTGTACTATTTTTTTTGGCTTTCCAACAACCCGAACCGTCCCATCCGCGAACTTTTGCAATACCAGACCCCTGAAAAGGCCCAATTGCGCGATCAGCGACTGCGTCTCTACTTTGTGGGCATCATCATCTTGGAACTTCTCCTCATTCTCATCATGGAGAGCGTACCTGCGTCAAGGCCAAACGTCAACTACGAGTGCTGCCCAGTTGACGAAAAGGTCTACACCGTGTGTCAGTTCAGTGATGCTTTTGGCTGGACCGCGTTTGTGGTCAACCTTGTTCCTATCATCATGGGGCTTTTCTTTTTGATTCGCGTGCATCAATTGCACCGCCAGATTTCCAAGTCAGTGGCGAAGAAGAAACGTCAAGACGCAGAAACGAGCGCAGCTTCGCGATTCTCAGACGGGGCGTCGGCGGAGGAACAGATCAAAGCCGCTCTGGACCGCGAGCTCAAGCGCTTTCGGCCAATCGAGATCATCCTCTTTTGGGTGGCCTTTTGTGGCGTTGTCCTCACCATCATCGGATATACTGGCTTGGTCTTGGAATCCATGGACGGTCGTCTGGCATACTACTGTCTCCGCGGCATCATGTTCATTACAATCGTCTGGCTTTGTTTGTATCGCATCTTCAAACCAATGGTGGACGAAATTAATATCATAACAAATCCGGCGCGGACGGCAGAAACGAACCCCAACGTCACGCCCAAAACCTCCTACAATACCACCAACACTGGGTCTGCCGCGAAGCCTAGCACGCAACCTGAGACGACGGGCGCCACAACGTCCGACACTGTCGCGCCGGAGGCCGAGATCGCGGAAAATCCAGCAAAAGCATCCTCCTACACGGAGATGACCGCTGTCTAAATTCTATTCTCCTTCGTATGTCGTTCCAAAGACCATCCGTTTCCCCTCACACCACAACACTCCATTTTCTTTTTTCCTCTACGTTGTTTCTTTGCTTGCTTTCTTTTCCTCTGCTTTATTCATCCAGCTCCTTGACAAGCTCTCGCTCTCTCCGCCACCTTTTTTTTTTTTTTTTCTCCATAATCGAGTTCGATCGAGTCACATCAAGAACCTTGCGGCTTGGGTTGGGTCCACCATCAAACGGTGATCATGCTTCTCGCACGCAAAGAACTCGAGGCGTGTGCGGCTCGATGGGAAGCCAGCATCCAGGGCCGACTGCACGCGGAGGCAGAAGTAGCCCTTTGTGACCCGCAAGGAGCACTACGCAGACAGCTCGTCGCGCAGTGCCATGAGCACCCTTCGTGGCGAGAAAAGTATGTGGACCAACTTCGGCAGCTCGGCCGCCTTAGCGAGCACGAATACTGCCGAACAATGGCAAAAGATGGCACCTTGCCCGAAGGCACACACCTTGCTCTCGCTCTAGACTGTGAGATGATTGAAACAACGGGCAACGATATGGCACTCGCACGCGTTAGCGTCGTCAATGTACAGGGTCGCACGGTACTTGACGTCTTTGTGCTGCCGTGCGAGCCGACCTATATCGTGGATTGTAGAACGGCCATCACTGGCCTCGACAAGCTCGACCTCGTGGAAAAGGGCGTGACAGTGCGCGAGGCACAGCGACGCTTTGCAGGTTTGTGCTGCCCCGAGACTGTCCTCATGGGCCACGCGCTTGACCACGATCTGCTGGCGCTCGGATTTCGCCACGATCTCGTCATCGATACCAGCTTCCTCTTTCCTGTACTTGACACGGCGCTGGCGGGACCCACATACGATAGATTGCACAGTCTGAGTCATCTCTCTGACACAATTCTTCGCCGCTCCATGGATCGATCGGCGCGTGGTGGCGTGCATGACTCGATCGAAGACGCGGTCAATTCGCTTGACCTCGTCAAGTACTCGTTGTGCGCCTGCGCGCGTTCTTCTGTAGCGAAGGCGCCACCGGTCCCACCGCGTGCTCGCCGATTCCGTCAGCGCGGGCCAAACTTTGGTTTCGCAGAGGCACTTCGGGCGCGACAGGTTTTTGCCAGCAGCTCGGCAGCCACCGTGTCATGGGCCACGGACGAAGCACGCAAAGCACGCGTGCGTGAGTTCTATAGTCTTTCGCTCGTCTCGAGCTTTGAGAACCACGGTCACGAACAAACGACCATCTTAAAAGTCCCTTCTTCTCGAACTGCAACGCCAAAACCGTCGGCGACGCAAACGCCATCACCTCCTCCGAACACGAGCGCAAAGGCCTCTTCAAGCAGACATGTCTCTCATCCTCCTCCCTCGTCCTCGTCATCCTCGTCATCCTCAAGCGTGCAACGCCCTTTAGCGGCATCAGCAACACAAGCAACGCCATCTCGTGGTCCCACTGCAACTGCAGAAGTTATAATACGTGATCCAAAGGGCGGGAATTCGCGCGTGCGTATCAACGTTGCACAGACGGATTTGCATCGAACCCTGATCGGCGACCGGGAGCAAATTCGCCGAAAACAAGAAGCGAATGCTCGCATCGCAAAGCTCATGGGCAAGGGCAAAGGAAAGCGACCATCACTTTTCAGGCGTTGATGCGCCGTGAACTTGTTGTAAGAGTAAAATGATATCCAATTACTTTTCTCTCTTTTGCACGAAGAGGGCCAAATCAAGATTCTTTTCAAATTCCTTTTCTGGCGGAGGAACGAACGGAAAGGAGGATTTTCGTGACACGACTCTGTTTGCTTTTTCTTTTCTAATGAGACAAAGCAAGTTCTCGCAGCAACTCTTTGGTCGTGGTCTTGCTACGTGCATCCTGAGTTTTCAAAAAATCAACGGGAGAGTAGTAGGCCTCGCATACCACTCCATTTCTGGGAGAGTATGCCCTTGTTCCGCGCATATTACAGAGCACGAGCACCTCTTTTACGTGCCCATGAATGAACGAGTCGGAAAAAAAACAAACAAGCGTGCAAGCGAGTCGCAAGCAAGCGAGTCGCAAGCAAGCAAGCAAAAGCACATCTTGCGCGCGGCGGCGTGAGACGCCTCGCTGGCGTGCGGCGCGGCGCATCGCGGCCGCAAAGACTCGCCTGCGCGGCGCAGGTCGGTCACGTCCCCGGCAGAACCGCGCGGAGGCGCGGCGTGGGCGGATCCTAGGAATCGTCGGTGGCGTCATCCGTCAAAGCCGCGTCAAGGCGGCGTGGCGCTGCGCGGCAGTGCGGCGCGGAGCTTCAGTCCTGCGCAGAGCGCTCTCCCGCGCGGAGAGAAAGGCAGGAAGGCAACCATGATGACAAGCCGATCGAGCGTGCGCGCACCGTTGCTTTTCCTGGGGTTCAACCAGGATAGCAGTTGCATCTTGGCCGGGATGGACGACGGGTTCTGTTCGTTCAACACGGAACCCTTTGCAGAAGGAACGTGGCGCAAGTTCGAGACGGGCGGCATCGGGGGCGTCGAGCTGCTGTACAGGAGCAACATACTCGCGCTGGTGGGCGGAGGAAGCTGCCCTCATTGGCCCGTAAACAAGGTCATGCTCTGGGACGACTCGAAGAAACGCCGCGTGGGTGAACTCGGATTTCAGACACCCGTCAAGGGTGTGCGCATGCGCAAGGATATTGTCGTTGTCCTGCTGGAGAAGAACGTTTTTGTGTATAACTTTTTGGACCTTCGCGTGCGCCATAGCTTTGACACAGCACCCAACCCGAGAGGACTTTGCGGGCTCAGTCTCGAGCAACAAAACCGCGTGCTCGCCTATCCTGGCCTCGCTCGAGGCAGCATCCAAGTCGAATGCCTTGGCGAAACCAGCGTTGAGGCATCGCGAACAATTCAAGCCCATGAATCCGAAATTTATGCGCTCGCCGTAACTCGCGACGGCGAACTGGTGGCCTCGGCTTCAGAGCGAGGCACTCTCATTCGTGTCTTTGTGGCGCGCACCGGCGCCCTTTTGCACGAACTGCGCAGGGGCACCGATGGAGCCTCCATTCACTCCATCTGCTTCAACGCAACGAGCTCTCTGCTTGCTTGCACCAGCGACAAGTGCACGGTGCACATTTTCGAGGTCGCGAGCGTCCCAGGGCAGTGCACCTCCTCGCAGCAAGTGGAAGCTTCGCAGGCAGGCGCAGGCGCTGAAGCGGGCCACTCTTCAGCCTCCGTGGGTGCCGCCGAGGCGGACTCGCATGTTGGCGCGAGTCTTTCATCGTCGCTGCCCCAGAATCTGGCAAACATGGCTGGCCACGCGCAGTCCATGCTACGCGAGAACTTGGGCGAGTACTTGCCAAAATACTTCACCACGGAGACTAGGCGTAGCTGCGTCCGTTTCCCTGTACAGCAGACAACCACAGTGTGCGCCTTTGGCGTAAAGCCAAACTCCCTTCTTGTTGCGGGCTATGATGGGTCCTTTTCGCAATTTTCTTTTGACCCCGTCAGCGGCTCGCACGAGCGCACCTATTTGTCATCGATATTTCCTGCGTAGTCGTGCTCCTACGCGAGCATACACACACGAACACGCATCTTAACTCTCTTACAAAGCTTCTTTCTCCTCTTTCTTTGACACGCCGTCCTGTCCTCTATGCAAGTCAGTGGAAGTGGGCTTCTCTGCGCTTTCCGAGCAATCGTCAGAACGGCTGACTGACGGCAACTCGACCGGTTCGGGCGTGTGAGATAAGTCGCACATGACGGGGCAAGGGCAAGGCGAGCACTCGACGGTGGGTTTGAGCATGCGAAATGTGAGACTCACTCGAGTTTCGCGAGGAACGATACCACGACCTTTGATCGGATCGCTCTTGCGCTGGAGAATTCCATGCGTGAACCGATATCGAGCCTCTCCCGTCATGATGACAAGGGATCGCGGCGGCAAAAGAACATCAACTACGCCTTCGCGACGCCCCTCTGGACAAAATCGCATTACACTGATGGCGCCAAGACTGAGACTCGCGAGCCCGTCTGTAAACGCCGAGTGAGTGTCCACGTGGGGGGGAATACCCTGGCCTGGCAGGTATTCGTTTGCAGTGATCTGTTCTGGATCCCATGCTTCCAGGCCTCGACTCGCTCCTGCTTCTCGAACGGCATCGCGCACTCTTTCTGCAACGCGTGCGAGCCATTCGGGAAATGTCCCAACCTGTCGCGATGCGTCACAACGCCGCGTGCCATAGTCGAACTTGTACCCAAAATGGCGAACACGTCTCTTTTTCGGCTGACGTCGATGAACAGGCACCTCCCAGGCTTCATCAATACGTGACAAGAGCTCCTTTTCCTCATTTGCATTGACAAAGTTTTCCAAGAGACGCAGACCAGGTACTTGAACAAGGTCTCCTGCAACATGGTCAACCTCCCGATAGCTTTGAGCGCCATCAATCACCTTTGACGTAGCAGTATTTGCATCTGTGTTCCCGATCATACTGCTAGCAGCGCTTGCGTCACGGCCGCGTTTCTTGCCAGCTTTGATTTCTTGAACGAGGAGCTCGCGTCCTGATTTCAAGAGGTCTCGTCGGCCGTGGAATTTTGCAATCGCCGTTTCGCCGACATCTCGATCTGCAAAGCTGATACGCACGACCCCTCTTGCCAGCGGCTTCATCTGCGGCATCGCAGCGTTCGCCTCGACGACCTTTTCCTGCACCAGCAGGTGCTCCAGCTCCGCGGCCACGAGCTCGTCCTCGTTCTCGCTCTGGCGCTCGCGAGCGACGCGCTCCTCCTCCTCCTCGCTTTGGGGCTTGCTTTTCCGCGCAGGCCCCACCCGCGCGACGGCGACGAGCGTCATGGCCCTCTCGCGCGACCTCCTGGAGCGCGCGCCGCCTCGAGCGCCTCCTCTTCGTCCGGGCCGGGCGTGGTCTGCAGGGCGTGGCAGGCTTCGCGTTATGCTGCCACACGTTTGAGAAGAGCGACTCGCGTGGACGGATGTGATGGTTGGGGCGCCGAGCGACAACTTGGGCGCAGATCCGTAACGCGCGAGAGAGCCGCGCGCGCAGAACCTCGCGCGCGGGGCGGCCCTTCTTGGCGGCGTGCTGGCCTCGGCGGCGTGCTCGCTCGCCCGTCGCTCGTAGCTTGACGCTCGACGCTCGAGGCTTGGTTCGGGGGCCGGAGAAGGCGGGCAGGATGGCGGATGAGGCCCCGGGGGGCGCGCTGCTCTCGACGGCGCTCGCAGTCTCGCCCGAGGCTAAAAAGCTCATTCGCGCGTGTGGATTCAGGACGCTGCGTGACCTCCTGCGCGATCCGCCCGTGCAGCTGGCAAGAGAACTCGCGATGGAGCCTCGCAAGGTCGTCGCGCTCGTGCGGGAGATTCGCGAGGCTGCGCAAGGAACCGCCGTCTGGCAGGGCGCGACCCCCGCGACAATGACCTCGGCTACGGCTCCGTCTTCTTCTTCTTCTTCTTCTTCTACTTCTGCTGCTGCTGCTGCTGCTTCTGCGACTGCAGCAGCGTCAACAACAAGAACCGCCGCAACCGTTTCTAATGCTTCGATTGCAAACAGAAAGCGCAAAGGTCGTAGCGCACTCGAACTTTTGGCGCAGGAGGAAACGGGGAGCAAAAAAATTGTCACGCTGTGCAAGTCCATTGACGAAATGCTCGATGGCGGCGTCAGTCTTGGGACGTTGACCGAATTCTGTGGCGTCCCAGGCGCGGGCAAGACGCAGGTCGCAATGCAGCTAGCCGTGGACGTGACCATTCCGCCCGCATTCGGTGGCCTTGGCGGCGAGTGTCTCTACGTGGACACGGAAGGAAGCTTTACGGTGGAGCGCGTTGTGGACATGGCCGAGGCCGTTGTACGCCAACTCAAGAGGACGGCGCAGGCTAGCGCAGATGCAGGCGACGAGGATCTAGCAGAGATGCAGTCTCGCGCACTGAAAGAAATCGCAAGCGCCGAGGATGTTCTCGCGAAAATTCACGTCTGCCGCGTACACAATTTAGTCGAGCAGCTTTCCGTGGCACACTGCTTTGCGGACATGCTAGAGGAGAATCCAAAGCTACGACTGATTGTGGTGGACTCTGTGGCTTTCCATTTTCGTCAGGACGCGGGCACCAATGCCGGTCAGCGCGCTCGCGTGTTGAGCGGACACGCGCAACTGCTCAACGCGCTGGCCGCGGAGCGCAATCTCGCTCTGGTCGTAACGAACCAGATGACGGTCAAATTCGATCAAGCCGCGGCTCAAAGGCAATCTGGAGATGGCGCATCGTCATACTATGCGCCAGCTCTAGGTGAAATGTGGTCGCATTCTGTGACAAATCGCGTTGTGCTGGAGCGAACTGCCGAGCAGACCAGGTCGCGGCCCTCGAGTTCCTCCGGTGACAGCAAGCGCGCTCGAAGCACCGATTCAGGGCCTCTTGCAGTGCGCAGTGCTCGACTTGTCAAGTCGCCGTACCTTGCGGCCGCGAAAGCGAGATTTGTAGTGCGAGCAGCTGGAGTTCGCGATGTGCCCTCGGCGAGGGGATCTCGCAGATCTCACCGCACATGACATCATTCATCTGTCAAGGTCAGGCTTGACCTTCTTTTCAAAATGAAGACCCGACTCCCAACTCGTGGAAGGAAAAGCACATTGAACCTCGCGCGTGCAGCGCGCAGAGCGTTTGAGCCATGGCGGACGGTAAAGGCTCAGAGCCTTTTGCTCACCCTCCTGCTGCTGCTGTTGCTGCGAAACTGATTGACTTGCTTGCAGCCGCGGGCCAGGAAGCCGCAGAGCAGGAAGACCGCGATGGCCATGGGACGTACGCGTATGTCCGCTCGCGTTGGGCCAGTACCAGCGCAGTAGCGCGGCGGCCCCAAACGGCACAACAACGCTTGACGCGCAGCGCAAGAGAAGAGGTGTCTCCCCGGCGGCAAGCTTTGGGTGATTCTTTTGACAAACGAGAGCTCGTGAGAGTTTTTCAGACCTCGAGCGCAATATTCGATAACAGAGGAATGCATCATGAACAGCAGCAGCTTGGGCTCGCTTTACCCGGTAGTGGGTCGCATGTGAGTGATGAGCTCGTAACGGCGCTGCTTGACACTGCTCTCGGCCACTGTCTTACATCTGTGGACCTCGTTGGTAATCTGCAGCTTTGTGATCCTTTTCCGTCGCTTCACGAAGAGGCCAAGGTACCAGCGGAGTCTTGGCAAAAGATGCAAACCTTGCGCATGGCGCATTGCCTGCGTCTCTCCAAGTCTTCCATGCTTATGATCCCTGCGCTTTTTCCTGCGCTGCGCACGCTCGAACTCGCGTGCTGTCTCTCGGTTGACGACAAGGTCATCACAATGCTGTGCAAAGAGCTTGTTCATCTGCGACATGTTGACATTGCAGGATGTAGTCAGATTACAGACCGCGGACTTGCGAATCTAACAATGTCGCGAGGGAGCCAGCTCGTGACTTTAAACCTCACTGGACTTTGGGAAATCTCATCGCGTGGGCTCGCAGGTTCCGAATCAGAACCTCAAACCTGGTCGTGTCTGGAAGCCTTTTCGTGCGTGGGATGCACTGGTCTCGACGATGCGGCGGTCTTGTGTATTCTCAAGCGATGCATCAGCTCTCGACTCGAAGTCTTTCACGCGGCAGGCGTGCGCTCACTCAGCGACAAGGTTCTCCGCGTGCTGGAGAGTGGCAAGAAATTGCGCGAGGTGGACATGAGCGACAATCCTGCTGTGACTACTGCCGGGGCACGTGAACTTTTGAAGGCACAAAATTGCCATACGCCAGGCTTGGGTGTTTTTCGCGCGCGATCATGCCCACTTGTGAGCGTTTCTCTCGTCGACGAGTTTCCATTGATTGAAGTGGAGGTTGACCAGCCCATTCAAATGAATGCTGGGGATTGTAAGGCAGCAGGACGGCTCCTGCTAACGTTAGGGCTGGCAATGGGCGGCTCGCGCCTTGCTCTCAATCAAATGATGGGCTCGGTGGGCGTGACGCTCTGGTTTCGCGGGATACAGATGCTTTGTGCGTTATTTGGTCTTTATCTCAGCATGGCCGTGCTTGTTTTTGCTGTTGCGATGGTTTTCTGACGATTTTTGGTCAAGAAGCCAAAGCTATTGGGTGGAAAATACAAGAGTGTCAAAGTATACCACCGAGAATCGTAGGCACGAACCTTGATTTTTTTTTCTTGGAAAAGAGTAAAGAAGAAAAACAGAAGTTGTTACAGTATCGCGCACATCTTTTCATTCGTTTCGATTATGTATGCAAGTTGAAAAGTGGGTTACTTGGAAAGGGATGAGTTGAGGCGGACAAAGAAATAAATGTGACTCGCCCAGCATGCGTCACGGGTTTCTTTCCTCTTGTTCGCTTCTCCCTGTTTTTTTTTTTTTTTCTTTTCTTTCTTCTTCTTCGTCTTCGTATCTTAGAACCCTGCGGAGGCTTCCTCGACCTGAGACCAGAGGTCAGCGTCGTCTTCGCCGCTGTCGAGCCGGGAAGCAATCTCCGAGGCTGGAGTGGGGCCCTTCTTTACGAGAAGAGGCTGCTTAAGACCGAGAACAGCGTCTTCGTGCACCACGACAGCCTTGACGTCGCCCTTTTCAGGGAGGACAAACATAGTCTCGGTGAGAATGGAGTCGAGAATGGCGCGAAGTCCGCGAGCGCCCGTCTCGCGCTCATGCGCCATGATGGCAATGCGGCGGAGCGCCCCGTCAGTGATGACAAAGTCGACGTTTTGCAACGAAAAAAGCGTGCGGTACTGGCGCACAATCGCGTTCTTGGGCTCGGTGAGAACCTGGCAAAGCTCGTCAATGGTGAGCTGACGAGTGGAGAGCACATGCGAGAAGCGACCGAGAAACTCGGGGATGAGACCGTACTGCACGAGGTCCTTTGGCTGAACCTGCTTGAAGAGATCGTCAGCGGTCACGCCCTGGAGAGTCTCTGAAGAGTTGGGCAAGACGCTCGCCTCGAAGCCCATTGAAGACTTCATGGTGCGGCGCGAAATGGTTTTCTCGAGACCGGAAAAGGCGCCGCCGCAGATAAAGAGAATCTCCGAGGTGTCGATCTGCACGTATTCACTGCGCACGGACTTGGCCCCCTTTTTGGGCACATTTGCCACGGTTCCCTCGAGGAGCTTGAGGAGCGCCTGCTGCACGCCCTCGCCGCTGACGTCACGGGTGGCGCCGGGTCCGGAACTCTTGGCAATCTTGTCGATCTCGTCAATGTACACGATGCCGCGCTGCGCAAGGTCGACGTCGTAGTCGGCCTCTTGGTAGAGTTTGTACAGGATGGCCTCCACGTCCTCGCCAATGTAACCGGCCTGAGTCAGGCAGGTTGCGTCAAAGATGACCAGGGGAACGCCTGTCATGCGCGCCAGCGTGCGCGCCATCAGCGTCTTGCCCGAGCCCGTGGGGCCGATGAGCAGCACGTTGGACTTGTCAATATGCGTGACATCGAGTTGAGTTTCCGAGCTGGCGCTCGCGCCTGCGCTCACTGCATTGGCCTTGGCACGGGCGTCATTGTCCACTTCCTCCAAGGCATCACTTGCCTCGCGGCTTCTGCCGCGGTCCGCGGAGGCGCTCTCGCGACCTGGGACGCGGTCGCCACCGAGACCGCCGTCGGCAAGCTTGACAATGGTCGCACGAGGCTCTCCGTCGTCGCCGCGAACGTAGCCTTCGCCCGTACGCCAAGCGAGCGGGGAAACGTCGGCATTCTGTGGCGGGATCTCGCCATCGCCGAGGTCGACCTCGCGGCCTTGATACCAGCGTCGCACCTGCTTGTCGTCAAATTGGCGGAGGCTTTGCGGTGGGCCAGATGCAGGGCCGCCACTGGTGGTCGAACCTGCGTTGGTGTGCGTGCTGACGCCCGGAGTAATGCCGCTCTTGGCGAGCCCGCCGGCGCCGCTGCCGAGGGCGGCATCGCGCGCGGCTCGTGCTTTGCGCTGCTTGGCGTTATAGGAAAGAATATTGTAGTGGTTGTGCACGGAGACGGACAGGACCTTTTTCACGCGGTCCTGGCCAATGACGAACTCGTTGAGGCCGTTGAAAAGCTCGCGCGGAGTCTTGTTGGCCCAACGGGGCGCCTCATTGACGGCAGGAGAAGCAGCTTGGGAACCGCCTGCGCCCGGGAGAGGGCCCGTCGGTTCGCCAGAGTACTGCTGAGGTTGATCGGTGCGGGATCCCGCCCGCTGGCTGTCGTCGAGCCACTTCAGTCCGGATCCCTTGTCGTCATTGTTGCCGGTGCTGCCCGTAAAGTTTCCAGGAGCACCGCCAGTGACGGCATCCCCGGATTGGGGTTGTCGGCGGAACTGATTACCTGCGCTCATGTCGGCTGAGGCAGGGCCGGGCGTGTACGAGCCGTTCCCGCGCGAGGAGGTCCATGCGGAGCTTGTCGGCGAGGACGAGGCCGCCGTTGCAGAGGTCATGCTCTCGACCTGCTTGATGCGGTCCAGCGTGGACTTGGAGGTGTCCATCATGACATAGTGAACGCCGGGCGAGCACTGGCACTTGAAGACGAGGTCCGAGGAGCCCTGAGGTCCGCTATCAACGAGCTCCAGCTTGCGCTGGCACTTGGGACAGAGCCCGACGGCGTCGCCTCCGCCGTTGCCTCCGCCGCTCCCTCCGGCGCCCTGGAGCGTCGAGGTCGACGTCGCGGACGCGCTGCCGAGGTCGCCGTTGCGGCTACTGCCGCTGCTGTTGTTTTTGTTATTCCCGCCGCTCCCGTTGCCATTGCCGCCGACGGAGGACGAAAAGTACGCCGCGGCCGCGTGCGCGGCGGGCCAGGGCGCCGCCGCCGGCGCGAGTGCGCCTCCCGCCTTTCTCCAGAGCAGCTCCCGCGTCTGCGCCTGCGCGCGCGGGGCGCCGCCTCTCGCGAGCGCGCGAAGGATCATTCCGCAAAAAAAAAGCAAGCAAGCAAGCAAAGCTAGCTCGCCAGCTTGAGCCTCCCTCCGAGCGCCTCCGGGAGACCGACCGGCCGGCCGAGAGCGATCTCTCGCTGCCGCAGGCCCTGCCCTCTGCCGGCGCGGCCCGAGTTCTCCTCCTCCTGCGCCGCGAGGGACTCCCTCCGCCCTGCCGCGGCCCGCCTCGCCTCTGCCGCGCTTGCTCTGCTCGCTCGGGCTTTGCTGCGCTTGCTCTGCGTGCTTTGCTTTGGTACTCTGCTCCTGCTGCTGCTCTTTTCCCGCCTTCTTCTCCGTCTTTCTTCACCGCTTTCTTCTTTCTTTCTTTCTTTGCTGTTCCCGTATGGTATTGTATACACTGCAGGACGCGCACCCGCACAGTAGACTATTCTGCGCACACACTGCAGCTGTGGCACTTGTCAATGAAGCCTCCCTTGCCTTGCCTTGCCTTGCCTTCAAAAGGCTTCTTTTTCAAAAAACCCGCCCGCCTCCGCGCCCCCTCGCTCCGCTGCGCGCCCTCCTCGGGACCGCTGCGCGCGCGCGCGTCTCCGCCCGGCCCTCCACGCGCAGCCCAGCGCGGCGCGGCGCGGCGCGGCACCCGGTTTCGATCGGTCGATCGATCGATCGCTATACGCAGACGCGCTCTGTGCAGCTTCCGAGTCTGTCTGTCTGTCTGTCGGATCGCCCTTCCTTCTTTCCCCGCTTTCTCCGCGTTCGCGCCCGTTCTACACCCCGCGCAAGCAGCGAACTCCACGCGGAACCGGCGCGGCACCGGGGCGGAACCGGCCGTTCTCTGCCGTTCTCTGCCGTTCCCCCCCGCCCGCCCGGTCCGGGTTCGGGTTCGAGGAGGGCGAGGACGAGGTCGAAGACTCCGCTCCGCTCGGGCTCGGGCTCGGTGCAGCTGGAGCGCGCTCGAGGCCGGGACGCGCAGCCACGCGGCCGCGTCTCTCCGGCCCGCCCGCCCGCGCCCGGGGGCGGCCGCCGAGGCGCCGCGGACGCTGTCGCGTGCAAGCGAGCGAGCTTTCTTTGCGTCTTTCGCGGGTCAACAATTGAAGCGCGCTCGGTGCTGCACTGCCGCGCCTCGCCGGGGCCGCTGCCGGTGGCTGAAGCCCAGGAAACCTCGCTGCGCTGCAGCAGCTGCCTGCGGCTGGCAGGGCTGCTGGCTGCTGGCTGCAGACCCGCAAGGTGAAGGCGTCAACGACGGCGTCGGCGTGGGCGTCTTCGTCGCCGTTCTGCGAACGAAGGCGATCGATTGATCCGAGTCGATCGATCGATGTCTTTCTTTTCTTTCTCTCCCTTTCTTTTTTCCTACTTATGGTCACTATCAACAATGCACCCGCTCGCAAGTGCGTTATCGCCCCGTCCCAAGAGCGCCCTTCGCTTGCCACACTGCTGGCTGCTCCAACACGGACCATTTCCGCGCGCACAATACACTATTCCGCGCGCACAGTACACTATTCCGCGCGCACAGTTGCCCAAACCCGGCGTCTCGGCCGGCGCGCGCAAGTGCGCAAAGCGGCGCCGCGCAAGTGGAGAATGCGCGGCCGCAAGTGGCGCAAAACGAGCGGCCACTAGCCGGCGGGCCACGGCGAGCAAGCAGGGCGAGCGAAGATCGATCGATCGGCGGCGAGGAGGACCTCGCGCAGACCACCAAGAGCAGCGGCAGCAGCGGCGGCGGCAGCAGCAGCAGCAGCAGCAGCAGCGGAACGCGAAGGGAACGCGCCGCAGCCTCGCCAAAAAGGCGGCCGGCAGGACCTGCCCAGACCCGAGACAGCGCGTGAGGCGAAGTAGACCCGCGCCGAAGCGAGGATGGCGGAGGCCGCCGACGAGGTGAGCAGCCGACTCTCGCTGGTGCTGCTCAAGGAGGTCGCGGTGGCCAAGAAGACCAAGGAGGCCAAGGCCAAGATGGCAGCAGCTAAAGAGGGCGGAGCTGCCGCCAAGAGCAAAAAGCTCAAGGGGAACAACAAGGAAAAGGCGAACAACAGTGCCAAGCTCGACCGCCCCCTGGTCGCGCCCGCGTGCCCCGCGCAGGCGGACGAGGCCGTACGGAACGAGAAGTTCTACCTCACAACCGCCATCAACTACACGAACGGCGACCCGCACATGGGCCATGCCTACGAGGCCGCCACCTGCGACGTGATCGCGCGCTACCACCGCACGTATGGACGCGACGTCTTCTTCCTCACAGGCTCCGACGAGCATGGCCAAAAGGTCGAGCAGAGCGCCATCAAGAACAACGTCACGCCGCAGGCTATCGCAGACAAGTACTCTGCGCAGTTCCAGGCGCTCAATGCCAAGCTTAACGTGAGCAACGACTTTTATGTGCGAACGACCATGCCCCATCATGGCGACTTTTGCCGCGCACTGTGGACGCGCGTCCGTGAAAAGGGCGACGTTTACCTCAAGGATTACGTCGGATGGTACAATGTTCACGAGGAAAAGTACGTCACCGACAAGGAGGCCGAGGAGGCAGACTACAAGGACGAGCACGGGCGCCCGTTTGAGAAAAAGTCTGAAGAGTCGTACTTCTTCCGTATGTCCAAGTACCAGGACGCCCTCATCAAGATGATCAAGGAGGATAATCCCCTCTTTGTGCAGCCCGAGTCCCGCCGCCGCGAGGTGCTCTCTTTCCTTGAGTCCCAGGAACTTCAGGACCTCTGCATCTCTCGCACCGTCTGCCAGTGGGGCGTCAAGTGCCCGGAGGACCCGGAATACAAGGGTGACAAGAGTCATGTCATGTACGTTTGGTTCGACGCGCTCTCCAACTACATGTCCGGTATCAATTGTCTTGGCTGTGCCGACGACCCGAACAACCTCGCGCGATTCTGGCCAGCCAACGTCCACGTCATTGGCAAGGACATTACCCGTTTTCACTGCGTCATTTGGCCTGCCATGCTCATGTCCGCCGAGATCCCGCTTCCCGTGACCGTCTTTGGTCATGGCTTCGTGCAGGCAGAGGGTGGCGTCAAGATGGGCAAGTCGCTCGGAAACGCCGTTGATCCCATTGAGCTCCTCAAACTGTACCCTGCCGACGCGCTGCGCTTCTACATGGCGCGCGCCACGCCGTACGGCGAGGATCTTTCCTTTTCAGAAAAGACCCTTTGCCTCGAGCACAATGCCGCGCTCAAGGACGGTCTTGGCAACCTCGTGCACCGCGCCACCTCGCTGTGCAAGTCGTACTGCGACGCCAAGATTCCCAGCGAGGCTCCGGCGCAAATGGACGGCACGCTTCCCTTTGATGTGGCCGAGCTCCGCGACATCTTTGAGATCGCCTTTTCTCTCCGTCCTGCCGAGGCTGCCCCCGGCGCCGAGGAGCGCCATCCGGCCTCGGCCGAGATGATCCAGAACCTTCGCGGCGGCGCGGGCCTGCAGCTGCGCGCGGCGGGCGAGGCCGTTCTCGCGGCCATCTCCTCGCTCAACAACTACCTTCAGCGCCTGGAGCCCTGGAAGATCAAGGGCAAGGATGAAGAGGCCATGAAGACCAAGCGCAGTATTGTGCGCGGCGCCCTCGAGGGCATTTACGCCGTGGCGCATTTTCTCGCGCCCTTTTGCCCGATGGCCACCCAGGAGGTCTTTCACAAACTTGGCGTGCAGCCCACCGCGTTGCCCTGCCTTAGCACCTCGTTCGACAACCTTCCGCCTGGAACGCTCACGTACGTGGGCCCCATTCTCTTTGACGAACTGGCCCCGGGCGTGGGCGTCGTGCAGCCGGGCGGAGACAAGAAGAAGTCTTCTGATGCCCAAGCCGAGATGAAGGCTAACAAGGCCAAGAAGGCCGCCGGCAAGGCCGCGGCGCAGGCCAAGGCCAAGAAGGAGGCGCAGCAGGTAGTCAATGATGGACCCGAGGTCACCAAGATTGAGTTTCGCGTTGGAAAGATTGTCAAGGTCTGGGAACACGAGGACTCGGACAAGATCTTTTGTGAGGAGATCGACGTCGGCGAGGATGCGCCGCGCCAGATTGGCTCTGGCTTGCGCAAGTACTACCAGCTGTCTGACTTGCAGGACCGCATGGTGGTTGTCTGCTGCAACCTCAAGCCGCGTCCTCTTGCGGGCTTCATGTCGCACGGCATGGTAATTTGCGCTACGGGGGCTGACAAGGTGGAGATCCTCGATCCTCCTGCGGGCTCGAAGATTGGTGAGCGCGTTGGCCTCAAGGGCATGGATCCGAACGAGCACGCCCCAGAGACGGCCAACAAGGTCGCGCGCAAGAAGATCTTCGAGGCTGTCGCCAAGAAGCTCAAGACCAACGATGCCTGTGTCGCCTCCTGGGATGGCACTGAGCTTGCGACTTCTGCGGGCCCCTGCACTGTGCCTTCGCTCGCGAACGCCCAGCTTTCCTAATCGAAATTCATGAACCAACGATTGCCTGTCTTTTCTTTTCTTCTGGCCAAAACGTCAGCTTGCACCTTTTGTTGTTGTTGAAATTTATTCTTGTGCTTATTTCTCTCGATTGCATCAAATGATGCCTCTCTCCGGTCAATACTTTTCGAAAAAATCTTGTTAATGTACAAAGTAGAGCTCTTTCTTCATAATCCGCCGAAAATGTCATCAATGTCGTCTGCCTTTTTCTCCTTCTTCTTCGTCTTTGTCTTCATTGTCGTCGTCGTCTTCTTCTTCTTCTTCTTCTTCTTGAGTGTTTTTACATCGTCCGTCTTCTTTATCTTTTCCAAGTTATCCTTTGCTGGTGCCGTATTGATATGTCCGGTCTCCTCACCGTCGCCTTGTTGGCTCTCCTCTCGAAGTGCGGCAACTTTAGCGTCTGACTTTGGAGGTTTACTTGTGGCCGGCGTTGATGTGGATTGCATGGATTCTCCTGGCAGCTCTGGCGGCACGTTTGCTGCAGCCTTGATCCCTTTAGCTAGTTTTCGTTTTTTGGTTGCAACCGGTGAACTTGATTGCTCGAGCGGCTTCTTGGCGTTCCCGCGTGAGATGATCATGCCAAAATCGTCGTCTTCATCCATGTCGTCGAGAGCATTGGAATGCTTCGAGCTCGACTTTTGCGTTTGCCGACCCTCTTTGTAGCGACGGGCAAAATCCTCTTCGCGCTTTTTGCGCGCTTCGACCTTGGCCAAGGCCTTCACGATGGCCTCGTACGCGGGCCTGGCCTCGTCCACGAATTTAACAAGTTGCGCGCAATTAGCGAGGAGCACCGTGGCAATCGGGATGAAGCGACCTCGCGAAAGCATCCACGAGAGTTCCGCTGCGGCGTCAAAGAGCAGTCTCTGGACAACGTCAAGCTCCTGCAGCGCAGCGCTGGCCGACCCATCGCCGCTGTATTTGGCAGCGTCCTTCCCCCTGTTGTTTTTGTTGTTGTTGTTGGTGGTGGTGCTGGCCGGCGGTGGCGGCAGCGCCCGAAGTCTACGCTCGGCGCCGCGCAGACGCTGATAGTACCCGGTGCAGCCGTGCTGCGAGCGGGTCGAGAACAGCACGCGCCGCAAGACCTTGAGCTCGTCGTCCATCGCGCCTGCGAGCAAAGCCGAGGTCACGGCTCGCGTCGCAGAAATCAGACCTCGAAGATTTGAGGTTTTGTTTTTGCAAGCGAGAGCAACTTGAAGCAAGTCCTCAACTCGGCGTGGCGGGGCAAGGCCGGGCTGGGCAGGGCTTTCACTGCAGACAAGAGGGGAGAGCTTGCGGGCCGCGTGCATGCGGCGATGGCAATGCGTAGGGCACGCTTGGGCGCCGTCCTGTGGCCATGTATAGGCCTCGTATTTCTACTGGTTCTGGCACGGGTCGTCGTCTGTACGAAGGCGATCTCGTCACAGGAGAGCTCGACCTGCAGTGCGGGAACCGCAGAGCTGCAAGGTTCGCGTCAAGGTTGCGCGAAAGGAGATGAAGAACTCTGTCACGACATTTCACGCGTATGCGGTGTAGTTGCGTTGTTTAATCCAGCTGGCTACGCTTCTCGAATGGAAAACTATCGCAAGTTCCGCGCAAGATCAAAAGCCCAAGGTCTCTGGCTCTTGGTCGTGCACGTGGACATGAATAAAGCCGAGACGCTGATGGAGATTGACGCAGATGCTGTCATCCATCTCGTGGCGGACGGCCGCCACGTTATGTGGCAAAAGGAACGTCTTTTAAATATTGGTCTGGCGCACTTGCCCATAGGAGAGTGCTCGACCGTCGTGTGGCCCGACGCAGACATGCTTTTTGTGAATGAGAATTGGGTGCAAGAGACGCACGATTTGATTCAAAGTGGGGCTCAGGTCGTGCAACCTTTTCAGTACGCGCTTCGCCTTTCACGGGGCGTGGACTGGTTGGACCCATCCTCGAAGCGCGTGTCACTGTCCAAGGACGAGGGCGTAAGGACACCGGGCTTTGCATTTTCGGTCCAGCGTGGAGCGGAGCGAAATGAAGAGACTCGAAAAGCTGTGCTCGACTCGCAGCAGAAACATGGCTATACAGGTTTCGCTTGGGCGGCCTCACGCGCAGCACTCGAGGACATGGGTGGTCTCTTTGACGTGGCCATTGTAGGCGGCGGTGTACGTTTAGATTTGATTTATTGAGACTTGAAAGAATCGAAGCGACCAGATTAACTGACGTGAAATTGTGCATGACGTGTGCCATTCGATGAAGTGCAGGACGCTCTTATGGCGCATGCTTTTGCCAATCATGTGGCCAACGAAAGTTGGGAGCCATACTATTATGCGCGACGTCTTTCAAAGAGATGGTTGCCGCTCGCCAAAAACTTTCATGCTTGGGCCGAGCGCGCAGCATATGCGACGCAGGGCAAGCTAGGATGGGTTTCGGGGACCGCCTTGCACTTGTGGCACGGGTCAAAAGAGGGTCGGCAATATGGGTCGCGATTCGATATTTTGCACAAGGGAACATCGAGCTTTGATCCTGATGTGCATCTCGAACGCAGCGAGTGCGCTGTTGTAAACAGCACTGTGGAAGTCATTCTGGAAAAGTGTTTTCTCTGGCAATGGCGCGATGGCAATTCAGACGCCGCACGTATGCGTCGCGACGTACGTCGCATGTTTCAGCTGCGCGAGGAGGATGGCTAGCTTGATTCGAGCTCTTTACGCTCTTTGTTTAGCGTCAGCTGAATATTTAACGATTCCGACATGTCGCCTGGTTCTTTCTTTCCAAGATGGATGCCAGCTGGGCCTGCTGGGTCGGCTCGGCTCCTGTCCGTGTGTCCTTGTCCCATCCGCAAAGGTCACTTGTAGGTGTGGGGGTTAAAGAAAATGAAGTAAAAAGGAAAAGACAGAAGAGTCAGAAGAGACAGAAAGAGACAGCCTCCGCGCCTGGCCTAGCAGTGGTGGCAGGCAGAAAATGTTGACAAAGATGACAAACGAATTTTGAATATGTGTGTTGTGTATATCAGGTGCAGAGGTCCCCCAGCAAGAGGGGTTCAGGGTTGCGGCGAGAGCTCGCATGATGATGATGATGATGAAGAAGAAGAAGACAAAAAAAGAAAAACAAAAGAAAGGAAGAAGGATGAGGAGAAGAGTCTCGCTCGCCCCCGCTCGCGCCCAGCGAGGAAGGTCGATAAGTTGCGACACTGCTGCTTCAGGTGTTTGTCCCTTTCTTTTTTCTTGTTTCTCTCTCCCTCGATCTGGTCATCGTCCAGGGACAGTCGCGGGTGCGCCGCTAATGCAGGAAGGGGTCATGCGCTGGCACGTGCGGCGGTTGCTGGACGTGAGCGAGGTCATGCGCGTGCTGAGGGGGCGCGCCGGCAGAGGGGGCCACGGAGTGACGGGTCACGGACACGGGGTCGGATTCGAGGCCCAAGAGACCAAAGAGGTTCGCAGAGTCGTCTTCGAGACTCGTCCGCGGGCGCTTCTGTGAGGCAAGCATCTGCAAGGCGTAGTTCTCGACCTCTTGCATAGAGTCGAAGGTACGCAACCGAGAGGTGCGCTGTGCTGTGGGTGGCGGGACCGCCATTTGCTGCTGCTCTGGCACAGAGAGATGGAGAGGCTCGTCATGCGGAAGGGGGCCCTGGACGTCTTGCGCGGGGTCAAGCTGGGCATGGAGATGCATGTGGGGCTCGTGTTGGGGCTGCTGCGTTCGCAAGGGCTGGCTCGCGACAAAGTCGTCCTCTGGGGCAGATGCGCCGGCGCTGTCGATAAGCTTGGTAATGGCATCTTGAATGCGCGGCTGAGTCCACGAGGCACGTCCGACGTGATTGTTGTTGGTAGCGCTGTTGGTGTCCATGAGTGGGCCCGGCTCGCTCGAGTCGAGAGCGTGGCGTGGCAGATTCGTAAGCTCGTTGAGATCGACAGCGGACGCGTCGGAGAAGGGCGCGACGGTGGCAGCACTGTTGCTACGAGAGAGGGAGAAGATGCGCGCAAGGGAAGGAGGCGGAGGCGGGGCCGTGCTCACGAGGCTTGAGTGTGCTGGCGCCCCCATATGAGGTGCGATATCCGAAGCCTCGAGGCCTGTTGAAGTGGAGAGGGGGCCATCCAGCTGGCTTGCATCCGCCGCAATGCGGGGCAAAGACATGTGCGGGGCGAGTGTAAGAGAGCTGGGGTTGATGCTGAGAGGCTGGACTGTGGTCATGCGTGCGCGAGGGAGAACAGTTCTCGAGCGGCGGGAAGGCTGCACAAGACCGAGGCCCTGAAGCTGCTTGAAGCGTGTCATGACGGCGTTCTTTGTGCGAGAGCCTTGAAAGGGCTCGGCGACCAGAGCCCATTGGCTTCCGTGCGTTTGATACTGCTTGATGAGGGTTGCGTCCTCCTCTTTGGACCACTCGCGACGACGCGCACGCTGGATGCTGCGGAAGCGCGTCTTGACAGCGTGCTCGGTGCGACCGGGGAGCAGGCGAGCAATGTGGGCCCAGCAATTGCCCTGTGATGCTTGAGTGGAGAGAAGAATGGAGTCCTCTTGCGCGGTCCACGATCCCTTGTTGATGCTGGGGTCAAGGTTGGAGCACCAGCGCTCGCGGCACTGCTTGACGCTGCGCCCGGGGATGTTTTCGGCAATGAGAACCCAGTCGACGCGGCGAGCGAGGCCGGAGAGGCCGTTCATGTCGCCGCCGGAGCCGACAGAGTCTGTGTCCATGTCTGTGTGCATCGAGTCGCAGGAGTCCGACTGGGTAAGGCGGATACTGGCCAGGCTTTGCTCGACGAGACGGCGAAGGAGATGGTCTTCCTCTGGGCTCCAGGGGCCCTTGAGAAGGCCGGGCTTGAGCACCTTGTTCCATCGCTGAAGGCACTGTGTGTGGCTTCGCGAGGGAACGTAGGCTGCGATGGTTTTCCAGTGGCGGGCACCAAAGCGGCTGACGGCGGCGCGAAGGAGCTCGTCTTCGTCGGCGCTCCAATGTCTGGGGCATGAGGGCTTGAGCTTGCGCTGCACAAGCTCCTCCATCTTTGCGTTGTGGCCCATTTTTGTCTTGATATCCCGAGTTCTGGTTTTGGCGCTCGGTTTGCGCGGCGCCATCTTTTTGTCCTTGGTTTTTGTTGGTTGTTGGTATTAATGCCTTAGGATCGGATGGCCTTTCTTGTGCTTGCTTGACCTAGTTTACTAGGTCTTGGGCCTGCCTGTTGGCCGTGGGTCGATATGGTTCGCAGCGTAGGGAAGTGAACGGAAGGTAGGATGGAACAGGGGGCCGGAAAAGCCGATGTGTGCAGCAGAATGACTTGGCTTCAACTCACTCGGCTCGGCTTGCGACCGTCTGAGGACACGTGCTTGCTTGTGACGGACGATGCACCCTGCGTCGGCAGGTGAAGCGAGTGAGTAAGCAGGCAAGCAGGCAAACGGACGAACGAACGGACGTACAGGCTGCGAGGGTCTTTTGCGCTGAAGCGCAGTGTTAGCGGCGCTTGCCAAACCCGCGAGCGTGTTCTTGAGGCGTCCTGTTGCGTCGCACCTCTTTTCACGCACAATCCGCAATGTCTTGACCGTGGAGAGGCGACGTGCGGGCTCTATTCTTTGCAGACGGGTAGGTGTTGTCGGCCAGGCCAAATCTCTGGTGCGGTCCGGACCCTCGTGAATTGGCTTGTTCTTCTTCCTTTCGTCGCTTTCGATGCGCGCGATTGTCTCTCGGAATGCCGGGGCCGCGGGGAGGGTCTGGCTAGGACTTGAGGAATTGGCTGACTCTCGGTCTTGGGCTGCAGCAGCGGATCAAGCAATCGATTGACGATTCAATCAATCCTTGGCAGCGCAGGGCAGAGCAAAGCAGAAGCTCGTTTGCTTGCTTCCTTGCTTAATTGCTTGGTCTGTTCTGTTCTGATTTGATTTTTACTCTCGAGGTCTGTCGTTTGGTTTCTATTCGAACTTTTTCCGCGCGTGGAGAGGGGCTCGCCGCGTCGTCGTCGTCGTCGTCACTTGCCTTGGTGCTTTGTGCTTTGCTGAAAATTCCTCCGACACTCGGCACGTGTCCGCGGAAGAGGACTCGCTCGTGTCTGTTGTAATACCCTTTTTTTTTCGTGCTAGTCCAACTGCTTCTGCTTCTCTCACTGCTCCCCACGATGCTTGCTAGCTAGCTGGATAGGTATGTATACCTCGCTAGGTATGGCGTGAGGGAAAAGCTTTTGCGCCGACCCTTTCAAAGGCAGGCGCGGACGGGCCTTGCTCTGTAGCTTTGGCTATTGCTTGCTTGCTTTCTTTCTTTCTTTCCCACTTGCTCTTTTGCGACGAACTGGCCGACCCTTTCGTGCTTTCAGGCCGCGCGAGCTCGGACCTGAACTCGGAGGCCGGGGTGGTTGGGTGGGTGGGTGGGTGGGTAAGTTTAGTTTTGCTCGAGGCCGGGCGGGATCGCTTGGCGCGATCGATCTGTTGGAGGATCCGCGCGAAGGGTCGAGAAAGGCTCGCTCGCTCCCTCACTCACCGGTCAGAACCTGCTTGCTTGCTTTGTTGGTTCTTTGGGCCCTCCCTCCCTTCCTCTCGTTGGCCTGCTGCGACGCCTCCGTTCGCTTTGCGCAGCCGGGCACGTGCACAATTTGCGAGCGCGGCTGGCTCGGCTCCTCGGCCTCCGAGGAATACCGGCCCGGCGCTCTCTCGGCTCTCGTCCGCGAGGAGCGGAGTGGGTGGGGGAGTGCGTGAGTGCGTGCGTGAAAAGAAAAAAGAAACGAATGAGCGAAGGGGTGGAAAAACAACGAAAGCAGCGGCGGTCCGAACCAAGCCAACCAGGAGAGGCTCGATCCGCGCCTTCGTTGGCTTCAACCGCGTGGCGGCTTCCGTTCGCTCGGATTGCTCGCCTCACGGATGCTGGCTGGCTGGCTGGCTGGCTGGCTGCTTGCTCGACCCAACTCGCCGCGAAGGTTTGGCGCGAGCCGAGCCGAAATGAGCCGTTCAGGCCCGGGTCAAAAGACCCTGACAGTGGAGCAAAACTCTTGAAGCAGAAGCAGAGCAGAGCAGGCGGCAGGCCCTCCTCCTCCTCCTCGCAGGTGAAAGCGCTTTGCTCAGCTGCGGCGCCGGGGAGCGACGCCCGGGGTGCGACGCCTCTCTCTCCTCTCGCCGCTTCCGCCGTTCGCCTCGCCTCGCGTCGGCCGGACGCGCGGGGTTGATTGCCGGAATGAATGCAGGAATGAATGCTCCTGAAAAATCGACGATCGATCGCGAGAGCTCTTTCCCTTTCTCTCTCGCGGTCGCGGCGCGAACAATGTGGCGCCTCGACGCCGCGGCCTCGTCTCGCCCTGCTCGCGGACGGACGGCGCGGCCGAAACGCTCGCTCGCTCGCACGTGCGTACGGACGGGCGGCTCCGCGCGACGGCGAATCCCTCGAGCGTCCGTCCCGGCGCAAGGAGCAAGCAAGCTCTTTCTCTGCGCTGCGCCGCGACGGCGCGTAACGGAGCCCGGGAGACGGAGAGCTTGCTCTCTCTCTCTCGCTCGCTCGCTCCTCCGCTCGCTCGAGGCGCTGTCTCGCGCTTCCGTCGCGTCTCGCTCCGCGGCGGCCTCGCGCTTTCCAAGTCTGCTCGGCGCTGCGCGCGGCTGGATGCGCGTAGGAGCGAATGAATGAAGGAATGGATGAATGCCGCCCGTTCAAATCGATCGTTCAAATCGCGCGATCGATCGATCGATTCGAATCGATCGATCGATCGTTCAAATCGCTCGCGCGAGTCGACTGCGCGAGCGATTGATTGACCCGGCGCCGCTGTGGGGCGCGTAACTAACTGCGGGGCCCTTTCGGCGCGGCACGGCGCGCCGAAGCGAGTCGACCAGCCGCTGTGGGCGCTGCTGTGGGCGCGAGGAGCGGGAAAGGGGGAAATGAAATGAAAATGAAAACGAGAGCAGGAAGGAAAAAGAAGGCAGGGAGCGTGTCGCTCGCGCGCGAGCGAGCCGTGCCTCTGGCGCGCCTTCAAAGTCTGCCGACCTGGGCTTTTTTGATCTCTCTCCGTGGTCTTCTCTCGCGCCCAAGCAAGAAGCACGCAAGCAAGCCTGCCGCCGCTTCCGCTCGCGCTTCCGCCGGCGCGCGTCGCCTCGTCTCGCGCCGACCGCGTCTCGCTTCCGGCCGAAAGCGAGAGCGGGCTGGGGCTGCGCGGCCGGTAACGGCGCGGGGCGTTCGTGCTGTGCTGCAGCTAGCGACACTGCCGGGGCTGCTGTCTCGCCTGGTACGTATGCAGGCGCTGTCTCCTCGCCGCGTGCTCTCACGATGCACCAGCCGCCGGGGCGACCGCCGGAGAGCGGAGGCGGCGCAGCGGGCGCGCGAGGCGTCGCGCGAGGAGCCGCGGGCGGAGTCTCGGGCGGCCTGGCGTGCGCGGCCGCTGCGCCGCGCTCGCGCGATGGATGGATGGGCGGATGGATGGATGGATGGATGGGCGCCGATGGTCGCGCCTTTTTTGAACCAAGATGGCTCGCCCCGCGCAGCTCAGCTCAGCGCGCCGAGACCTCTCCGCCGGCCAGGGAGACCACGCTGGCGCTCCGCGTCGCGCCTCGGGGCGGGCTTTCCCGCCTCGGCGCCTGGGGAGGGAGGGAGGGAGGGAGGGCGGGCGGGGCAGCGAGCGCGGGCGGGGTGCCTCTGCTCCGTCTGTGCTGCTGCCGGAGCGGGGTCTGGGAAGCAAGCAGGCAAGGAAGGAAGGAAGGAGAGGAGACTCTGCAGGGGCGGAAAGCAGAGACGATGAGAAAGCTGTGCTGATAAAAAGGGTGGAAAGGAAAGCGTTGGAAGCGAAAAGCGCAGCAGCTACAGCAGCTGCAGTAGCAGCGTGTTTCCGAGGAACCTTGCGCTGGCTGCGTTGCGCTCGGGCAAATTGAGACGAGTCGAGGACTTTCGCAGGTTGGGGCGCCGTGACGCGCGGCCGTGCACACAAAGGCTGAGGCGCGCGGCAAGATCGCCTTCTTTCTTTCTTTCTTTCTTTCTTTCTTTCTTTCTTTGCACTTTCCGCTTTCCGCTTTCCTTCCTTGGTGGGTGGTATTTGTTCGAAAAGCAACGCACGCCCCCAAGCAGTCCTTGTAAGATAAAAAAAAAATCAATTCAAAATCCTGCCTGCTGCTGCTGCTACTGCGACTAGAGTCATGGAAAAAAAAGAGATTTCGAATCATGCCAGCGATGCGACCACCAATCGAACGAAAACCTCGCGCCCAAAGTCGCGGCCGCCGAGCGGAAGCAGCCGCAGCCCCGGTCTCCGCTCCACGCGCGGCCGGCAGCTGCAGCTGCGGCTGCGGCCGCAAGTCCATTGGGCGGCCGTCGATGCCTGGCCCCATCCTCCGGCGGCGAAGGCTGCGGTGCGGTCGAGACTAGACAGCGGTGCGGCCAAACTCGACAGGCCACACCCACAGCCAGCCCGCTGCTTCCGCGCGGTGAGCGAGCCGAGCCACGCCGGGCGGGCAGACAGACCGACAGACAGAACAGACTCTTTACACAGAGACATACTGAGAGACGAACAGACATACACATGCACCGCTCTATTAGGTGAGACGCCGCTGCGGGCACGCGCGGCGTCTGCGGGGCTGGGGAGCGTGGGAGGGCGGACTTTTCCTTCCCACAGCGCGCGCGGGGAAGGTGGGAACGCCAGCTGCGCCGCCTTCCGCTTCTTTTTCTTTTTTGATTGGTAAAAATCATCCATCCATCTAACATGTAAATCCATCCATCGCCAGGCCGTGCCGGTGCAGGCTCAGCTTGCTCACGACAGGCCAAGCCCCTCCCTCCCTCGCTCCCTCCCTCGCCCCTTCCTTCCTGCCCCACCGTCCCGCGCCACCGGCCACGCGGAACGGGGCGAAACCAACCGCAACTGGCCGCCTCGAACCCTCTGTGCCCTCTCTCTCAGCTGCTTTCTTCTCAAATGCCGCGCGGCAGGCCTCGCCTCGCTTCCCTTCCCGCCACCGACCAGGATCTCGGGCTCCGCACGCGCTGCGCCGCGGCCGGCACAGCGACAGCGACCAAGCGACATGCGACCACGGGGCGGGCGGTCAGCGGCGGCGGCAGGCCTAGGCTGCGGCCGCCGCAAACGCTAGCCCCGGCGCCGATCGTCTCGCAGGAGGTCCATCACTTTCGGCGGCCATTTTCATTCTCGTTTTCATGCGCGCTGCACTGCGCTGCATGCATCCCTCGACGAACTCATCCATTTACTCGCTGTCGCTGTTAGTCGGGAAGTTGGGTCATCCAGCGAGTAAATACCATCGAGAAGACGCACTGCCTGCAGTGCTGGCTTCGTTGCGTTTTTTTTGCAGGTTCGAGTCCTCTTCTTCTTCTGCCTCTTCCCGGCGCACCTCCTTCCTGGCCCGGCCGGGAGGGAGGGATGGAGGGAAGCCAGCCGGGGACGGAGCGGCGGAGCGGGCGGAGCGAGGCGGACGGCTCCGCGGAGAGGCAGGTAGGTGGCTTGCATGCATGCATATGATGCATGCATGGGGGGAGGGATCCAAGGCCCTGTCCGCAGATGGGCGACGGTTGCAGCTGCAGCGGCACGGCTCGGCGCGCGGTTTGCGTTGGGTTGCTTTCAACGCAAGCTCCGCACTCGTTTCGGGGTGGCGGTTGCGTTGCTCCTCCTGTACTTGCCGTCTGGTTCTGAGCTGCTTGGTGGCGAGAGAGCTAGAAGCTGCCAGCTGCTTCGTTGGCGCGGCGAGCCGTTGGGTCCACCCGCAGCCGCGCGCGAGAGGAGCCTCCCCCCTACCGAAGCTGCCGCGGGCCCGCCAGCTTCTTCCAGAGCCCCGCAGCGGCACGCGCGCGCCTTCCTCTCTCTCTGCCTGCACTGGACTGCGCGCACGCCACACTGCTTGCTACAATGATGCGTATAGTGAGCTGCCACCGCGCCGGCGGCGAGGCGTTTGTTCGTTCGTTGGTTGGTTCATTTGTTGTTTTGTTTTTGTGATGGTCTGTTTGTTGGCTGTTTGTTGGTCTGCTGGTTCACAGGCCGGCAAACGGATGGGCGACTTGCGTGCCGGAAGAAGTTCATTTGCGCTGCGGAAAGAGGTCCTCTTGCGTGGGCCAAGAGTAGACAGCGCCGCAGGCCTAGGCGTGCGCCACCGGAAACGCTAGCCCCGCCGCGCGCCACGCGGCCAAGGAGCAGATCCCCCACAGCGCGCATCGTGCCGCTCATCTGGATCGACTCTCTCGCTGTCTCGCAAACGATGGTTTTAAAATTTTTATCTTTTCTATTTTTCCCCAATCGCGCAGCAGCGGAGCGGAGGCTCGCCTCGCCTCCCCTCGCCGTGCCGCGCCTCCCCTCGCCGCGCTGCGCCGCGCCCATCCGGTTCCCGCGGCGGGACTCGGTTGCCTCGGCCTCACGCAGCTCGTGACGCGCCCCGTCGCAATCGCACGCTGACATGCTGGTAAGGAAGAAAAAAATCAAAATCTAAGGCTTGGGATGGCACAAGGTCTCTGAAAAAGAAGATTTCCTGCATCCCATCGCAGTTCCATCCTATCCCATCCCATCCCGAAGCTTGCCGACCTTTCTCGGCGTGCTGTACCTTCCTTCTCTCGGAGCCACTGCCTGCACAGAAGCCGCAAAGGCCGTCCACCGTGCGAGCTGTTCGCCTCCCTCCGCGAGCCCGCTCCTGCGCGTCCTGCAAGACACGATCTTCTGGCTGCAGCTCTTGCGCTGTTTAGGCTATTCCCTCTTTTGTATTTTATTTTGAAAAACCAGAGAACCAACTCCGGTCGCGACACGGCGAGGGATGGAAGCAAGGAAGGTAGCGAGCGAGTAAGTGCAGCAGGAAAGTAAGAATGAACGCTGCCAGAGAGAGAAAGAAAGAAAGAAAGAAAGAAAGAACGGCAGTGCTTATAGGGGTGGCGAAAAGCAGAAGAACCGCGGAGCACTGGCATGCCTGCTAATCTGGCGCGCGTTCTTTCTTCTTGTCTCTAATCTTTTCCCTTTTTTCAAATTCTTCCGGCACATGCACGGCCGCGGTCGCGCGGAAAAACCGACAGGGGAGCAAGGAGGGGCGCGGTCGGTGGAAGAAAAAGAAGATCGTGCGAGTGTCGAGTGCGCGTGCAGGAAGCACGTTTTGTTCTCATCACGATGCCGCAGCGGCAGCCTGCGCTGCGCGCATAGGATAAAATACATACGGCGCGCTCAGCTGTCCGGTCCAGAGCGGCGCCGGGCTCGCTAATTCCAAACAAACAAACAACGAACGAATGAGAGAATGAAGAAATAGCAGCCAGAAACAAAGCAAGCGCTGCAAGTCTTCCTTGCCCTCCTTCCGAGGCCGGCGACCGCGATGCGAGCTAGCGGCATCGATCGACCGTGATGGTTCGCGGGCCAGGCTGCTGCAGCGATGAAAATCAGGACCAAGGTGGAACTGCGAGGCGAGCTTGAAGAAGCAATTCGCGCCGCGACGAAGCAGCAAAACGAAGCGAGCGCAGCAGCGAGCACGGCCAGGCCCCGCGGGTGAATAAACCAATCGACCGACCGACCCCGCGACCGACCAGCGGAGATTGATCGACTCGCCGATCGGTCCATCGATCGCTTGATTGGCAGCGCGACCTCCGGCCGGACGGCCAGAGCGAGAGAAATGCAAGATGAATTGCCAAGAGCAGCTCGATTGTGCATCCATGTCGGGCGATCTGATCTCGAGCTTGCGGAGGAGGAGGAAGAGCAGGAGGAGCTTGGCTTGGGCTCTTTCCTTCCTTTGGCGCGGCGCGGAAAAGGCGGAAAAGGCCAGCGGCCAGTGGCAGGTGGGACGGGCCGGTGGCCAACTGTGAAACAAACGAACTGGCTGCTCCCTCTCCTCGCTGAAGGGCCAGACAGGGAGCCAGTGGCTCGCGTCCTCCTTCTCTGGAAAGGGACGCAAGCAAGGAAGGGAAAGGATGTGGCCGGCGGCTGCTCGAGGCCGCGGTCGGAGGCGGAGAGAGGGTGGTAGGCCTATTTTGGCAAAGAATCAAGCGAGAAAAAATCTAAACTCGGCTCGCCGTCTCGGCCGCACGAACTGATTCTTTTTCGAGTAAAACTCGTGTCCCTGGAAAGTCGGTTGGCGCTTCAGGCTGGCTCCGTGCGTGTTATCGATTATTTGACGCGAACTTGGATGCACAGCGAACGAAAAAGGCTCGAGATGAGGACGTTTACGTTTAGTGCTCCTCCCTCGCAAGGATCACGCGATTCTCACTTGCGCATTCGGAGATTTCTCGCTGCAGATGCTGGGCGCGCGGCCAGCGAGTCGAGTCATGAGCGCCCGAATTACGGCCTCGCGGAGGCGCACGTGGACGAGCTGAAAGAAAATCTTTTCTCGCTGGCCCTCGTTACCGCGAGACGCACAAAGAAACGCACAGCAGAAAAGCAAAGCACAGCAAAACAAAGTAAAAGCAAAGCAAAGCAACGTGAAGTAAAATAAAGGAAAGTGAAGCGACGCAAGGCGGAATTCTCTTGCAAGCAACAAAAATTCGAGTTGGTGGCTTGGTGGCTTGGTTGCTGGTGAAGGTCAATGAAAATAAAGAACCAAAAGCTCGACTCGCGACCCGCGTCGTCTTCTGCGAGCCTGCTCCGCCTGCCCTGGCTCGGCTCCACCGCCCTGCACGCACGCACGCACGCGCGCACGCACGCTTACACCGTCCGACGCTGCGACGGACACGCGCGCGAGAGAGCTCAGGCCGACGCAGGGCAAGGCAGGGCAAGGCAAGGCAAGGCAAGGCAAGGCAAGGCAAGGCAAGGCAAGGCAAGGCAAGGCAAGGCAAGGCAAGGCAAGGCAAGGCAAGTTGGGTTCATGCGAGCGCCAGGAGACAGCGCCCACAGCCCGCTATTCCGCTCCCCCGCAGAGAAGACACCCGAGTTCTGTCCGGGGACCCCTGTGGCGCGTCCCTCCTGGTCTGGATTTGAAAGTTTTCATAACTTTTCTATAAAATCTTCTTTTTCGCACCAGTCAGGTGACGAGCCTTGGAGACGAGAAGAAGAGCTTTGAACGGCCGGAATCTTTCCTTTTTCCAACCTGCCACTTGCAGCGCAAAGCAGAGAAGCGAGCGCGGGAATCGCGGATCGGCTTCGGCGCCGCGGGAAGCCGCCGAAGCCGAGCTTTGTTCTTGCAGAGAGAACCGCTCAGTTTGCGAATTTTGTCGTTTGGTTGTTTCTTTCTTTCTTCCTTTCTCTTTTTTTTTATTATCTTCTTCCCCTGTCTCGGGAGCGCTTCTTCGTCTCCTTTTTTCCATCCTGCAGACGCGAGGCCTGGCGGCGGCAGCGCGCGTACGCGACGGCGCTGCGCTTGATTTCTGCGGCGACGCGGCGCCACGCGGTGCGCAGGACGCCAGCGCGCAGACCGCGCGGAGGGAGGCGCCGGGGACGAGGGAGGTGAATTCTGCGCGCACTGCAGCCTGTGCGTCAAAGAGAACGAGGGCAATTTTAAGGGGAGCCGCGCCCCAAGAACTCGTCGAGGACGGCGACGCCGAGCCGCTTTCGGAGGCCCTCCGCGCCGCGAGGCCGCGCGCGGGGCCGCGGCGCACGACGGGGAAAATGCGCGCGAGTGGCCGCGCCGGTTTCCCGCGAGGCGGCGCAAGAATTGGGCGAGTTGTAGCCCAGAAATCGCGCGCCGGAGCGAGGACATCCGGCGAGACTAGGGCTCGAAATGCCCTACGAGACGCTGCGAGGCCGCGGCGCCGGGGCCCCGAACACAGTACGAGAAAGTCCGGCGCGTGGCAGCATCCTGCACACCTGGAAGCGGCCCTGAGGCGGCTCCAGGACCGCCAGTGCGACCGTGAGCACCAAGACCTCTGGGCTGCTGCAGCGCAAGGCCGAAGAGGGCCGCTCGGGCGCCGCTGGGAACGCGAGAAATTTCGGAAAACCCGGCACGGACCTCCGACCGCGGTGCGGCAACCGTCCGTCTCGACTCTCCGAGCGCACAGGCCCTCGCTCGCCTCCGTGCGTTGAGGTCTCGAGAAGAACACGCTTCGAGCCTGTGGAGAAAACCCAATTTGCGAGTGGCACCGACGCGAAGGCGGCGCGTCGCGGAGCCTCGAGACCCGGGGCGGATTGTACCTCTGGCAAAGGCTCTTTTCCGACAAGGAGTTCTGGCGAGGGGTCGCTCTGCTCTGCCGGTGGCTGGCTCGAACAGATGACCGCGTCGTACTCGGCCGACGGAGCCTAGAACGCTTGACCTTCGTGGGGAGGTCGGTAGGTTAATCGTGTCGTCGGTTGATCGGGGAGTCGACGGCGATGGGTTTGCCGCAAGTCGGTTGGTCAGCCTGTCATCCTTGGCGGTTCCAGACCGAGCCAGCCCAGTTTCAGACCTGGCAGGTTATTAGCCAGGTCGACGCAAGAAATGGGCCCATCGGAATCAGAACGCTCTGCAATTCTTGCTCTATACAATGTAAATACTCGTCATGCCAGGTAGTGTGTTCGGATAACGCGTGGGAGAACGGAGCAGCGTTCCCCGCGAAAGACTGAAGTTTTACTCGTCATGTTGTGTGAGATCGTTAGGGCACTTGTCATTGATACTGCCAGTTCTTGTCTGTAGTTAGATTGCCTTCTGATGCAAGCTCGCGAGCTCACTTGTCCTGAACTTATTGTCAATAGATGAGATCCTCGACTCCACAATTTTAGGTCCTTTTGCCCCTTGGATTGAGGCTGAGGTCGGCATCTTACATTATGATAATGGGTAAGCGCGGCAAGATTTGAGAATAATGACCGTGGACATTGGTATCTCTGGGCAAGACTTTAGAATAACGACCGTGTACGTGGGCAACGCTTGCCTCTTAGCTTCACTTGGGCTTTGTTTGCAGCTGTTTATTTCTTTCTCGGCTCTTTCCCGATCCTTTCACAATCATCCTTGGTTTGAGCTCTTCCTTGGCAGCTCGTGGCTTTTCATGTTCCTTGGAGCGCCAGTTTCTGATGTTTATGACATTCTTCTTATTCTTTCTTTGACCGAAGGCGGGATTTCGATGTCAAGCTCTGTATGGAATTGGTCGAGCTTTATTGCAAAAGCATACGAGACAATTCCTAAATTTAAAATTTAAAAAAAATCATTAGGCGTGCTGCACCAGCAGGATAGAATAACATCTTCCATGGATGCAGATAATCAAGCAAGGAGAAAATGATATGTTTGACATCTAGTGAAATAAAGCTATTCTGTGCAAGAGCCTTTGTTTGCGCACTTATGCCAATTCCAATCATTCTTCTTGACGATGCCCGTCACGATGAGCTACCCATCACCTTAACACCAGGTGGTAAACTGCTGTAGGACCAGCTGCCTCGCAAAGAAAGCTATTGTCAAAATCCTGGTGTTTGATCACAAAATTGGAATGCTTAGTCGCAGCAATCTAACGCTGGGAGGCAAGCTACGTTAGAGTAAGGTCAGCGATTGGTAGCCAAGCTGCAGCAATCGTCTTCGTGTAGGTTCCGCGCCAAAATTATGCCGTGGATTCAGGGAAGCGAAAAAAGTCCGCACCTGAACAGTTTTAGCACAGCCCCTAAAAGTATTCAATAAAGAAAGACAAGGACTTTGACCCAGCCTTTGATATCGCTGAAGCCAAGCAGACTGGACTCGGACAAAGTCGCAGACTGACGCAGACAGAACTGAATCGATCGAAACGGGGATGGACGCAAAACTTGCAAGTACTCCGAGTAGCACACTTTGCATACCATTGAACAACCATCGCTTTCGTGGTAGCCACGACGCAAAATTTTATTTTAAAAGTT
Source organism: Aurantiochytrium sp. KH105 (assembly GCA_003116975.1). NCBI lineage: Eukaryota > Bigyra > Thraustochytrida > Thraustochytriidae > Aurantiochytrium > Aurantiochytrium sp. KH105. Next base: position 233,406 of record BGKB01000039.1, read on the forward strand.
AAACCCAGTCATCTTCTTCTTCTTCTCTTCCCCTCTGTTCAGACATGAAAAGTGAAAATGCCACAAAATAGATTGTTTGAATTCTCGGGCTTGTCAAGGATGTCTTCCACCATCAAGCTATCGAAAAGTGCAGTGATAAGTTGATGCGCACACAATAGGAAATTAGGCCTATGCTCACTCTGTCTTGGCGTCCGCAGTTCTCACAGCGCCGACCTCGGTATCAGTTTCCTCGCTTGACTCATCCGACCCTTCCAGCAATTCATCTTCTGACAATGTACCCAGCGAAATGATGCTGTGGAGCAGAACTTGGAAGAGCCACCCTGGGCCGACTCGGAAAGAGTTTCGGAGAGACGTCTGCACGAATTGCGGTGATACTCTCTTCCACCGGCTTCTTGCAAGCGAGCACCAGCACAGCTTACCCACAAAGAGTATCCACATGCTTGCTTTCACAATGCTTACATGATTCCATGGCCGAAGTAGCTCCGCGCTCTCTGTGCCCTTGTCCAGAACACGCAGAGTTGGTGACCCATGACCATGGGGTCCAAGTCAACGCAAATGTCCAAAAAGAAAAGGAGATAGAAAAGCAGACCGGGGCAGTCAAGAAAAGAAGAAAAGAGTAAGAGAAAGAATGTCGCATTGATGTTCACGGAGGACATGTTAAATGAGAGTTTTTCCAAGGGAAAAGAAGATGAAAGGCAAACAGAATGCCCAAACACACACAGTAAGAGGAAGACTGACGTCAGCGTCGCTTCTTCACTTAGGCCTCCTCGGCGGCGGCCTGCTCCTCCTTCATGAGGGCCTCAATGCCGTTGTAGAGGGCGGCAATGATCTCCTTCTCCTTGATGAAGAGACGGGCAGAAGGCGAAATGTCAACAGTGCCGTCCTTGCCGATCGGGGTGTGCTCGCCACCAATACCGCGGACGCTAAGGCCGAGGGGCTTGGCCACAGCCTTAGCCTTGGTGTCAGTGCCGTCGGCGGTGAGGTTGGGCAGCTTGATGTGCACAGAGGCGCGCATGCCCGTGCCCAGGTTGGTCGGGCACGAGGTGACGTAGCCGTACTTCTTGGAGGTGGCGAACTCGATACCCGGAAGAGACTCGACCACAGAGAGGGCCTCGCGGAGGCGGTCAAAGACCTCGTTCAGCTTGGTGCCCTTCTTCATGCACATGATACGAAGGTGGTCCTCCTCGCCGAACCAGATAATGAACTGGCGGTCCTCGGACACGTAGCAGCCACGGCCGTAGGGCCAGTCGGAGCTAATGCCGGCGCTCTTGAGGTACGGATCAGCGTCCATGTCCTTGAACATGATGTGCTCGTCGACGAGCTTCTTGTACTCGGCGTCCGAGATCTTGTTGGGGTTCGGCTCGCCGGGGCCAAACTCCGGGGTGAGCGAGTAGACGCGGCCGCCGTACTCCTCCATGCTGATGAGCTTGTCAAAGGCGGGGAGCATGGTCTTCTCGAACTCGACGCGCTCCTCACGGGTCATAAGGCCCGGGAGGTTGAAGCTTGTCAGGTTGCGGCCGACGCGCACGCGCATGGAAAGCTCGTCGAGGCCGAGCTCCGTCATGTCAAGGACGCCGTTGTTGCCGACATCGCTGGCGTCCCAGTCCGTGACGTGCACGGGGTTCTTGGCGGCGGGCTTGTGGTAGGCCTTAATGACCTGGTCAAAGAACTTGGCAAAGGTCTGGTAGTCGTCCGGCTTCATGGCGTAGCATCCGGTGCCGCTCGAGGGGTTCTCGACGCCGGTGCGGGTGATCTGGTAGAGGACCTCCTGCTCCTCGGGCGAGTAGCTGTAGAAGAGCTCCGGGGTGAGGAAGCGCGCGCACAGGTTGTTCGGGTTGTTCTCGCGGACCTCCGCGGCCTCCGCGAGGTACTCGTCGAACTTGCCGCCCTCCTCCTCGGCGCCCTTGGCCACGATCTCCTGCGAGCCCTCGGCCGCGGGGGCGCTCTGCACGCAACCCATCTTCTCTCTGCTCTCTCGCTGCTACTGCTGCTGCTGCTGCTGCTGCTGCTGCTGCTGCTCGACGCGGGCAGTACGCTCGGCTCAGGCACGTCCAAGTTTCGGAGATGCAGGTCTGCTCGCTCACTCGCTCGCTCGCCCGAGTTTGGCTTTGCTTGACCCTGCTTTGCAGTGCCTGCAGTGCGGGCCGAGGCGTGCACCCGGCGCGGGTTTGCGACCGCAGCGGGCGCAAAGCGCGGTCCAGGAAGATGAAGGCGCCCCTGGGGGAGGGAAGGAGGGACTCTCGCTCCTCCCGCCTCCCATTAGTCGATGCATTTCATTTCATTTCATTTCATGCACTCGCATGGCCATCGATCGACTCGGCATCCAACAACCAGAAACCACGTTCGCAGCTGCGCAAACTGGACTCGGAGCCCCGCCGAACGCAGCAAGATGCGCGGAAGCCAGCCCGGCCCGCCGCAGCGAGCCGGCGAGGAGGAGCAGCTGCAGCTGCAGCGCGGCGAGCGAGGACGGGGGCGGAGCTAGCTTGCTTGCGTGCGAGCGAGCTTGGTGGGTTACGCGGGCTCGTCACTCGAGGAGGCCGAGGGTGAGCGATCATCATCGACAGCGAAGAGCAACGCGGGTGGGTGGGTGGTGGTGGTCCATGAGTCCATCGAGTCGCCAGTGTCAACCGGAAGCAAGCATCCGCACCGCCTGGCCGCACCGCGATGAATGGCCAACCAATCGAACGAACTCTAATGTTGACTCATGTCAAGGCTGTGCAAGTCGATCTCTCTCTCGCTGGGGTGGATTGTGCTGTGCAGTGGTTTCTGCCATCCATTGCTTGTTTGATGTGAATGGCCGATCGAAAGAGGGTGTGCGCGCGTGCACTTTTCTGCTTTACACATGTGACTTTGCGCGCGCGCAACTGCTCGCGCGCGCCGCACCGCCCCTGCACCAGGCTCCCGCCGCACGCTCCAGCCGTGCGTGCAGGAAGGCGCGCAAGCGGCTGCGCCTCGCGGTCGCCGCAGCCGGCCGCAGCTGGCCCCGCCCCTCCGACCGGCCGCCCGTCCCTCGCCAGCCATGCAAGCCACGCAAGCCAGCAGCGCGGAGAAACAGCGCGAGCAACAGCAAGAGCTTGGCTACGAAAGAAACAAAAGAAAAAAGCGCGCGTCCATTTCGGAGGGACGTAGGCCATGCGTCCAGTGCGGAGCTCCTGGGAGGGGTCGACCGCGAGGTGCAGCGCGTGCAGCGCGCGCACACCTCGGTCGTAGCTAGCCGGGGACTAGGGTGTCCTACTAAGCTGCGCGTGTGCGCCTTCAAACTCTAAAATAAAATATAGAGTATAGTAGGCCTGAAGTATAGCACTTCAGGTATAGTACGTATAGTGGAACAAAGTCAGGTAAAATAGGATAAGACCAAAGCAAAAGTAAACGAAGCGGGGCTACGGCCCTCGTAGCGGAAACGTCTAGGAGGGCGGGACGCGCCGCGCCGCGGTCCAGGCACGCGCGGCGCGGCAGCCACCCATCCTCCCGTGCATACGGTGCTGCTGCCGATGCTCGCAGCTTCTTTCTGCCGCTCGAGACGGGCCGCGGGAGCCGCCCGGAAGACCAGCAGCGTGACGGCGTCACCGCGCGAGCCGCGCGAGCCGCGCTGCGTAAAAATAAACTGTAATGAGGGCAGCGCAGCACGTGGCGTGCGGAGGTTCAAGGACAAGGGGGCAATGGAGGCGGTTTGTGGATACCGGACACGGGGGAAGACCGTCCTGCTGGTGGGCATAATGCGCGTGCCCGGCCTGGGTAGTAACTAACTAACTGGGTGAGTAGTAGAGGATGCCGAGGAGGTCGAGTGTTCTAGAGAGCAGGGAAAGCAGCTGCAGCAGGCGTGTGACGTGCGAGGTCGTGAGTGGACGGACGGACGGCGGGGTGCGGCCGCTCGGCAGTGAACGTCGCTCAACGCATCTTTTTTTTTTTTACTTTTTCTTTCCTTCTCTCTCTTTTTTCCCCTTTATCTCTCATAAACGATCATGATGATGCAAGCAAGTTGAGAGCGCTTCACTCCGCAATACACGTTCATTCACCTCGAAAAGGCTCGTCGCGCCCAGCGCGACCAGTATTTCTGTGCGTTGGCGACGGAGCAGAGAGCGCAACGTGCACGATGGCGGACGAGCGACTCAGCCCGCTGCTGTCGCCGTCCGGCGAAGATGGCCATGAGCGCCCCATCGAGCAAAAGGAGGCCATGTCCAAGCAAATGACCGAGATCCTCCTCGGGCGCGTGAGCGAGCTCAACGCGACATTTGCCAAGTTCAAAAATACCCTGCAAAGTGACGTTGATGCGTCCACAGACGACTCCACGGCGCAGCTCTTTCAAGAGCGCAATGCCATGGTCGCGGCCAAAGCTCGTGTTGCAATTCAAGAAATTCCACCCACCCTCAAGCTCGCTGGACTCCTTACGACACGCATCGGAAACTCCAAACCCTCTCGCATCTACACGGCTAAACACCTCTTCAAAGACCGCTCGCAGCAACAGCAGCAGCAGCAGCAGCAGCAGCAACAACAACAACAACATCAACCCACGGCCAATGGCGGAATTACCGCCGTTAATGCACCAAACCATTCGCGAAGCAGTCATCGCGCTGACTCGCTTCTCACAAGCTCGCGATCTGCAGGGAGCATCGTCGAGTCGAATGCTGAAGGCACGCGGAGCTCCGTCTCGCTCGGAGCCGCAATCCCGCACGGACACAACCTCGATGAATCGCGGGAGCGCATCCTCCAGGAGCGCGAGCTCCACTGCATCGCAGACCGCAACGTGACCCGATCCATTGAAAAACTCGTCTACGTGTATAACCAACCACCCTTTGACTGCGAGCCAGACCTCCTTCTTGGCTATGTTCGCACGCATATTAAACTTCCCCCCAACGAGAATGTCAAGCATAGCTTTGGCCGCATCTCGCGCACACCGCTGGCGCGCCGCGTCTTGCAAACCCTCTTTTGGTACTGCGTATGTCTTCACTTTATTCTGCCCAAGAACCGCGATATGCTCGAGCACGAACGCGTAGCCGCCTCGCGCCGCCGCCTCGAAGCAGATATTGCAAACGCGCAAGCAACGTTGCAAAGGCTTCGAAGCGACATGAGTACCCTCTACGTGGAACTCATGCGTCTCTTAAACCTCCGAGTCGCCAAGATCAAGCGTGACCTTGTTCACCTCTATGTTCCATTTGCAATGGGCAAAGCCATCCTCACCGGTTTCCGCTACCTCTGCCCGGGATCCCGTCATCTTTACCGCGGGTCGCTTCAGCAAGACGTCTACGAGACGTGCTGCGAGCTCTTGCTTGGTGCTCAGCTTAGCAGCGTCTCCATCCAGGCAACCCGCGCCCGAATTTTTGAAGACGAGGCGACAAAGACACGCGCAGACAATCAGGATGACGACAACAGCAACAATGATGACGACATGAACAAAACGGAAGGCAATCAGAAAAGAAATAGTAACGACGATGCAGCGCACGATCTTGAAGCGCCGTCATCAACGCCGACGGGAGGCGCAAACAAAAGAACAAAGAATGGCGGGTCAACTTCGGCTCGAGACCCTGCCACCGCAAGCTCGCCCGCAGGCGGTGAAACAGACCACGTCGGGCCAACAGCAGACGACCAAGCGCGCGATAAGAGTGATCTCATTGAAGACAGTCTCGATGAAGAGCTTTATCGGACAACCCTGCAGCCACGGGAACGCTACGATGCTACTCTTGTTGGTTCGCTTCTTGGCGAGTTTCTCGTCGAGAAAAAAGGCCCCAAGGCCTCACTTCGCCCAGGGACCTCTGCCCCGCACCTCGTCTATCGTACCCTTCCAGCGTCAAACGCTCGCGTCGGGGGAACGTGGACTTTTCGCAGGTCATGCCCAACCACAAAATCAGCACAGCTAAACGAACGCTACGCCCATGAGCGTGAAGCCTTCGAAGCATTCATGCAAAAATCAAGGGCTACCTTATCGAGTGACATTCGTGGTGTCTTGGCGCGCCAGGAAAGCGTCCTCAATGGCGGAATGGAAGGCGTTGGTCGCTTTTGCATGGACCTTGCACAAACCAAGACAGGCCATCGAGCACGGTCTTCGGATGGATCGATTTCGGGGGAGAGCAAAGGCACGCGCAACGCGCACCTCCAGGGCGAGAAGCGTCTCGATTGGCATGCAAATCTTGCCGTTCGAGCGCACCTTCCACCTGCAGAGCGTGTCATTGCTGCCAAAGACAAAATTGAAGCTTCCAAGAAGAGAGAAAGACAGATGGCGAGAACACATGCGAGAATGATGCTCTTGCCATGACATGCTTTTTCGTTCTGTTATGTGGTATATGTAAAGCAGGAGGGCCCGAAAGCCGAACCGCAACCAAGTCGCGGCCGAGAACAACGCCGCCACGTTTTTTCGTCCCCCCGTTTTGTCCTTCTTTTGGAGAAATAAATTGATATACGTTGCTGGTCTTCTTTTTTCGTTCTTTTTACACGTTCAGCATATTAGAGAAAAATCAAGAGCTTTCTGACTTATCCTCCTCGTATTGATCGCCCGGCGTTTTGAGGTACCACTTGCCATGGACGTAATCATAAGTTCCTCGCGGATCGTGCTCGTCCTCCCGGTCCGGAGGCAGCCAATATTTTCGCGGCTCGCCACGTTTTGCGCGATGAGCTGTCGCCTTGGCTTCCTCGGACTCTGTTGCCACCCAGCTGGCAATATCCGAGCCAAAGCGCTCCTTGAGCTTGACTGATGCGTCGCTGCGTGATACGAACAACACTTTGTCACGCACGCGCTCATCAACGAGCTTGCACATGATCTTGTACAAACCACTGAATAGTGCAGGGGCGTTGAGCAAAACAATGCAATTCAAAAACTCGGGAAAGTGAGACAGCAAGTCTGCCGTATGAATCCCCGTGCGCGGATTGTTGTCGCGCAAACTAAAACCGTGAAAGTCAATCACCCACACCCATTGCCGCTGCTGCGCAGAGGGTGTCAGACCTGCGCAAGACCGTTCATGAATCATTTGACGCATGGCATCGAGCATTCGTGTCAAATGCTCCATACTGCCCTCGAGGTTGAAGCGCTCGTTGGCATGAGAAAAAACTGTAAATGCCACGGGACATCCAAGGGGCGACGAGAATCCAATGGGTCGCATCGACCAGCCCCATGGGTTACGTCGAGCGGCCGCACTCTCGTAAAACCTTCCAGCACCGTAACGATTTTCCTGGCGCCACTTTATCGTCCCACGCAGCTGCTTCTCCGCGGCGCTCGAGCTCCATTCGCGGGCAACGAGATACCTGCGGCACGTTTCATACGTGGCAAAGGACTCGTCTTCGGGAACATCGCTGACCAGCGCATGAAAGGCATCTTTGAGGGTGGCATACAGATCTTCAATGGCTTTCATTTGCTCCTGATTCAGTGGTTCATTCTCCCCATTTCCATCGCCCGCCAGTGTACTCTGTAGCCCTTGGCGAGGCAGCTCTCGCAGGCTTTTTGCTGCCGGTAAAACGAGATCTGCATCTCCATTCCCTGATTCGGGCATTTCTGCAGACTCTGTCTCGGGAAAGCCATCCTCTTCGACCTTTTCGCTCTTGACAAGGCCCGACGTGGCCGCCTCGCGCGCCGCTTCGAGGGGCGCGGCTGTTCGGGTCGACGGCTTCTTCGACCACATCAGGGTAGGTCGCGGAGGAATTTCAATCTCGGACAGCGGACCTCGCCTCGACAACACAAGCAGCCAACAAAGACCAACAGCGGCGACAGAGGCTGCCCACTCGCGGTCGACGACAAGTCCGGTTGAGACACCAAAGACGACGACCAGCACGAAGCAGGTTTCGAGGACAAGCTTGCGCTGGCTCGTGGTCGCTTTGGTTGCTGCCCCTCGCAGCACCTCACGCTGGTCCTTTTCAAGCTTTGCCACGACCCTTCGCGCACGTGGGGCCTCCCTCCGCTCGTTGCGCCTCGCGTCTCCTTGCCGCCGCGACTGCTCTTGGTGTTGGCACTCTGTCGAAGTCGCCGTCATGCAGGGTCGGGAAGCGCGTTGTGTCGAGGCCTGCCGGGTCTGCGACGCACCGAGGGTCGCCGACGAGGTTTGGCCTTTATCGAAGACGCGAGGCCGCGCAGGCGCAGAGGCCGCAGCGCCCTCGCGCAGCCCCTGCGCTCCGCACACGAGACGCTGACCCATGAAACTGGTTTGCTCTTGCGCACGCGCGGCTCAAGGCCGAAAAGTGGACACCTCGTCATCACCTCGGATGACGAACAGCGCAAGAACAGCATAAAAACCAGACCGCTGTGCTTGGGTGCAGCGAGACTACTCCGCAGGCTGGGAGCACGATCTAGAAAGCTGGCGCCTTTTCGAATGGTTTATGAAACAGATTAAACTTGCTTGCGAGCTCGCTCCAAGGAGGAAGAGCAACACGTGGAGTAAAGTAGTATACCAATGGTATAGCAAGTATGTTTGTGAGTGGTCTTTGCGTTGATGTATATCAGGCCTAGTTCTTGTCCCGCGAAGTCCACTCCTCGGTGGCAAAAGGCGGCGCGAGATCCTCGGGGTGCGAAACCGTAATAGTATATTGAGATGCGCTGGGGTCATTTTTGCGCGTGCGCGCAGACACGTACGGAATACCATGCCGTTGAAACGCGCCGACAATGACGTCCATGGTCTGCGGATCAAAGGTGTCAAATCCGAGCACGTTCTCCAGCGTATTTACTAGCCCATCGGTAGGAAACGTTTCCAAATGCTTGGCTACCGCAACCGCCTCGCGTGTGCTAAAAGGGTAAACCAGGACACCATCGTCAACGAGAGAACGAAGCTCTGAAAAGGCGCCCACCAGCTTTGCTAGGATCCCACGATCCATCGTGGGGGCATATGCCTGCAAAAGTTCCAGTTCGGAGGCTGCATCGGGATTCGGAATGACGTGCGCAGAAAAGATGTCGCCGATCTCACGAAAGACGTGGTTTCCCAAAAAGGGAAAGCCCGGGCGATTCGCCAGGACCACCATCATAAAGTCAGCATGCAAGGGCAACAGCTTTTCCGACGTGCCAAGACGCTCTGCAGCCGCGTACCGACTCTGCGAGACGAGACGTCTGCCATCGGCCAAGAGCAATTCGCCATCCTCCACGAGCGATTTGAGCACGGAAACGACCTCAAGGGGGGCCTTATCCACCTCGTCAACCATGAGCGCCCTTCCACGAACAGCCGCACGAACGAGCGGGGAATCATCCCAGACGACAATGCCATCGCGCAAACTTGGCGAAAGTGTCAGGCTACCGACCGTGGAGTCACGATGCAGCTGAATGTACTCGCGTTCCTTTTGCATGAGCTGCAAGAGACGGTCCGCGAGCTTGTTCTTACCAACGCCTTGGTTGCCGATGAGCAGCAAATGCTTGGCGTGCTCGCCCGATACGACGTCCTCGAGCATGTCGCGCAAGAGCTCGCGATGCTTGGGAATGTCAAAGAACACAGGAGCAGGGACAAGTTCAGGGAATTCGGGTGCTTTTACCGCAGCGCGAACCTCGCCAATGCAAACATAATCGTCCGAAGACTCAATAGAAATGCCATGTCCTGGTGCGGATTCTTCCTCCCCATGCTGGTCGCTGGGAATTCCGACGCGGTCCATGAGTTCTTCGAGCGCCTTGTACTGCGAATGAGGCAAAAAGTGGCCAAGCAGCACCGTGCGCAAACGCTCGCGCATCTCCGGAAGCGCTTGCGTAGGGAAGGCGTCTGCAAATCTGCACAGTCGCATCACTTGACGCAGCGAAAGCGGGCGCACACCCATGGACGCAGCCTTGGTCACTGCCTCAGACTCTGGGTCGTCCTTGGACGGTTTTTTCATCTTTGCGTCGGCGTGATCGCGATCTTCAAGCAGCGCCGCAGAAAAGTCTCGTAGAAGCGCAAGAAACTCACCCGGCACGTTTTGAAGGCACGCGCGCACAATGGTTTCGTGATCAGCAGGCGACATGTGGTTCAGGTGGTGCACGGAAAACATGGCAAGCGTATCGGCATTGAGCCAGCTCTGCGAGGCCTTGGTGCTTCCCGTTGTTGCGAGCGCCACAATGCGGAAGCGAGGATGGACGGCAACTACCTTGGTGGCTTTAGCTTCGCCTTCTCTCTGGTCTGCATTGTTTGCTGCGCCCGCAGCGCCGACAGCGCGAAGCAGCTTCCCGTCAAAGAGTTCTGCCTCGCGATCGCACACGAGACGTTGGATTACCGTGAGTGTCTCAGGATCGACGCGGTCGATGCCGTCGAGGATGAGCATCTCACCCCGAATCGCGGCATTCACGAGCGGACTGTATTCCCATCCCGTGTTGCCCTGACTGTCTGTGGTCCTTCGCTGCAAAAGGTCGCGCGCACTCATGTCCTTGTAAAGACTGAACAGGGTTGTCTGATAGCCAAGACGCTCGCTAAAGTGCTCTGCAAGTCGGGACTTGCCGCTTCCCGGCTCTCCGAGCAGAACAACATCGCGTCCCACGCAGTGATCTTGCGCCATGGCACTCATGATCATTTCGTGTTCGTCAATGGCGTGAAAGGGCCTCGAGTCCAGCGCCACGCGTTTCGAGGCACCCACCGCGAGCTGAGGGCCGACATGTCCCTGGAGCTCGACAGCTTGTCCCGAGGGAGACTCAAAGGCAAATGTTCCGAGAAAATTATCGTTGTCCTTTCCTTCTTCCCTGGTCGCCTTGTTTGGAACAACGTTTGCCAGTGTGTAGCGAGTGTGCTGAAAGGTTTGCGGCTGGTAGGCCATTTGTTTTTTCTGCAAAAGGTCAGAAGCACGTTCTTTGAGCAGGAGCGAGCACGTCTTCCGCACCGTTTCTTGGGCCTTGGGTCCAGGTACCGTGCCGAAAAAGGGAAAGGCGCGTGCCAGCGGGGTGGCCACGGCGTCTTCTGGGAAGCTGTGGACGAGAACGGAAAGTTGCGGAAGCGTCGACTCGGGGAAATGTGGCATGCCCTGCACGACAGACTCGTCGCCCGGAGGGGCGTTCCAGGACTCCTCCATCATGCGAAGCGCGCCCGCAGCGCTGGTCAGAGCAACGAGACGTGGATGGTCGGCAGGGGCAGCTGAGACGTTGGCGTCCACGCTCGAGACGGCGTGCACGAGATCCGGCCAAACTTCGCTTCCAGAGGCGGGCTCTACAACGCGTACTTGGAAGCGGGACCGAAGGGGCGGGTCGAGCGGTTTGCCACGAAATGGTGGCACGGGTACGCCCAGAGCGATGACGCGAAAGTCTTTGTGTGAAGGAACGATATGCTTTTGTGTGTCACTCATGGAAACTTGATCTTTGAGCTCCTCGTAGCGGGCTGGGTCCATGAGGAAGCGGCCATCCTCGAGCTGCATTTCACGATTCTCGAGCAGGTTGTTGAGCGTTGGCAAAACGTTGCGCTCGGCTTTCTCGATGCCATCAATGATGAGGAGGCGCCCGTGTAGAGCAGCTCTGACAGGGGCTTGGTCTTCAAATAGCGCAGAGCCGCCGACAATCTCGCGGCGCTGTTTAAGATCGCTTTCGGTGGTGTCTCGACTAATTGAAACGTATTCGACCTCGCGTTGGGTCAGTTCTGCGTATCGCAGCGCGAGCCAGCGTCGGGAGGGACCTGGCGTGCCCATGAGAAACATATCTTGGCCCAGCTTGTCCTTTTGCAGCATCCATCGCAGATGACCAAGGGCTGTCTGCGAGACCGCTGCCCCAAAGTCGCGGTGGTACTGTTGAGGGACTCTGGCGAGCTCCTGCGCCGGCGCGAACTCGTGCGTCACATCGCCAATCGTTACAACGCGCGGCTCGTTTCGCGTCTCCGTGGACACGACGCGTGTCTGGTGACCGTGCGTCGCGCGCGCAACACGCGACCACTCCAGACCTCGACGCCAAAAGACAGCCCTCATCTTCTTGACCCCTCCACGAAAGCCCTCTTGCATGAAAAGGGGGTCCTGGGCAGGCCAGGGCAATGGCGGACGAGAGCAGGGCAACGGACGAGCGGTGTTTGGCGCAGCGCGGCGCTTCGGTCGCGCCGTAAGAGTCGCCCCACGTCGTCACGACGCCTCGCGGCGATGATGACGCTCTGCTCCGTGCTAGATTGAATCGCCCATCATCATCATCTTTTCCAAAGAGCGGTATCACACGGTAGGACGGTATAGTATAGTAGTATCCAGCACAGAGTCAAGACATTGCGATCAAACTGTAAAGCGCGCTTTCGTGAGAAGACGCCGAGAGACGGGAGACCACAGACTTTATAGTAAGTGCGACCAGGGTAAGGCCGAGCGAATAAGTATCTCGAATTTCTTGTCTTGGAGTCGCGTAGATTGATATTCCCCCCTCCCTCATTGAAGTCTGTCTAGCTGGCTTGCTGGCTGGCTGGCTCGCTGGCTGGCATTGGCTCGATTATTACGCAGACTCTCGAGCGTATTGTCTTGGTTGCTTTCTGCGTTCTGCGAGACCTTTTGGCGTGTATTGTATCTATTATCAGAAATGAAATGACAGCAACACTTATGATGATCACTTCGCTCGCGAAAAGGCCTAAGTAGAAGGCGGCTCGTAGAATATACGCTCAAACGTCCGTGGCCATGAAACGTCCGTGGCCATGCAGAAGAAGAAAATATTGATTTTAATTTGGGAGAGTAGCCTTACACTGCCTTGTCTTCAGCGCTTTCATTCGCGGCAACGTTGTCGTCTTAGTAGAAGCTTTGCTGAGTGCGGAATCATTGCCTGGAATGTACATGAAACTCGTGGGTGGCCTCAACATTGATGTCTGGTTTGTTTCAGCGAGATAAAAAGTCAGAAAGTCTCATCGCATTCTTCTTGAAAGTCTGCGAAGCAAATAGATCGCACGCAAAGCCCATGCATTTTTCCTTTTGGAGGAACAAGAATGGCAATCGTCATGGTAAGGCAGCATCGTAAGCTGCTTCAGGAGGAAGTTCCAATGTCATGCTCCCTATACTTTGCTCTGCCACTTGCACACGCTTGGACATCAACTTTTAACATTGACCGTCACAGTATATTAAGGAGAATTGCTGAGAGGAGGCGTTGAGCTGTCTGAGAAATGGAACCAGAGACTACACCTGGGGGGTGATGTCCTTTTGGCATGTGAAGATTGAGGACGGTCGGATCGTCGTGTGGCCCAACGTGCGTCATTCGCAACCTCGCTCCCACGGAGTCATACATGATTAGCGTTGTCCGGGTCAGGGTCTGCATCTAAATCGGCACCCTCCGCAAAGTCATGTTGTTAAAAGTAAGTCGTTTCTCAAATGCAGGGACAGAAGCGCTCTCTTTATCAGAAGAAAAAGAGGCAGAATTACATGATTTTTTTAGAAACCATTATTGCCAGCGCCACCTCCGAATGATGAGCCAGAAGACATACCTGAGCTAATGCCTCCTGCGGTTGGTATACCCGTAACACTCATCGCGGTTGGTATCCCCGTAACGCTCGTCGCGGTTGGTGTCCCCGCAACACTCATCGCGGTTGGTATCCCCGTAACACTCATCGCGGTTGATGTCTCCGTAGAACTCATCGCTATACCTGTCGTATGCGAAGAGTGAAAGGCAGGATGGGCGCCTGGAGCCGAGAACGGAATGTTTACGCGCAGCTGATTGCTCCTCCAGACATGGTACAAAAGTATGATGAGCCAGCCACCTATTACAGCGCCCACGACAGAAAACACTGCGACCTCGAATTGTATTCCTCCCTCCTCGTCTGTTGGTGGTTGAGTTGGGCTTTGCGTTGGATTTGGGGTCGGGCAGCAGCAGTACAACGCCTGTCCAGAAGTAGAAGCACAGAAGTTCCAGGCCGAAGACGAACATAGGCCGCACGACCTAGAGGTGTATTCCTCTGCACGCTCTTGTGATGCGAAGCAGTAACTTGTCCACTCGCAGCCTTCCGCGCACGCGTCTTGCGAAACGCTGTTGCTGCACTCAGCCTTTGTGTAGCTGAGAACGAGCGCCCCTGCGAGAGCAGCGAGGACGCGGCTTGCCCCAACCATGCTTGCCTCTGACAACACGGTCTTGCACCGACGATTCGGTTTTGCCAGGACTGTTCTGGCTCTGGGCCCAGCGAGCAAGGCAGGCACGATTTTTGGGAACCCCGTGTGTGTGCGCGCGCACGCGCGCGGCCAGCTCCAGCTGCACGCGTGATGCTGCCAAGAAACTTTCATTTCCATTTGACGGGGGGGGGGGGGCAGGGGGGCTTCCTCTTCATGTAGTTCGGCTCGGAACCGGGAAGACCAGCGCAGGCCAAGACAACAGTCGTCGCAGAGGTCGAGCACAACAGATGCTGCTCATCTTCGACTTGCACGCTGACGCGACGCCAGTCCTGCCGCGTGCTGCGGACACGTCATTCGGCTGTGGCCGTCAGTTGCAGCTGGTCGCTGTCGCGATCGTCCTGCTGAGCGAGGGAACATTATACTCGGGCGAGTATACTTTCTTCGCCATTGCGCTACGCTTTTGGCTTCTGGCCGGGTCATAATTTCCAACACTTCAGCGAGCTGCAGCTGCAGCTTGCGGGCGTAGCCGAGAATCACCCTTGAAGCAAGCGGCGTTGACGAGCGAGGGCGCGGAGAAGGCACGCGCGAGCTCGCGCTAAGATGAGCTGTCTTGGAGGGAGACCTAGGCTTGCTCTGTTGCTAAGGGCCCGGCGAGAAGGGATGGAATCCATACGTCTTGACGGGCGAATCGAGAGTATTGAAGGCAGGCCCTACTATTGCGCGCGCGCAACGGGGATGGCAACAAATGCGTTCCCCCGAGGATAACAAATGCGAGAAAACGATTTTAAGAATCAGGCTACAGAGCACCTTTGCTTGCCGAAGCAATAACGAGCGAATCCTACCCAAGGATGTCAATAAAGAGAAAAAGAGAAGAGGCCGTCATCAAAACGCAAGACCTATTCCCATCAAACAAGGTGATGGAAGACTTTCAGGCCTGATTCAGAATGCGTGCAAGTATATCCTCTTCTTTATTTACTGGTTATTTACAGCTTGCCCGCTGTAGAACGCTGTGAAACAAACGATTCGCCTCTTGACATGTCTGCTCTGCATCGCTACAACGAGTTGCTCTTACCTGACGCGGAAACCGAGCTGGGACTTTCCACAACGGTCGTGAGAAGGATACCTTCGGTAAAGATGAAGACGTTCGTTGCAGAGAGCGACGCGCAAGGGAACTCGACTCCAATTTCGTCTGTTCTCTTGGGTCTCTGGAAAGTGTCAATAACACGCGGGACGAAACCAAAATGAAGAATGAAGAGGTCAGAGCCAAGCTCCCCTTCCAAATTATGTCGCAAAAGAGGGCTGTCGCTTTAAGAGGTTCCATCCTAGTTTGTCTCAGCTTGATGAAAAGCCAGAACGTCTCATCGCATTCTTCTTGAGAGTCTTCGAAGCAGGTATATCGCAACGCAAAGTCCATGCATTTTTGCTTTTTGGAGGAACAAGAATGGCAATGGCCATGGTAAGGCAGCATCATAAACTGGTTCAGGAGAAAGTTCCAAGTTCCAATGCCATGCTCCCTCTACTTTGCTCTGCCACTTGCACACGCACGGACATCAACCTCGAAGCATTGACCGTCACAGTATATGAATGAGAACTGCGGAGAGGGGGCGTTGAGCTGTCTGAGAAATAAAACCAGAGACTACACCTGGAGAGTGATGTCCTTTCGGCATGTGAAGATCGAGGACGGTTGGATCGTCGTGTGCCCCAACGTGCGTTATTCGCAACCTCGCTCGCCACGGAGTCATACATGATTAGCGTTGTCCGGGTCAGGGTCTGCATCTGAATCGGCATCCTCCGCAAAGTCATGTTGTTAAAGTAAGTCGTCACCCAAATGCAGAGACAGAAGCGGTCTCTTTATCAGAAGCAAAAGAGGTAGAATCACTTGATGTTTTAGAAACCATTATTGCCACCTCCAAATGATGAGCTCGACGACGACATACTTGAGCTAATGCCTCCTGCGGTTGGTATACCCGTACTACTCATCGCGGTTGGTGCCCTTGTAACAATCGTCGCAGTTGGTATCTGCGTACGACTCATCGCGGTAGGTGTCCCCGTGCCTCTCTTACCTGTTATTTGCAAAGTCTGAATGCCATGATGGGCGCCTGGAGCCGAGAACGGAATGTTTCCTTGCAGCTCATCTCTCCTCCTTCGTTCTGCGGCACAACAGGATACCAAAACAATGCAAGCGGGCAAAATGCACCCGATAGAAATTGGAATGACCCAAACTGGTACCCCTCCCACCATGTCTGGGCCTCGCGTTGGTAGTCGAGTTGGGCTTGGCGTTGGAACTGGGCTCCACCACGAAAGTGCCCCTTCTGCCTCGTCTGTGCTTTGCGTTAGTCGTTGAGTTGGGCTTTGCGTTGGACTTGGGGTCGGGCAGCAGCAGTACCGCGCCACAGCCGTAGCTCCACTATAAGTACAGTAATTCCAGGCCCATGTATCGGAAGAATACGAGCATTGGTCGCACGTCCCAGAGCTGTGGTATCGCTCTGCACTCTCTTGTGATGTGAAGCACCCTTCTTTCCACTCGCAGCCTTCCGCGCACGCGTCTTGCGAAACGCTGTTGCTGCACTCAGCCCTTGCGTAGCTGAGAACGAGCGCCCCTGCGAGAGCAGCGAGGATGCGGCTTGCCCCAGCCATCTCGCTTGCCTCTGACAAACCGGTTTTGCTTCGACGATTCGGTTTTGCCAGGGCTGTTTTGGCTCTGGGCCCAGCGAGCAAGGCAGACACGATTTTTGGGATCCTCTTGTGTGTGCGCGCACGCGCGCGGCCAGCTCCAGCTGCTGCACGCGTGAAGCTGCCAAGAAACTTTCAATTCTATTTGACAGAGGAGGGCTCCTCTTCCTTCATGTAGATCGGCCCGGAACTGGGCAGACCAGCGCAGACCGAGACAACAGTAGTCGCAGGGGTCGAGTACGACAGATGCTGCCCATCTTCGACTTGCACGCTGACGCGACGCCAGTCCTGCCGCGTGCCGCGGACACGTCATTCGGCTGTGGCCGCCAGTTGCAGCAGCAGCTGGTCGCAGTCGCTGTCGCGGTCGTCCGGCTGAGCGAGGGAACTTTATACTCGGGCGAGTACTTTCTTCGCCTTTGCGCGACGCTTTTGGCTTTCGGCCGGGTCATAGTTTCCAAAATTTCAGCGAGCTGCAGTAGTGGCAGGCGTCGAGTTCAACAGATGCTGCCCATCTTCGACTTGCACGCTGAGTTCAACAGATGCTGCCCATCTTCGACTTGCATGCTGAACGCGACGCTAGTCCTGCCGCGTGCCGCGGACACGTCATTCGGCTGTGGCCGCCAGTTGCAGCTGCAGCTGCTGCTGGTCGCTGTCGCTGTCGCGGTCGTCCGGCTGAGCGAGGAAACTTTATACTCGGGCGAGTTATACTTTCTTCGCCATTGCGCTACCCTCTTGACTTCCGACTGGGTCATAGTTTCCAAAACTTCGAGCTGTAGCTTCTGCAGCTTGCGGGCGTCGCCGAGAATCAACCCTTGAAGCAAGCGGCGTCGACGAGCGAGGGCGCGGAGAAGGCACGCGCGACCTAGGCTTGCTCTGTTGCTAAGGGCCCGGCGAGAAGGGATGGAATGCATACGTCTTGACGGGCGAATCGAGAGTATTGAAGGCAGGCCCCTGCGCAAAAAGGATTTAATGTAAAAAAAAAATGCGTTCCTCCGAGGAAGACAAATGCGTTTCCCCGAGGATAGATAACAAATGCGGAGAAACGATTTCTTTGATCAGGCTACAGAGCACCTGCGCGACGCACACCCCTTTCACCAAGCGGAGCAGTTCACTGCGCTGTTAGTTCGTCTTCAGTTGCAGGAACAAATCAATTCCTCCGAGAAAGACAGATGCGTTCCCCCGAGGATAGATAACAAATGCGGAGAAACGATTTCTTTGATCAGGCTACAGAGCACCCGCGCGACGCACACACCTTTCACCCAGCGGCCAAGCAGTTCGCTGCGCTGTTAGGCCTAGTTCGTCTTCAGTTGCAGGAACAAATCACTAGCAGCAATTTTCTCGATCGTCCATTTTCGTTTGCGTCAAAACGCCACTAGCAGTTGTGCGTTGCAACGCGTTAGAACCCCCCCCCCTCGTGAGGTGGACGGAGAGAAGGCAGGTGGCGAGGCGCGGTCGCCACGGGAGCTTTGCGCGGGACCGACGTGTGGCTGCTGCGGCCTCGCTCTGTGTAACCTTTACAAGACAGACTCGCGGACACCGTTGCCGGTCACAGTGATCGCTCCGAGATCAATTTTCGCTCATGCCCGCGTGGCTTGCATGTCGCCCCTGCAAAGACGAGTATACCAGGGGTGTCGTATTTGATAGAATAGCTGATTAACATTCCGAAGAGCTTAAAGCAGCTGCAGAGCCACAACAATTTTGAAGAGGTCTCCAACTTGTGGTGCTAACTTGGCCAGCTGCCGAAAAAGCGGACGTTTTTGCGAAAAGAAGATCCTCGCAAGAAGAATTGTACCACCAACCATTTCGTTTCATCGTGCAAGCTGCAGCTGCCAGTATTTGTTGATTAACGTCGCACGGACCTTTGCCAGCCTAAAGAAAGAGCGACTTTCACCTGCACTTCGATCTCCAAGTTGACATTTGAGGCATCTGTTGATCGACCTATGTTCAAAATTGATATTGCTTGCACAGCACGAGTATGATCAGCTGCAGCCGTTACAGTGAGAAAGCAAAAGCAATCAGTGCCAGCACAGACTGGTAGGCAGGCACGCAGTGCAGCGGACTGTGCCACTGAGTTGCCTTTTTCTTTCTTTCTTTCTTTCTTTCTTTCTTTCTTTCTTTCTTTCTTTCTTTCTTTCTTTCTTTCTTTCTTTCTTTCTTTCTTTCTTTCTTTCTTTCTTTCTTTCTTTCTTTCTTTCTCTTTTTCCTCTCCTCTCTTTTGCGGCCGCATGGTTGGCCTCCTCTTTTGCGAGCCTGCGCACGCATTAATTAATTTTAAAAAAAAGAAGCGCAGCCGCGCGCGCGCCCTCCGCCACGCCACGCCTCGCGTCAGAACCCTCTCTCGCGGTGTCGCGCGAGACCCGACCCTGACCGCGCGGCGCAGAACTTCTTCTCTGCGAGCCCGGACGGACTTAGCGGGGGAGGAGGGAGAAAGAGTAGAGGAGGACTCGAGTCCGTAGGGGCAGCCGCGGGGTGGCGGGTCCATCCGCCGCGGTGCGCATACCCCACCGGCCCCAAACCTAGCTTCTGCTTATCCCATCTAATGTGCTCGTAATACCGGACTTTTGCGTGCCCGGGGGGGGGCGCGGGGCCGAGCGCCGCGGTGCGAGGCCTCCATCTGCCCTCTGCTTTGCCTTCTGCTTTGCCTTTGTAATGTGCTCGTAATACGGGACTTTAAGTATGGTTAACGGGGGCGACGAAAAACAGAGAAAGGCGGCGATAGAGGAAAATAAAATCGCAAGGATAGTCCCAGCGAGCCCGAGACCAACCATGGCAAGCGTGAAGCCGCGAGCCTCGCCGCCCGGGGAGAGAGAACCCACCTTCGAGGCGCGGCCGCCGTGAAGAAGGGCCTCCTCGCGCGGCGGGCGGTGCGGCGCGGTGGGCCTGGCGAGGGAGGGAAGGAGGGGCCCCGCCCACCGCGGCGGCTGTGCTTCGCGGGATGGTGTCTGCGACGACGGCCATATCGGCGGCGAGGCGGCCGCGGCGGGCCCTGCGTGACCCGACGAAAGGCCCGGCCTGACTGACCCCTGCTTACGCTGTTTGGTGTGTTTGTAATAGCAGACTTGTGGCACTCGCGCGGGGAAAGAGCGCGGCGGGCAAGGCGTATCTTGGAGTTGGAGGGCGATGGAGATGGAGACGATGGATGAGCGAACGGATGGAGGCATGCACGCGTGGATGGAGGGAGCGGTCGAGTGAGCGAGCGAGCGAGCGAGCGTTGCAGTGCATTGATGCGGAGGAGGAAGGAGCTCTGATGCGAGGGTGCGTTAATTCGTCGATGGCGGAAGGAAGGTGATCGCTCTGCTGCTTGCAGGAGAGAAAGAAGAGAGAAAGAGAGAGAGAGAGAGAGAAAGAAAATGCGGCCGACAGCGACATTGCGAATTTGTGCAGTGGCAGCCAGAAAATGAGGAAGGAATCGTCCACGGAAACGTGCTGCGCTCATTCGTCACAGTCGCAGCAGCAGCTTGAAATCGAGCATGGCTCTCGCGCTGCCCCGTTTGGTAGAAAAATTGCAATTTTCACCGTGTGACAAGGAAGGCCTTCTTCGCTTCTCCGAGGGTGTCGCCGCGGTGGGCGGCGATGTTGCAGTACCCCCCCAAAGCCAAAGACCGCCTCCCTTATTATACTATGCAATGTGTATGTAATAACGGACTTTACCCTGGATACCCAGGTCAAACGAAGCCCCGATCCACTAACCGTGGTCAAACAAAGCTGCGCTGCATGTTGATGCCCGAGCAGCAGCCGAGGAGGCAGGCTCGCGCCGCCCGAACACGAGCGCCAGGCGGCGAGGCGAGCCCCTGCAGAGGCCACCTCGCTTGCGTGCTTACCTTGCCTTCATGCGCGCATTGGTTGCATGTTGATCGATGCTGATAATAAAAAATAGGCCAGGAAAAGATTTGCGTGCCTCACCCAAGTTGCCAAGAAGAAGAAGAGGGAGAAGAAGAAGAAAACGGTGAGACGAACGAACCTATAGGACGCGGAGAAACAAAGAAACAACCAGCCAGCCGGGGCGGGCGGGCCGGGGCGTGTCTGGGACGGGCGGACGTGCGCGCGGCGGCGATGACTGCGCAAGAACTAGAGGAGGGCCTCCTTCCCCGCGAAGTAGCCGAGCGCAGCGGCAGACGAGACGACCAACAACACTGGGGACGAGAAGGCGTTCAGGGCTCTTCCGCAGGCTCCAACACCATCACCTACGCCGCCACCGCCGCCGCCGCCACCGCTGCTCCTGGCACCGCTGGCGCTGGGGGCCCTGGTGCGCCCGTGCAGGGAGTCCAAGGCAGAAGGCGCCGCAGGTCACGCAAACATCAGCAGCAGCAGCAGCTCTTGCAACTCAAGGGCCGGGCCGTGGGCTCTCCCATTGATGTCACCTTTCAGCACATGGAGATGCGCAAGCACCTCCGCAGAATCTGGGGCACATACAGCTCAGACAGGCCCTACACAATGCTCTGGGCCTTTCTCACGCTTCTCCTTGTTTTCGGCGTCCTTGGAGCCAGCCTGTCGAAAGAAGGCTTCTGGATCAAACTCAACATTGGTCAACTTGGTTTCTGGGGGCTCATCACGATCATCACGGTGGCCATCATCGTCTACACGTTAACGCGAGTCATCGTCGTCTTCCGTTGGATGCTCTATTGGCTCATGCTTGCCGAAGCTCTCAACATCATGCTCAACCAGGAATACAATCTCTTTGGATCGAAATCACCGGGATGGCTCACCATCAGTCTCATTGTCGTCGAAATACTCACACTCGGCATCTATCTCTTTGTACACTATGCCTATCCGCGCCTCCTTGCCTCAGACTGGTTTCACAGGCACATTGGCGCAAAACGCTGGTATGAAGTCCGCATGATCGGGCCCTGGACCCTCACGTACTCGAGCGGCCTCACTCACAGATACACGTGCACCTATCGAGGCGAGACAAACGCCGATGGCCTTCCTCATGGCGTCGGTCATTGGATCGACGACGCTTATCACGGCGAAATCCTCACTGGATGGTGGGAGAATGGCCGTCCCGTCGGGCCTTTTCGCTCGCGCGAATTCGGTTCAGGGTGCGCCTTTGACACCCTCGTCATCGGCTTTGTCTCGGCCACAGACGATGAATTCGGGTCCTTTAAGCTCTTCCCCACAAACGCAGGCCCTGCGCGTTGTGGAGTCGCTTCTGTCGAATGTAGCGTCTCGGGCGAATTCTTTTCCCATTTGCCTGCCTCGAGAGTGCTCTTTGGACCCTTTGAGCTTGACACAAAGTCCATCGCAGAGTCATTCGACAACGTGCGGGGCTCGCGGCAATCGGTTTGGCTCGAGGAGAACCCCGCCACGAGCTTTCGCGTTTCAGCCACCATCTCTGACTGCCTTCAGCGCCTCAAATTCTTGTCCGCTGTGCATCCGGTTACGAGCGTGTTCATCACTGCAAATCAGGGCCGTGGCGTTACTGTAGCAGGTCATACCTTTGCCGAAACGAGTCAGGCGGGACAGCAGGTGCGTCAGGTTGTCGTCGATGTCATCTACCCCGACGATACCAACGAAGAGGAGCTCGAGGAAGACAACGGTCTCACGCATGGTCATGGAAGTAATCAGGATCGCGCGAGATCCCATGCTGATCCTGCAAGACTTGATCATTCCCTTGGTGATTCAAGTCTCAGCCACGAGGATAACCTCGATGCTTTATTCCTCCAAGAACAACATCGTGGAGAAAGACGCTCTCGCGGTGCTTCAACTCTTCACCCCTCAGCACGCATGGAACTGGCAGACGAGCTTGATACAATTGATAGCCACGATGGAACAGTCGATGACGGTGATCTTGTGGCACCACGTACACCTTCATTGCGTTCTTCTCTTGGATTTGCAGAGCTTGGACTTCCTGGTGCACAACGCTCTTCTAGTTTGACGGACATGGTCGGTGGAGACGATGACGACGACGATGATGACGACGAGGACGACGACGAGGAGGAGGAGGAGGCAGATGTGGACCAGATGAGAGGTCGCGCCGACAGCCGTCGACAGGTCAACGCAAAATCCGGCAGACTTGCATCCTACCTCGAGGATGAAGAAGAAGGAGAAGAAGGGAACTTTCTTTGCGTCAGCGAAGATCATACCGTCCCGTTGCGCACAGACAGATCCTCGGGCCGTGCAAGCAATTCGATCTTGCGGCAGAGCATGGATGGAGGCCGGTACTCCGACGTAGATTCTGTAGAATACGATTCGTCGTCCTTTAGCCTCGAGCCCTTTTCACTCAATGGAGGACGGCCCGACCCTCGGTCCATCTCGGCGCGAAGCGTACGGCATCGAAACAAGCTATTGCTCAATAGCGCCCAAGGCACATCCATTTCTAATGGCTTTGACGGTAAAACAGGTACAAGGGACCAAGCAGCTCATCCAAGTGCACAGACTCCCCATTTGCGTGTTCGGGACTGGCGCTCGAGTCTCGAGGGTCACGCGGAAGCACTCATCTTCATTCCAGGCTTCAACTCTTCACTCCGTCATAATCTCGAGCGCCTCGGCCAATTCCTGGCCATGGGACATTTCCCGCCGCACATTAAACCCTTTGTATTCAACTGGCCAGCAGGACAAGTCGCGACGTACCTGTGGGCAGTCGAAAAGGCTGCTGACGAGCGAACAGTTGCAGTCTTTGGGTCCATGCTCGATGGTCTACGAGATGCCGGAATTCGCGACGTTCATTTCCTCACGCACAGCATGGGCGTGCATGCGCTCATGGGCGCATTTGCAGACAAGCCCGACGGTTCACGTAGTGACGTTTCGCGACGCTTCTCTCTCGCGCCAGACTTTGCCGCAGATCAGCACGGGCCCAACGGAGCAGTCGATGGCCTCGACGTCGAGAGCGGCGCCGCGGCGACCCAAGGACCTGGGCTTGACGGCCAGCCTCTTCTCAGAGCCCGCACAATCACATTGTTAAATCCGGACTATCCCCTGGCAAGCTTTGTCAACCACGGTTTCGCCACAATTCGATGTGTGTGCGATCACGTGACGGTGATTGGAAATCGCAAAGACGGCGCTCTTTTTTGGAGCGAGCTCGGCAACGGCGCCATGCAGACTATTCGACACTTTTTCGGCACAGAGTGCTACCCGGCGCATCTTTCCTCACCCCCAAGACGGACGGATGAAAACGCGGGCGAATATAGCGCCCCGAAAGACCCCGACTCGTGCTGCCCGCGATCGTGCGTGTGCTGCTTTCGGAGTCCCACGGAGACGGAGATACTCCAGACGCAAGGTCAAGACCGCCTTTTCTCCAAACAACTAACTGTTGGTCGCAGCATCTTCTCGCTCTTTGCACCGTGCAACGAGCATCAGCGCATCGTGCAGCACTCGGCGTCCCTTTTTCTTGGACGCGTGCGTCGGGGACCCCGTGCCAAGCGCAAGCGCCGGCGTCACATTTCCCAACGTCCATGGCTCGATCTCGATGCCATTGACACCACCTGGATGGAGGCCAATGTGCACAAGCTCCGGCACAACTACTTTAATCTCAATCCGGTTCTCGTCGAGGATCTTCAAGAGCTCATTGTTACCGGTCGCCGCGCTGCAGACCGGTCCATGCTGCTCCATCGCGAGGGCAACATCTTTAGCTATTGCCAGGCCCCTGCATTTATCGTCAACGAGAACTGATGCCAGCCTTTGGAAAAAGCGAGACAATATTCACGAACTGGTCTTGGACAACCAAGAGCAGCAGCAAGCTTGCTCGGCTTTTTCCCGCGTTCATCTTGCCTCGCACGTCGCAGTAAGAAAAGAGGAAAGCATGAGGAAAAGTTCTCACGGGAGTTGGCCAGCCATTTTTTTGGTCATTTGCAACAATAGGATTTGGGCAGATCGCATGCAAATTTCAAACGCTGCGTTCGTCAACAAAAAGGGCGTCCATGGATTCGAATGGTGCTGCGCGCTCGATGCGATGGACCCGGGCGCGAGTCTCGCGGAGACTCGCACGCAGGGCGGCCATCTTCCTCTCGCTTGGGCCTCTAGGGTCCCGCAGCGATGCGGAATGGCAAGTCTTTGCACGAGTCGCAAGACCGGGACCGCATGCAAGAAAACTTGAAAAGCAATTTTTTGCCCTGCAAATGCGCTGCCACGACGCCGCATGCACGCTACCCCCGCGCGAGGACCTCGAAAGCTCCGACGAGGAGACCTCCACTACCGACGAGCGCTCTTTGGATGACGTCGACGCAGCAGAGAAATGAACGTCTGCAAGAATTGCTTGTTTTATTTTCAAAAGGAGGAGAAAGTTTTCAAGAGCCTGCAGGCATGCAATCTTTACGCAAGAACCTTTTTTTCTCAAATCTCAGACCGCATCGCGGAGTACGTCGTCCACGGCGTGCGCCACGCGTTCGTAATCATCTAAGCAATTGTACACATGTGAGGAGATGCGGAGATATAATCGACCATTGACGGCCTTGACAGGACACTCGACCTTGTGCGTGTGATACAGACGCTCTTGCAGACCATGCGCATCGGCAGACGAGCTGTGTTCTGGATGCACAGGCAGCCCGACGCATGTCATGGGAATATCGGTGAACTCACTTCCCATCGCCGCGAGACCCACGTTTTCGGTGGCCCAGCGCTTCTCAAGCATCGCGCGCGCCTCCTGTACTAGAGAGACAGCATGGGAGCGCGCGAGAACAGCATCGTGCTCGAACCAATAATCGAGCACCGCGGGCAGTGCAAGAGCCGCTGCATAATCGCGACAGCCGTCCCAAAAGAAACAACCCGGAAACGGCGACTGCTCTCCATGCGAGGTAATGCGGGGGGCGAGAGATGCAGTATGCTCATCAGGGCTTCGTACAAAGACGAAGCCCACGGACTTTGGAGCACACAGCCACTTGTGACAGTTCCCTACGTAATAGTTACAAGATAGAGCTTCCAGGTCGAGAGCCGTGGCCCATGGCCCATGTGCGCCATCAACGAGCGTTGGAACTCCACGGGCCTGAAAGAGTTTGCTCATTTCCTCAATTGGCAAGCAGACGGCAGTGTTTGAGGTCACGTGATCGACCACAGCGAGGCGTGTATTTGTCAGGTCCATGGAATCTAATTGCGCTTCAAGCTCGTTGAGAAAATGGTCTCGATCCCGAAGAGGAAGCGGAAGGTGTAGCTCATCGACATGATCGGATCCAAAATGACGTGCAGCCATTTTCTTGACGCTTCCGTATGTCGTATCAAAGATAAGAATACGATCGTTGCGCTTGTCTGAAGCTGCAGACGCGCTGGCAATGACGGCATCGAGACCTGCAGTAGCGTTATTTGTCAGCGCAAGCTGATCTGGGCGCGCACCAATAAAGCTTGCAAGTCTTCTTGCACTTTCAACGAGACCTGGAAAGAGTTCGCGGTCAAAATAACGAAGCGGTTGCTCTTCTGCGTACTCTCGCCATTCTCTCGCGCGCCGACTTCCTGCTCGCAAGGCTGCGCCAAAGGCGCCATGATTTACAAAGGTAAACTCTGCGAGATCAAGCGTAAAGTCCTCGTGAGCCGTTCGCTTGAGCGGCGACACCTTCACGCCAGTACTTTCTCGAGACGGAGCCGTGCTCGCAAAAGGTAGCTTGGCCACACGCTCGCCGCGGCATGCTCGCGCCACCATGTCCTCGATGCTCTCGGCGACCATGAAGCTCCCGAAGCCGCGAAAGCCCGCCGTCTTCATCGTGGCCCCGGCCTGGCGGCGGCACGCCAGGTCCCGTCGACCTCGGCTCGAAGTGCGGCGGTTTGGGCTCCTCCTGGCCGCCAAACTAGAGTTCGTAGCAGCACACAAGCTATGCGTGCCCGTACACAGCACAGCAAGCACACAAGCGCGTGTAAACAAGCAAGCAAGCAAGCAAGCAAGCAAGTAATAAGCAAGCGAAGCGAGCGAGCGAGCGAGGTCATCCTCCTCGATCACCGACCCGGCGACGCGTGCGCTTTGGCCGAAACGCCGCGACAGTTTGCGGCCGGCCGCGCTCGGGCGCGCGGGAAACGCGGGCGCGAGGCGAGGCAGTGCGCGATTGCCTGCTCGAGAAGCAAGGCGAACAAGCAGAGAGCGGCCGCGCGTCGAGCGAAAGAAAGCAAGCAAGCAAGCAAGCAAGCAAGCAGACCTCGATCGCTCACTCGACCAGCGCGCGCGGAGCCGTCACGCCCGGCCGCGAGCAGCGCGCGCGCGACCAGGCGGGCGGCAGCGGCCCCGGCGCGCGGGGGAGCGGGAGCGGCGGCGGCCGTTCGCGCAGCGAGACCTGGGCGCTCCGCGGCAGCGGCTCGAGCGCCGAGGCGAAGCGAGGCACGCGCGACGGGACCGACGCGCACGTGCACGCGCAGCACGTGCACATTATCGTCGAGGCGGCCTTGGCGAGGGGCCAGGAAAAAGGGGAAGGGGGGGAAGGGGGCGCAGAGGAGTGACGGCATCGAGGAAAAAGGAGGAGGTCTCGCGAGAAGGAGAAGGAGAAAAAGAAGAAGAAGAAGCTGAAAGAGGGATAGAACCATGCCCCGAGACGGCGAGAACCGCGAGGGGATGATGGCTCCAGACGAAGCGGCGCAGCAGCGCATGAGTCGACCTGCAGTCGCCTCGCAACTCCTCGCTCGCGTTCGAGGCCAGTCCTCTGCAACGTCGGTGACGAACGTGATCGCAACGCTCAAGCCAGAACCTCTTGCTCTCGTTCGTTCGCTGCTGTCAGAGATCCTCGAACTTCTTCCCCGCTTTCGACTGATGGAAAGCAAAGCCGAGGTTCTCCGTATGCGGCTCGAGGCTCTCAATGCCGATCTTGAGGCCATTTTCGCGCCTGAGAGCACGGCGAACGCGCTTCAACTAGAGTCTGTGATGCACGCTTTGCTGGAAAGTATCCGCAATGTCGTGGAGCATGAGACTCCATGCAAACTTGTATTAGCGTTTTTTCTCCTCGACGCGGAGCGCGCCAACATGAACATGCATCTGCAGACGCTGGCCGCTGCAGTTGGCAACGGGCTCTCGCCGGAGACGCTTCAGGATCTCATGTCCAAAGTGACGGATGCAGACGCCAAGGACCTTGACCAAGACAGTCTACACTTTCGCGAAGCCTTGCGCGAACTTGAAGAGGATGGCGAGCGCGCAACTCTCGCAATGCAAGAAGTGCAAGAAGCAGAAGCAGAAGCAGAAGCAGAAGCAGAAGAGATGGCATCAGCCCAAGAGCAGGATGGCACACAGGATCACAATGCAGCCGGCGAGGAAAACGGGACGAGTCTTCAACAAAAGGACGAAAACCAAAACAAGGACCAACGCATGGCAAAGGTCGACGATGATCTTTGCCGGCGACGTCAGCGACTTGGCAGGTTGGCGACAACATTACTGACGGAGCTCGAACGCAGTGATTTTCCACAGCCAATGACGGCCTTTGAAATGCAACGAAGAGATGCGCAGCAAAGCTTGGTTGGGGCGGGTCGCCTCTTTGTGTCAGGTCAAGGTCAAGGTCAGGGTCAGGGCCAGGGTCAGGACCGCCGTCGCGAAAGTGGGACGGTCGCCGAAGGAACTGAGACCGCTGGGGCAGCCGACGAGGCTGATCGGGAAGATTCCTCTGTCAACGCCGAGGCAAGGAGACCCTTTCCCGCTCTTTTTATTCAGCGTCCCAACATCAACGTCATTTGCACGCTTCTCGCGCAAGTCGTCAAGCAGGTCAACGCCATCCTCGACGCTGAGGTCTCGCTCGACATGCCGTTCAAGCCCGAAACTGAAATCTCGGGTGCCCACAAAGTGCGACTTGGATCGAAGATTTGCTTTGTCGAGCGGAATCGCGACGGCGAGCAAATGCTTTCGTTCCGGCCATTCTCCCGCGTCAATCGGTCAGGGACTGACGCGCTCATGTACGATTCCCTGAGCGCTCGCTCGCGAGCAGAGATTCGCCGAGAATTGGCGCTCTGGTCGTCGCTCGACAGCAAAAATGTTCTTCACATTGAAGGGGCCATCTTTGCGCTCAATTCCATGGCCGTGGTCATGGAACCCGCTGACCTCACGCTCTTCGACTTTTTGTACAAAGAGGGTCAGTTCCCGCAAGGCAAGGAGCTGGAGGCGATGATGCGCGGACTGACCCGCGGTCTCGCTCATTTGCACAAGAACAACATCGTTCATCGGCAGCTGTCACCGCACAATATTCTGCTTAGTTATGAGCGGGGCCTCCGCATCACTGGTTTTGGCTTTGGATGGGTCGAAGCGAGCGTGCGCGAGTCTGTCCAAATCCAGTACGCCTACATGGCCCCCGAGCTCCTTCGCGTTGGCGTTCCATCGACGCGTCGGCTGTCGTTTTCGAGCGATGTATACGCAGCGAGCATGCTTCTCTACGAAATGGCGCACCACAAGCGCCCCTTTGCCGGTGCGTCGTATAATGAGGTCTTCCAAATGGTCGAAACAGCACGCGCGCGTCCAATATGCGAGCATGACGTGACGCTCGCCGTGGGCGCATGGTTCCCTGCAGTGCTCGCGCAGTCGTGGCAAGACGATGCCGCGAAGCGGCCTTCGGCGGCGACATTGTTTGCGACCGTTCGCAACAACACGCGCGCGTCGGCCCGGTCATCTGGTCGAGTGATGCAATCAATGCTCAGCTTCCTTCCCCGCCGAAATGCCGGCTCGCCCCGCCCCGCCCTCGAGCTCTTAAGTCGGCCCGGCGTGGAACCCAAAGAGGTCTATCGCGCCCTCAGCCAGCTTCTTGAACTTGCCGTCAAGCAAGCACGCTCGGGTCGACGTCGTCATCGTGTACAGCCAGTGTCGCGCGCCCCTTCGCAAAACAAAATGTTGCGGGCAATTGCACGAACGAGTAAGAAGCGGCTGCCCGCACTTGGCGCGGCATCCGCTGCAGAAGCCGCCGCCGAGGCCGACTGGCAGGGACTTCTTGCGGACGAGGACGAGGATGACGAGATGTCTGGCGAGCTGAGCGAGGCTGGCGATGCAAGTCGGTCCGGGAGGGGCGCTCTCCGCGGCGCGCAAGCCGGCAATGTGTCCACGACGGGCAATGGCGAGTGGTTCTTTTCCCGTTTGTGGGATCTCGAAGGCGGTCGCACCATTCTCACCCATCTCGAGGAGCACGAGGAGGACGGCCCCATTGCCAAGGTGTGTCTGAGATTGCTGCGCATCGTTGGACGATCCCAATTTGAGCCTTACTTTTCCGATCGACAAGACGCCCTGGTTCAAATGGGCGCCGTGGAACGCATCGTGTCTACCATGAACACACATGAGGAGGATGTTGATGTCTTGGCTGAGGCCGCTGGTGCCCTTCGATCCCTGGCCTCTGCCGGTGACGACATGCTTCTCAACGATGCACGCCGCATGCGCATGGTCGACAGTGAAGCGCTTGCTACGGTGCTGCGCGCAATGGGGGCGCACCCGGACGCTTTTGCGCTGCAGTTTAATGGCGTTGGTCTTGTTCGCAACGTTTCTTTTAGCGAAGAAGTGATCAACACTGCTGTCATGGAAGACGCCGTTGCTCTCGTGGTTCGCGCCACCAACAAGCACAAGTCGCCAACGCTGACACGCAATGCCATTGCAACATTGAGTAACCTGTCTTTTGCGCCTGGGAATCAAGAGCGTCTGCTTGATGAGCCGCAAGCTGTCGAAGAGCTCGTCAAGGCTATCGCCTCGAACGGCAGCGATGCGCGTTTGCTCGCGGCTGCTTTTCTGACACTTTGGAATTTGCTCTTTAGCGATCCCTCGCTTGCGATTCAGCTTCAGAATCTCGGTGTCGTGGAACTCGTGCGCGTCGCCCTCCGTCGTTTTCCTCAAGACACGCATCTGATCAGCAACATGCTGAGTCTGGTCGATAGCATGGCGTGGACGCCAGAGGTACGCGAGTACCTCGTAGAGTGCGGAATGATTGGCGCCGTTGAGGACGCTCTTGGTCTTCAGACGGACACGCAAGAGGTATGGGAAGCAGGCGTGTCTGCGCTCAAGAGTCTCTCTTGGTCAAGTTTAGAGCCTTTGCATGAACTGGACATGACCGAGTTCATCTTTGCCAAGACGACGTCCCTTTATCTTTTGAACCTCGACATTTTGCGCAACGCCCTTCTTCTTTTGCAAAACCTTACCTGCGTCGAGGAAAATCTCGTGCCATTGGCGCAATGTGGAGCTGCGGACTGGGTGCTGCGCTCCATGGGTGCTCACCCGAAGGACAGCATTGTGGCCGAGGCCGGGTCCGGCGCGCTCTGCAACCTTGCAACGCCGGACGAGAACAAGGAAGTGGTGTACAAAACGGGTGTGGTGGCCGTGCTGCAGCGCACGCTACGGATTCACACCGACAGCGAGACAATTTCTCGCAACACGGCTTGCGCGATTGTGCGTCTCGCGCGTACGCCTGAAATTTACGAGTCTATGGACCGCGATGCGCTGGCGGGTCCGCTCAAGGGGGTCTTGCATCGTTTTCCCGACCTTGCGGACTTTCCCGATTTGCAGGATCTCGAGGAACTCTTTCCTGTCGACAGCGCTTTGCTTGATCGCTGTTCGATCTGTCTGGAGGAGCTCTTTGTGGATCAGACGTCGATGCCGTACACGTGCGAGCATTGCTTCCATTTGCACTGCGTGGGCAAGTGGGCGTCGATCAACAAAACCTGCCCATTGTGCCGCTCGCCGTTGAACGACAGTTTCGAGATGCCTGATGACATTTCCGAGGTTGACCCGCGCTACGAGGAGGACGAGGCCCTTCTCGCGCCGTTTTTGAATGAGAACAACAGCAATGGCGACGACAATAGCAATCGCGGTGGGGAAAGGATCGTTATGAGGAGCGGCAGGACTATGCTCAGAAGCCAGGCTGAGGAGTGGCGGCAAGCCCCTGTCCCAGATGGCGTCGCACGCCTGTTGGCTCTGGCGAGGCAGCAACGCCCCGCTTCTGTTGGCGCTGCGCCGGCAATGGACGAAATTGACGTTGTCGAGAGTGCCCAAGCAGAGGTTGAGGACGAGGACAGCGAGGGCGACGACGAAGAAGATGTAGAAGAAGACGATGACGTCGATGATGAGGAGGAGGAGGAGGAGGAGGAGGAGGAACAGGAGCAGGAGATGGAGATGGAGGAGGCTGAGGTGAATGATAACGCCCAAGAAGGTGTCCAGATTGCGCCCAGCCCCGCGCCGACGAACGAGCGTAGCAGCCTTCGTCGCAGTCACCGCAGCCTTCGTCGCAGCCGCGGCAACAGCCGGCACAGTAGCAACGTGAACGAAGATACCAGCGACGACGACGGGGAAACGACAAGCGTGAGCGCGTTCTCGGCTTCCTTATCGGCCGTTGCCGCCGCTTCCTCCCGCGCTGTGGACGGCGACACGCAAGCCGACCCTGACGAGGACGAGGACCGGCGCCCCGACGTGTGGAGCGCGTGAGCCATGGCCAGCCAGCGAGCTAACAACGAGAGAGGTTGTGTGTGAGCGAGAGATACCGGTGGTTCACCACCACCACCACCAGCCGGGCAGCAGAAGCAGCTGCAGCTGGCAGCGGTGGCTGGCCGGACCGCGCGGGCTCGGCCCTAGCCGGCCCGGTCCAGACGCCGCACACGCGCCCGTCACCTCGAAACAGTTCACACGCGCCAGTCTCCTAGACTGGCATGCGCGCGCCGGCGCAGAATCTCGACCACTGGCCACTGCACTGCCAGCCACCACGACGCTTTGCTTTAGCAGTTGCTGTAGGTCCTAGACCAGCCAACCAGATGAATATGACTGTTTTTACTTTTTTTAACGCCGATCCCGGTTCGGGGGGGGGGGGGCGCGTGCACCCGCAGTGCGCCACCTCTTTTGCGCACCTCTTGCGGCCGCCCCGGCTCGCGCTGTGGGCAGCTGTGGGTGCCTTTTGCAGTATACATTTCGACTCCGGAGAGAGGAAAGCAAGAAAGAAAGAAAGAAAGAAAAAAGAAAGAAGAAAAAAAAAAGAAAAAAAGAAAGAAAGAAAGAGCTCGCGCCCGCCGCGCGCTTAGGCGACCTCTCTCCTCTCCTCTCCTTTCCTTCCCTATTTTTCCTTTCCTTCGCGATTGCTTTACTTTGCTCTGCTCTGCTCTGCTCTGCTCTGCTCTGCTCGGCTCTGCTCTGCTCTGCTCTGCTCTGCTCTGCTCTGCTTTGCGTTGCTCTCCATTCGCAGCCGTCACGCGAGGCGGAGCGAGAGGCAGGGGCAGGAGCCATGATCTATCCTCCTTTTGCCTCCTGCTTTTGCCTCGGCTGTGGCTGGCGTGCCTTGCCGTGCCTTGCCGTGCCTTGCCGTGCAGGGACCGTGATTAGAACGTGTGCACAGGCGTGCGTGTTTGTACGTGCGGCCGTTCGGGTGGCGCAGCTCCTGCTCCTGCTCCAGGGGACAGATCAAGGTCGGTCCACCCGGGTAGGTCTGATCGCCTGCAGGTCTGTCGAGGTCTGTCTGCGCGCTCCCTTCGCGGCTGGACGGACCTCTGCGCGCCGCGTCGCCTCTGGCTGGCAGCGGCAGCTAGAATCAACCGACCCAGCCGAGCACAGCGGCGAGCTCAACAGCCTTTGTCGCCAGTCACGGCCCCGGCAGGAAAGAAAGGAGGAAGTAGCGTAGCTAGCTAGCGCGCAGGAGGTACTACCCGACGAGCAGCAACATCCGCATCATCTATGCGCACTCTTCCCCCTCCCGCAGAGACTTCTCCCTCTGCAGCGGCCCGGTCGGGCTCCCGCCGCGCCGATGAAAGGCAGGCACGCAGGCACGCACGGCCTCGCCGCGCAGCGCGGTCGGAGCGCGGGTCGACTCGGGTCCCTCGCCGCTCCGGGGGAGGGGTGGTGCGCAGCGCGTGCACGGCGGCCGCCTGCTAGCGCGGCCTAGGCGCCGGCTACCGTAAACCCGCGGTCGGGAAGGGAAATTGAAAGAAAGAAAAGAAAAAAAAGGAGCTCGCGGAGCCCATTCAGGCAGGCTATGTGGAGTTCCTCGGGAGCGGCGCCATCGACACGCGGAGGCGCCGCGAGGCGCGTCTGGGCGCGGCGCGCGGCGGCTGCGTGCAGGCTCGCGCGCAGGGTTTGCGCGCGAGCGTAAGGCGCAGCGCCGCGCAGCGCCGCGCAGCGCCGCGCAGCGCAGAGCGCGCGAGGGCGCGGCGGCCGGCCAGCTGTTGGGCAAAATTGGGCTCGCGGGGCCGCCCAGAAACCCAGAAAGAAGGAGAGAAAGAAGAGGAGAAAAGAAAGAGGAGAGCGAGCGAGCGCAGCGTCGAGCGAGGCAGCCGCCGCCGAGCGCGCAGACCCGAGTCGCGCGGCGGGCGAGGCGCCACGCCACGCCATGGGCCCGGCGGGGCGCGGCGCGGCGGGCGGGGAGAAGAGGGACGTGGAGAAGAGGGACGTGGAGAAGAGGGAGGAGAAGGAGGAGCAGCCCGCAGCGGCCTCCGCGCGGGCAGCGAGCCCGAGGCGGCAATCTGCGGCCGAGCGCAGCGCGAAGAGCCGCTGCCGCTGCCGCGCCGGGAGCGCCGCCGCCGACGAGGAGCGGGCAGGCGCGGCGCAAGGGACGGCGGCGAGGAGGACGAGGACGAGGAGGAGGAGGAGGGCAAGGCAGCAGACGCGCCGGAGCGTAGCGGCGCTCGCGTGGGCGGCGCTGCTGCTGGTGCTCTGCAGCTTGGTGGCAATAAAGTGCGAGCCCACCGAGCAGGGCCTTGCCGCGCCAGAGACCACCGCGGAGGCGTCACGCGACTTGCAGGACGACGTCTACACGTACTACGACGGATCAGGGGATGGAGCTCCTGCCTGTGAACAAGACGTCGCCATGGATGTCGTATTTGTGCTCGGCTCTTGGGAGGCCTGGAGCGACGCGTCCTGGGACAGCGTCCGCGCCTTCGCCGCCGACTTTGTCCAAAACCTAGCCATCGGCGCCGACGACACGAGCTCCCGCGCAAGTGTCGTCACCTTTGCAACCACCGCAGAGAAGGTCGTCCGCTTTGACTCTTCGACCGCTACCAACGCGAGCGAGCTCGACGCAAGTCTCCGGACCCTGTCGCGCTCCTCGTCCTCCTCTCGCTGGAACGCGGCCACACGCTACTCGTATGTTTGGTCAGGAATTCAGAACGCCCACGACCTGATTAGATTTCAAGCGCGCGCAACTGCGCAGCCGGTAGTCATTTTTATCTCGGATGGCATGCCTGCCATCAACAATTCCGGACCCGACGACAGCGATTGGAGTGGGTGCACGTGGCCCGTCGAAGACTGGCCCGGCGAACCGGGAGCCTGGCCCACAGGAAACGATAGGGCAATCCTCTGCTCAAGAGGGGAGGCTGAGCGCATTCAGGACCAAGGCGGATTCTTCGCCTATGTGCAGCTCGCCTTCGAAGGCGCGAACGGGATTTCCCGCCCCCTAAGCGACGAGCTCTCGCAGACGCTCTTCAAGCGAGACGCCGCCCCCTTCCAGGACCCGTCGCACCCCTATTCTGGTATCGGCGCCAGCACCGCCTCGGAAGAATATCTCCGGCTCAGTCGCCAGATCTCGGATCTCAACTCAGATTTTGCCACAACCTTGTACGAGCAAATCCTCTACCGGGTCTGCCCATCCATTGCTCCTACGGACCGCGTAGGAGTTGAAAACCCCACGTCTTCCCCCACGCGCTCTCCGACGCGCTCTCCAACAGTCAAAACGGCTTACCCGACCCGGGCGCCCACGCCATACCCGACTAAACCCATCACCCCCCGTCCAACGCAATCGCCAACCAAGGCAACGCCGACAATGAAGCCTACAATGTCACCTACATTAGTCCCAACAAGGGCGCCATCAGACGCGCCAACTAGCTTTCCTACAACGGCCCCCACACGGTATCCCTCACTGGCGCCAACAAGATATCCCTCGCTAGCACCCACAAACCAACCCACGAGGTCGCCATCCATCGTGCCAATAACTCCGACGACGCCGGCACCAACGTCCCTGACACCATCGCCCAGTCCTCTTGCGTCGACAAGCGCACCTTCAGGCGCGCCATCCGCTGCACCAAGCGAAGCGTGCATTCTGTACGACACTCAGTATGCTCTGGACGAGGCGAATATTCTCCGCGCGCCAGTCGTTGTAGAATCCGTGGATGGATGCCAGGTTATTTGCCAACTGAGCTCATCGTGCCTCTACTTTTCGTGGAATGCCGTAAACGATACATGCTACCTCAAGAACGAATTGCCCGGTACAGGCGACCTCATTGCTGCATCCGACTATGTGTCGGGGCCAAAATACTGCAACAACGTGACGCCATCGCCAACAGCAGCCGGCGGCAGTGACTGCCTCGTTTCTTCATATCAGTACCCCTTGGACGAAGACAATCTCTTTTCGGATCCGACCGCAGGGATTGAGTCGGCCGAAAGCTGTCAAGAGTTTTGTCGGTGGCAACCAAATTGTGAATACTTTACTTTCTCTGTGGAAGACGATCTGTGTTATCTCAAGGACACCGCGCCCGAAGACGCCTCTGCTGTCCTCATCGCCGCGGACGGTTACATATCGGGCCCGCCAAAGTGCACAGTTCCCAACGAGCAAGCGAATGTAAGCACATCTGACAAGGTGCTCGACTTCCTCCGGGGACTTATTAAAAGTCCGTATCTTTGGATCGGCATAGGCTTCGCTTTGCTACTTTTGGTTGGAATTGCGCTCCGCGAGTACAATTTGCGAGGTCAGGATCCAAACAGTGGCGCCATTTATCTGCGATCTAACCCTGCCTTCGGCGGCATGCACAGCGGGAGTGAACCTGTGCATTTAAGAAACCAGTCTCTTTCCGCCATTTCGGACCCCGACATGCCCTCTCTTGGTGATTCTGCAGAAGAAGAAGAAGACGACTCGGGAAGTCTGTTTACTGAACCGTCTGCGTGGACGCGACACTGATGATAGAGAATGCTTTTACCAAGTCGTCGTCAGTGACAATGCCGAATGCAAAGAACAACGGCGCGAACAACCTGAAAAAGTGACAATACCTTATCGCATCTTCCCATCCTCAAGACCCACCCTCAGCTTGCCCTGTGTGTTTTGATTTCAGTGGGCAAACAAAACTTAGCATGAACAAGCTCTGTAGCACCAGCACGTGCGTAATACATTTGACTTTCAGAGCTCTTCGCGATTTTGAATTGAAAACGAAACTGATTTTCTTTGGTCTTGACGATCTGAGTCCTGGGGATTGATTTTGAAAGACCTAAAGGACTTTGAACATGTGCGAGATGCATCATGATATTTGATTTGCAAAAGTGTGGGAAAATGGATGATCCGGGCAGGAAATACGAACAGATTTGAACCAAGTTTCGGACTGGCCACCAAAACACAAAAAATCAACGTTCAGAATAGATTTTTTAGTTAAAAGGCTAACATCTTAACGCTTACTTTTGCTTCTGCTTCGCGATTTGCTGCGACGTCGAGACTTTGATCGCGATTTATGCTTTTCATGATGATGACGATGATGATGGTCGTGATTCTTCTTGCGACCTCGCGCCTTTGCGTCCTTGTGAACACTCTTCTTCGAGCGTGACCTGGACCGTTGCCGATGCTTCTTCTTCTCTTGCGCTTGAGCTTTCTTTCGAAGTGAAGCGTTCAGCTTGCGCTCGGCTTTGAGTCGCTTGCGCTCAGCTCTCGCTTGTTTCTCGAGCCGCCGCTGATTGGCCACACGCCAAAATTCTGGATCAAAAGTTCGCGGCATACCATCGGATAGCATTGTGTCCGACTCACTCGAATCGCAAGACCACGACCCCTCGCTTTCCGAACCACTTTCCCGCGACGACGTCGACAGTCCGCGATCAGCTCGTTTCCTCGAGCTTGATCGTGTCTTCTTTCGACGTCGGGGGCTACGACCGCGGTCACGGCTTGCACGATTGTGCTTTGACGAATCACGGCGGCTGTGTGAGCGAGATCGAGAGCGAGATCGAGAGCGAGATCCGGATTGCGAGCGCTGCGTGCGACGACGACGACTCCGACGTGGGCTCTCCTCCGAGTCGGACGAAAAGGCGCTTCGATCCGAGACTGAACCTTCGTCATCGTCTTCAGAATCGCTGTGGTCGTGACGAATCACCACACGAGCGGAAGTAGCCCGGATCCCCCCGCAGCGCGCACAGGTATTCAGGGACTGAAGGCCATGATTGACGTGTTTGCAGGCTGTGCAACGCCAGCCGACTCGATTCGACGCACGGTCCATGGGGGAAGGCGAGCGAACCTGCACATACGAGGCCCCCGAGCGGACATCGTATCGCACGGGGCTGCGACCCCGCACCGGCGAGCGCAGGGTAGCCTCTCCTCCATACAAGCCAATCGAAGCGCCAACGGGGCGATGCTCAAACTTGGAGATGGAGCGATATAATTCGTCAAAGTCGCTTCTCTCTGCAGATGTGGCGTGCCGCTCAAGCCACTCGCTGATGGTGTGCGGATGCCAAAGGTCCGCAACAGGCAAGGCACTGCTCTCCGCGGCACCATTCGCAGTCTCAAGTAAGCCGCCAATGACTCCATGCGAACGCAGAGGGCTCGCATTCGCTGCATCTCTCAGTGCTCCTCCTGACGCTCCTGTTCCTGCTGCGAAGGTCGCTCGATATTGTGGACCTTCGCTCTTCTCTGCGCGCATGAGCTTGTCCACATGATACAAATCAACCTCCCCCTGTTCAGCAGCGCCCAAGGACGGAGTGACACCTTCATGAACGTAGTGGACAAACTCGTGAAAGGAAATCGTACCAGAGCAATTGGCATCAAACTTGTCCATCAGAAAACGCATTTCTTCAGAAGAAAGCGTGATGGGGAGATCCCCACTCATCGTCTCGAGCACTTGACGAAATTCGCGTCTCGAGATGCGGCCCGTTCCTTCGCGATCTGCGCGACTGAAAGCCGTCAGCAACGAGGGCGCTCCACTACTCGAGCGGAGACGGTGCTGAGATTGCAGAGCATCTCGGAAACGTTCAATCACCGCGCTCAGCTCGTCCTTGGTCATAGCACAAGCCTTGTAAACCTCCGTGTAATCTATCATGCCTGTATCGCGCGGATCGAAATGATCGACGAGAGCTTGCGCGTCGACTTCGGACAACTGGTCGCCGGCGGTGATGCCCGGTGTTGGCGTTAGTTCCGAAAGTAGAAACTTGCGAAACACCCGCCGAGAAATCTTGCCGTCTCCGGCGACGTCGAGTTTCTCGAACGCTCGAGCAAGATCAAATCCACTCTTGCTCTGCGCGAGCATACGAGAGGCGCGCTTGAGCCTCGTCAAACTTGAATATACGCTCTCTTGATCACCACGGGAGCCAGATGGCCCACGTGGAACGCTGTAAGCCGTTCGCGCATCAAGAAAGAGCTCGGCCACATCGATGGATGGGCACACGGCCGCCAAAAGTTTTTCGTAGGCAATGTATCCATTTTGCTCTGCACCTGGGATCCGCTGCGCCAGCGTGGTGAGCTCATTCGGCTCAAAGAATGCGTCAAGAGCTTTGAGCGCGCTGCGACAATCTTGCTCCGACATGAGACCGCTTTGCGAGGTGTCGAATGCGAGAAAGAGCGTGGCAAACTTTGTTTTTCGCGCGTGCGCACGCGCAAGCACCTGGCTTAGACGTGAGCGCGTGTTCTCGACAAACGCACTCGAAGTACGCTGAGTACTTGACACAGTGTCTGCTCGCACAATTTTGCAAAAGAGACTGTAGTCCGCACGATCCTTTCCTTCGGGATCGATTCGCGGGAGCACCACTGCAAGCTGCGCAGGCGTCAGATGAATCCCAGATGCAGCTAGCCCGGCCAACAGCCGCCGCGACGACAGGTATCCCCTTTGTCTGACGTCCAGTCTTTCAAACTCTGCGCGGAGGCTTTGCTTTCTTCCACCATCGCGGAGAGCACGTGCCACAAGATTGCGGATTTCCCGAAGCTGACGATCATGCCACCGCGTTTGGTCGCTTGCGATGCTTTGGTCACTCCCGTAGCCAGACCGTGGACTTGCAAGTGATGCTTGGTCTTCACTTGCAAGACTTCCTGCTGGCGAAAACTGCATGCCTTCGCGATACTCGTCAACGCTAGCAATAGGCGGCGAAAGTCCCGATGTTTGCGGTGCCGGAAGCTGCTCATAAACCCCTTCGATCGAAACTAACAGCTGAACTCGCGGCTGCTTTGTCGCCTTCCCCAATTCCTTGCGACGGCCTCTGGGTAACTCAAGATGGTACCAAGTTGCGCTTTCCTCGTTGTGAGAAACCCGTGCAAGAGGGATCGTGAGCGTGCCGAGAAGCTCCGAAAAGAGCATGTCCTTATCTTTGACTTGAACAATGATCTCATCTTCTGGGCCAAATTCTGACTTTCCGCCTCTTACGCACGGAAACTCGAAGGTCTCGTCATTCCAGGATGGATTGAGCGTGCGTTTGACAACGCTTGTCTTTTGCGAGCGCGAACCAAGCTTGACAACCACAAAAGGGTCAGCCTTTCCGGAAACGCGATCGGCGCGAGGTAGATTTTCAGCGCATAACACGTGAACGGAGACCACTGCATCATTGCGGCGACCTGGATCCGCGGGAATGCCCTTGTCCTCGTTATCCGCGTGTCTTTCAAGAGCACCTTTGCCCCCATGTTGCGCTTCTTGTGTGGCTGCAGCACAGGCGAGTATTGCCTCGCATAACCTGTAGTAGCTCAACACCTTGCCCGAACGTGGCCCAGCCGTTTCGGGGCGGAAAGCTTGAAAGAGCACTTGGGCATCGTCGTGCCCGCTGCGCAGCGCAACTCGAGTCAGGGCTAGCACGTTGGTAAGCTTTGCCTCTCCCTTGAG
Organism: Aurantiochytrium sp. KH105; assembly: GCA_003116975.1. Classification (NCBI taxonomy): domain Eukaryota; class Bigyra; order Thraustochytrida; family Thraustochytriidae; genus Aurantiochytrium; species Aurantiochytrium sp. KH105. The sequence continues at coordinate 273,570 of BGKB01000039.1, forward strand.
CGTTCCGGTGTTCTCGTCATCAACAAGCTCGAAATTCTGGCGTAGCTCGCAAACGAAATCGTCAACAAGATCAGCTTCGGAAACTCCTTGGCTGAGGGGCCGTCTTGTATGGATGGCATTACCAACGATAGCTGCTAATACATCCTGAAGCTCCTCCTTTAATCCTGACTCGCTTCTCTGAAGTTTTGACGCTGCCGACTGAGGCGAAAAGGGTGACTCTGGCGACCCCGGCGACCCTGGAGAACCGAGATCATCTAGCAATGCGCGAAGCTCTTCAAAGTCGATCTGCCCGTCCCCGTTCGTATCAAGAGCATCCAGAAGAGTGTCTACGTCACCATCACGAAGTCCTTTGCTGAGTCCAAAATGTTGTAAAAGGTGAGCCAATTCTTCGCGATCGATAAAGCCCGAGTGATTCGTATCGTTCATTTCAAAAGCGGTTTGCAGCTTTTCAATTGTTCCACGATGCTTTCTAAGTTGTCTCTGCACGTGCAGTATGACATCGTCAAAGACAGCCAGCGCGGACGTCTCTGCGTTCGACGTTGCGCCTTGCTTTTCGACATCATCCGACTTTCCGATCCGGGTGACCGAAAGTAATATCTTGCCACCCTTGGGCGCAAGCGAGTACCAGCTCGCTTCGTGTTGGGCCAATGCTGCTTGCACATTCAGCTCAAGATGGCCAACGAGATTTCTACCAAACAGGTCTTTGTCAAGAACTTTTACTTGGAGACTGCTTTCTTCCGCCTCGGCGTCTGCATCCTTTAGCTGAAATGAGGCGCGTTCGTCATCTTCCCAGGATGGTTCTCGCGAATTTTTGATCACAGACGTCTTCACCTTTCGTGACTTCCCATTTCGAGTCTTGTATGAAATCACACAATAAGGATCGCACGAGGCTCCTCGGTCCGTGGCGGGAAGATCCTTGGCGCGAAGAACACGAACGCAAATGCCTTCGGACGCAGACAGTGGTGCTAGCTCGTCTTTTTGTTCTGCAAAGGTCGCCGCGATCTGGATACTGCCGAGCTCAATGTCCTTTTCGTCGTTGGAGTTGCCAGCATCTGGTCTTTCGGATGAATATGAACCCTTGGGCCGTAGATCGAGCCAAATGGATGCCCCCCGAGCTTCATGGAGGGTTTCAAGCGTGACTTCTGCCTGTCCAAGAAAATCGGAGGTCCCGAGCATGTCGGCGTCAGCAACAATGACAGTAAGCGAGGAGTGCCACTCCCAATGCGTGGCGCGTGAGAAAGAAAAGGTCTCGTTCCACTCCGGTTCAAGTGATTTGGGAATTTTTCGTGTTCTGTGGCGCTCACGAAGCAACTGAACTTTGCAGAAAGGATCGCTTAGGCCGTTCTTGTCGGCGCTGCGAAGACCCTTGGCGCGAATAATTTTGAGCTCAAATGGCTGCGGTGAATCGGGAACAGTCCCGCGCGAGCCACTACCTTGCGTGCTCGAAGGAGCCTCTCGCGCTTGCAAGGAGCCCGAAGTGAGTGACCGAGGGGAAGACGCATCGAGCATGCGCCGCGTGAGACTTCGAGGCGAGAGAGAACGCAGACCGCCGAGTAACCCCCTGTTAGCTGCGCGCCCGTGCGCTGCCTCTGGAGAATTTGTCTCATTTTCTTGGCCAACGGCGTCAAGCGAGACTTGAATTTCGCCCTTGCCCGAGTCCAGCTGATACCAAATTGGTACCTGGCCATCTTGTCGATCTCTGGCAGCCTGCTCGAAAACTTCGGCAAAAGGAATGACGACTTTGCCGAGACAGTCATCTCCTATAAAGTCTGCGTCGTAGACCTTGAGGGTGAGTGGAGCTCGCTTTTTGTTCTTTGCAAATTCGAATTCGAAAGTTTCGGCCCACTCGGGGTCGAGAGATCGCTTGACTGTCTTGGTCGTGAACTTTTTCTTGCCAAAGTAAATCATGCAATATGGGTCTGATTTGCCATTCCGATCGGCGGCCATTAGATCTCTCGCGCAATGGATCGTCACGCGCAGACTTCCGTCGACTTCGTTCAAGTTTGGGCCGACGCTGGTTGATCGCGTGTGCGCGCTATCGGCTGGGTCTGTCTCGTCTGCGTTCACCGTGAGTGTATCGTCTTCCTTGACCTCTTCGTCGGCGGCATCAGTTTCAGCAGTTTCGTTTCCTTGCGGAATTTCCTCCAGGGCTTTCGCTTCGGACGACTCGAGCGAAACGCACACTTGGAGCCTTCCAAGCGCAGCATGTGTAGACGCAGCCCCGCGACGCTTCTTTGGCGATCGCGATCTCGAGTTTGCGGCCTCGACTGTCTCCAGAGGCTCGAGCTGCAGCCATGTTGTAAGTGTACTTTCAGGTGCTTTCAGTACAGAGGAGAGGTCGAGTACGCAGGCGCCAAGATCGTCATTGAAAACATAGTCCTTGTCCAAGAGGTGAAAGAGGATTTGTTCATCGCCGCGAAGACGCCGTCTGGCCGACGTGCCGAATGCAAACTCTTCCTCCCACACCGGGTTGAGCGTCCGTGAGCGAACGCTAGTTTTTCGTTTCTTGCCTGCCAAGGAGATTTCGACAAAAGGATCGGAAGACTTTGCTTTTTTGTCTGCAATGCGTAAGCCTTCGGCGCGAAGAATTTCTACACGGGCCCGAAAGGTTTCGTTTTGTTCGGGTTCGGTGTTCTTATCCTTGTTGCTGAGCAAGTCAAGATTTGTGTTTTTGGTAAGGCTCCGGAAGAACCCGCGTCGCGTGCTTTCGCCTGTGTCTGCGTCCTCGAGCGTGTCCGACTCGCGTCTTCGCAGAGGCGACAATTTGCGCAGCATTGTGCCGCTGCTGCGTGAGCGGGCTGGACGTCCTTATTTTCCTACTTCCTATATTTCGGGTGGTATCGACTACCTGGTGTAATGCAAGCCTCTGCTCATCCCCGTGCAGGATGTTCTCGCCGCGCCCCTGCCTTAATTTGCCAGGCGCACGCGATCGATCGTCCTGCAGCACTGTACCAGCGCTGGACTGGAGTCCTTGTCGAGCGAGTCTTCTCCAGCTGGCTGGGATTCACCCGCTCACCTCACTCAGTATTTTCGTTCCTCACTTCTAAGACTTGCTTGCTTGCTTGCTTGCTTACTTGCTTGCTTGCTTGGGGCATCTCTCAGACAAGCATGGGCATTCTTTGCTTACTGTTAGCGCGTGCGAGGTCGAACTCGAAGGCATGGGGCGGGCGGGCTCTCGTCACCCATTGTTGTCCCTCAACGTATCCGTTGGACCCTCCAGCGAGCCTTCCCCGCTCGCTCAATTTCCCCGGACATCCGCGACTCTAGCCTCCCTTCTCACCCGGATATCCGGGCTCGTACCCTAACCCCGGCGGTGCCCGGCGCGTTCCGCAGGGTCCGCCTCCACCCGCTGCCGCTGGCGGCGGCGCGGGCGCAAGTGGAGAAAGGGCGGGCGCGCAAGTGCGGAATGGCGGGATAGGCTACTTCCGGGGCCCGGGCGCAAGTCGCGCGTGAAGGACAGACAGAGCGCCTGCGAGCGGCGGCGGGAGAGGGAGGGAGGGAGGGAGGAGAAGGCAGGCAGGCAGACAGAGTTTGGGCAAGGAGCGCGAGAAAGAGCTCGAGCAGGTCGCCACCCCGCGGAGAAAATGGTCAAGCAGAAGCTCCACACCAACCGGAACCAGAGGTAGGTCATCGCGACGGACGAGGGCAGCGCGCCGCGCGCGCAGACGTGGGCGCGACGCGCGTCGAGTCGAGTGGATGTTGAGGAGATGAGGATGATGAGGATGATGATCATCGCTGTGGACGACGACCGCGGCGCCGAGTGGACGACCTTCGCTGGCAGAGAAGCAAGCGGACGGCGGCTGCTCGGCACGGCGTTAGATGTAGCGAGCGTCCGCATGTCTCATCTGCTCTGCTCGAAGGCGGCTGGGGCGCAGCCTGCGCAAATAGGCAGGCCTCGGAGCCTCGTGCGCGAGGTGACCGGGGAAACGCCCTTAGCCCCGGCCCCTTTGTAGCAAGCAAGCAGGAAAAGCGTTCATCTTCATTTTCGACTGTGCGCTTATGCACAGAGAAAAGGGGAGGCGAGCGCAAGCGCGAGAGCGCAAGGAAGGAGAAAAAAAAGGAGATACGAGAAGGTGAAGATGGGACGTTTTGACTAACAATGGTACCTTTACTGTTTTCCTTTCTTTTTGTTGGCAAATAACAGCTACAAGGCTCACCGGAACTCCGGCCTCAAGCGCTTCCGCAAGCAGCGCTTCATGTCGCAGAAGGGCTCTGACCCCAAGTACCTGCGGTAAGTGTTATTCGAAGAACTTGAACAAGCACTTCTTCGTGCGACTCGTGCGCGCAAAGTAAAGTTCATCTGACTGACTAGTTGACATGCACGCTCGTCTCAACGATGTGAATATTGTGTGTAAACAGCAACCTGCGCTTCGCCAAGAAGCACAACAACAAGCACGACAAGCCGGAGGGCGACAAGGAGTAAATTCTTTTCCCTGAAACTCTTTTCAAACTATAGCTTGTTGCACTCGCGTTTCTGATTTGCTTGCTTCATTCTTGATTCTCCTTGGCGATGATATCTTGGGAGGATACCTATTGCGCTCTACATTCTGTACGATGATTCGTTCGCGCCAGACTTGTTCTTCTTCATTATTGTTGTTGGTTGGCGGGTTCAAGTCACGAATCGAAGCAAATTCTTCTCTTCTTGAAAGTTGTTTCATTGCATTGCTGCTCCTTCAAGCCTGTAAACTTGATCGTTCACATAATTTGAATAACCCTGACAATTCACGCAATAAACAGCTAGGGCCTATGTCAGTTCAATCGGAATTGGAAAACGATGTTGGCTTGGGTTGGTCAAACTCGAATTTGAATAACAGTATGCTCTACTTTACTACTGGCTTTTGGATTGTGCTTGGACTTGAAAATGACTGGGTAGTTGGTTCGTTGATTTGCTTGTGCAAAGAAAATTGTAGGAGAGCTCAATAGCAAACTTCGTTCTCTCTCCATTCGCAATGCAAAAGCTTAGAAAATCGAAATGCCAAGAAAACGTTCGATGGAATCCGTTTCATTCTATGAAAAACAAGCTGGCCTCCAGCTCGTGCATGCCTCACAGACTCAGGCTTCACTCTTTCACCTCTTTTCCCCCTACGTGTGCCCAGGGCTTTAAGTTGGCCCAAGATGCAAAGGTGTGCTACGTATACGTCTTGTGAAACATGGACCACCTCCACCTCCAGCAGCATGCAAAACAGGGGCGCAAAGCGGTGAGTCGTGTCTGTCGCGTGAGCACAGAATGGGCGACGCAGAGGCCGATGACGCGGGCGATAGCTTGCGGCTCGTGCCGACGATGTTGGCAAGCGCCGGAGCAGGCGGTCTTGCGCGGTTTCCGTGCCATCCCATCGACACCGTCAAGGCACGACTTCAGGTCCAGACCTGGCAAGCGCTGCGCGGCGGGAACGGAGCCGCAGCAGCCGGAGCGGCAGCTGCAGCAGCAAATAGGGCATTGTACAGGAACTTTGCGCACGGCTTGAGCGATATCTGGAGGCAGGAAGGACTTCGAGGTCTTTACCGCGGCTTCGGCCCCACGGTGCTGGGGTCCATGCCCGCTTCATGCCTGTATTTCACCTCGTACGAGGTCTCCAAGCGCGAGCTCGGCAAGCTTTGGGCCAGCCCTGAAGTAGAGGCAGAGGCTGCAAAAGGCAAGGTATCTTTTGCTGTAAGCTTTTGGAGCGGCATGCTTGCGGAAACGGTGAGCTGCGTCCTGTGGGTCCCCATTGACGTGATCAAAGAGCGCATGCAGATCCAGAGCCTGCCACGCTCGTCCAAGGTCGCAGAGGTGAAAGCTTCGCAGGGAGACCGGTTTTATGCTAGCGGCTACGACGCCTTGCGTTCCATTGTGCGCACAGAGGGCTGGCGCGGCTTTTATCGCGGGTACGGGGCGACAGTGATGTCCTTCGGGCCCTTCTCCGCCATGTATTTTATGTTCTACGAGCAATTCAAGAGCTTTGCAGAGACGTTGTCCTCGCAATCGCGTCAGCGAGGCGCGGTGACTGACTTGCCGCTCTCCGTGCTGCTGGGCTGCGGAGCTCTGGCTGGGGCGAGTGCCTCGCTCTGTACGAATCCGCTCGACATTGTCAAATTGCGGCTCCAGGTGCAGCGTCAGTACGCTTCAAGCAAGTCGGCGCCGGGAAATGCTGCATCGTCATCTGAGCAATACAAGCACATGCTGGATGGACTGACCAAGTTAGCACGCCACGAGGGCTTACGAGGAATGATGCAGGGCGTGGGCGCCCGCATGGCATTTCACGCGCCAGCTACTGCCGTGAACATGGCCCTTTTCGAAAAACTCAAGGGTGTGACATATGCCCTATTCTAGCGAAGGTCTTTTCCGAGTTTCGACGCAAGGAAAGAGAGAAAAGAGAAAAGGATAAAAACGAAGCAAAACAAAACAAAACGAAACCAAAAACGTAAAAGCCGTGACGAATGCAAAATGTGTGTTAAAGCTAGGCTAGTTCAGGCGATACTGGGTAGGCTGGCTATGTGGTTGTACTCTCCAGGGGCGCGGACGATTTGTGCTCGAGCGAGCAAGCGAGCGAGCGAGTACGTATGCACGCGCGCACGCGCGATAGCACGCACGCTGGCACGATAGCACATACGAAGGCAGGAAAGATTAAGCATATCTACCAGCTTCCCTCCTGCACCTCCTTGGTGGGGCCCGTCCACGGCGCAGGCTTGCCCGGAGGAGGTGGGATGCCCTTGGCCTTGGCCTCGGCGACAACGTCAATGTTCTCCCATTCGGACCAGGCCATGGGGAGGTGAATGGGCAAGTTCTCCTTGAGCTTGGAGTCCATGCCCTCCCAGGTGCTGGCCATAGCCGAGCGCGTACCCGAGGGATCGTAGCGGAGCACGGCCGGATTCTTGTTGCCCGGGGAGCCAGACCGGGGTGGCTCCTCGCCAGCCTTTGGCAGGTGGAGTTGCGCGGCCTTGTCGTTGTGGATGTACAGCGGCTCCTGCATGTTCCTCGCGGTGTCGCGCGTGTAGTAGTTGGTGTCATAAGGATCCTCGTCGTTCTCCTTGATCGGGGTGAACGCGCCTTGCGACTGCGTGCCGGGCGAGGGGTAGCGGTATCCCTTGCCAATCTTGGACTTTTTAGAGTCGGGGAAAGTCTCGTACGAGCTCCGGTTGGGCGCAAACATGAAGAACTCCTTGACCTTGTCCACGAGCGAGCTCATCTCGCGCGTCTGCCCGGCCGCGCCTGCCGCCGCGCGGGCGACCTGGGTGCTGCCGCGAAGGCCCTGCTTGGTGGTGGCCGCCAGCATCTTGCTCGCTGCCTTCGCTCGCTGCTAAGCTGCTCTGCGACCCTGCGCTCCGAACGGCACCTGCTCTCCGCTCCTCGCTCGCACGGGCGCAAGCGTTTTCCTTCGCACGAGCGTGCTCTTCGCGGCTCTGCAGCGGCAGCAGCAGCAGCAGCAGCAGCAGCAGCGCCGGCGGCACAAGCAGCGGCAGCAGCAGCAGTGGCAGCAGAAGCGACAAGTGGACCTTTGCAGTGCCCGCAAGTCGTTCAAACCAGAAAGATCCACTTGCGTCCCAGGTCAGCGCACTTGCCTCGTGTCTGCTGGGTGGGAAACCGCAAGCTAACTATTCCTACAGCTGCAAGTCAAACTTTCTGCGTGCGCAAGTCAAGTTTAACCTTGCTTCACTTAAACTTTACGCCACTCGGGTCTCGTGCCGTTGTTTCAGTTATTTTACAATTGCGCCACTATTATGAGACTACGAATGGCTATGACGCTCGTCTTCACAGCTCACTCTGTCAGATGCGACGGGAACGAACTCGACCTCCTCGCCGCTTGAGGCACTTCCAGCAGCAGCAGCAGCAGCAGCAGCAGCAGCAAGCTGCAGGTGCGTGACGCCAGCGCTGTGCTTCGAAGACAATCACGAGTGGCTCTTTTCACGTAACTATTGCCAGTGCTGCTCGCGAGGCTCTTGTCTTGGGCTGGGCTCCCCTTTCCGGCCCCGGCTGTGGAGAGCGACTCTGTTGCGAGCTGAGACTCCTTTTTTCTTTTTCTTTTTTAAACTTGGTTGTCACGGTGCGAGGCATCATGGAGATCACGACCAGGGGATCGGTGGGAAGAGGTCAGCAAGGCCGTCGTCCATGAGTGCTGGAAAAGCAAAAAGAACGTTTTATTTTCTGTTTTGAGGAAAAGCTGCTTCGAGCAAAAACTCAGCTGCCGCCGCTCATGCATGCATATATTCTCGGACTTCGCCGCTGACCTTGTTTCTCTTATCAAAATAGATTGTCATGATCTCACGGAGCACCTTGCCGAGGCCTACAAAGGTCCAGACGTTCTTGACGACATCGAAGTTGACGTTTTGATCGTAGAGGAAGTCGCCAAAGTCGCGCTTTGCGTTATCTTCGCACATCGCACGCTTCACTTGCTCACCCTCGCCCGGCTCCCGGTGGCGACAACGAACGCTGTCTCGTGAATTCTGCTTTTCTGCACGTTGGCTTCGGCGATGTGGCAACTGAACTCCAATGGCCCCGCTTTTGTCGATCTCGCAACCCTTTCAGAAACCCGGCGCTTCAAGACGCAATGGAGGTAGTAGCGCGCACGCCATGTCCAACTACTGCGGTGACAGTGGCGCCCACGCCGGCCCCGACTGAGTGCAAAGATACTGAAAATCGCAAGTCGAACTGCAAAACGAAGAAATGCTGTAAAAAACTTGACCCAGGGTGGCATAAGAAGTGCTGCAGGGCCGACAACATTTCAGAATCAGGACAAGCTTGTTGCAAATGGTTTACGAATTTTTGAACCAATGTTGCAAGGAAAATCGGCGATGACGAACGAGAGTGTAAAATGGGGAATTTTCGCAGTTAAGCTTCATTGCTGAAGCGACGACGCCGGTAGTTACCACGAGGAAGAAGAGCTCGACGACGGCGATGAGGAAGCCGATGACGATGACGAATTCGATGTTTACACCGGCGAGTAGGAGCAGAAAGAAAGTCCCTGATTGGTTTCCTTTGCAGGAAAAACCACGTTGATCAAAGTTCTTATAGCTAAATCGAACTTTTCGAAGTTATTGGTCCGTTACTATTTATCTCTACAATCAATGTTTTACAAGCCGTAACTAGCATAAGTTTACCAGAAGAGTCACTTCGTGCACAAGATGGATTTGATGTGGATATTGCGAGCACCGTTGATGTCTCTGTCAATGGAGAGACCACAACGATCACAATTATATCGTTTATTTCCACCAAGATTGCGTTTCACGTATACGCATCTTGTGCAGGTTTTTGAAGTGTACTCTTCCCATCGTGAGACTGCCCTCCCCCCCCTCGTCTGAGCTATCGGCATTTGGTTTGGTAGCTGCCGCGATCTTTGGTTGCTTCATGCTGGCGGGCGAATGGCGTCTTTTTCTTTGCGGGGGCGAACGGTTCAAGTTGGGAGAACGGCCCGCGTCTCTTCATTCCCGGCATTGCATTGCGAGGGGAACCTACGTCTCGCCACAGGGGATTGAACGTTTGTACGGAATGGTTTCCTGCAGTGGGTTGCGAGTAGTCGCGAGCGGACTGTTCGCCCGTCCCCGCCTGGCTGCAATGTGAGGTGAGGACACGGCAAGACGAGCGAACGAGCGCCGGGCGGCGTGGCATTTCTGCCCGGTCAGCGGCTGCCACACAACCAACTCAACGAGAGCGATCTTGGTCGCGTCCTCGCAAAGCCCCAGAAGAAGCATTGATCAGGATTCTTTCTTTTGACTGTGACCATGTAAGGTATGGATGGACGAACTTGTGCATATAATGGATGAAGCAAATAAACGAGTGAAGGGGCGAACATCATCAAAGTCCAGCGTCCGTTCTCCTGGCGCGATTTGGATGCAAGACCCACTGCCGAGGCTCGATTGAGGGAGAACGCGGGGCGAACGAGGATAGGGAGCCAAAGGCACAAGAAAGATTGACCACACGCGGAGAAGCCGGTCGTAGGAATTTCTTTGGCGCGCCTCGACTCACCTCGTATCGCCCGAGGTGGAGACCTCGCCTCGTCCGAAGTGGACACCTCGCCTTACCTCGGCCGTGCTGGACAGGTGAATCGGTGGCCACGAGCCGTGTTCGTTCGGACCCCGTTCGTCCGGACCCCGTTCGTCTGGACCCCGTTCGTCCGGTTCCGAGGTGCTCTCGTTGCTGCCAGCCAGGTGCAGGACTTACTAAGGATCCGTGGCAGGGGGAGCGATACAGACTTGCTCGTCATCATTTTGATTGTATAGCTCCTCAGTGAACGGCTCGCGCGATACACACATCTTCTTTTTTTCTCTTCTTTTCTCTGTCTCGTTGTAGGGCAGAACAGCTCCGGGGCACCTCCGCATGTCCTTCGCCGTGCGTACTTCGAGACCCACCTAGAGCTACCAGATTCGGACGCGTATACCAAAACAGATGGCGATCTTGTCGATTGAGGGAGTTGAAGGCGAAGAGAGACCCCGTTCGTCTGGACGCCGTTCGTCCGGACGCCGTTCGTCTGGACCCCGTTCGTCCGGTTCCGAGGTGCTCTCATTGCTGCCAGCCAGGTGCAGGTCTTACTAAAAGGATCCGTGGCAGAGAGAGCGATACAGACTTGCTCGTCATGATGATAGCTCCTCAGTGAACGACTTGCGCGATGCAGACATCTGTTTTCCCCCTCCTTTTCTCTGCTTCTTTTGGTCAAAGTTCACGATGTCTTTTCTCTCTAAAACTATTTTTCTTGCCTCAATTCCTTGCTCTTTGAAGCGTTGAACCAGTCAAATGATGAGGTCTGGACAGGTCCGGGCACCTCAGCATGTTCTTCGCCATGCGTACTTCGAGACCCACCAAGAGCCACCAGATTCGGACGCGTATACCAAAACAGATGGCGATCTTGTCAATTGAGGGAGTTGAAGGCCGTTCGTCCGGACGCGGTTCGTCTGGACGCCGTTCGTCCGGACCCCGTTCGTCCGGACCCCGTTCGTCCGGTTCCGAGGTGCTCTCCTTGCTGCCAGCCAGGTGCAGGTCTTACTAAGGATCCGTGGCAGGGGGAGCGAGTGGTATAGCTCCTCAGTGAACGGCTCGCGCGATACACACATCTTCTTTTTTTCTCTTCTTCTTTTCTTTGTCTCGTTGTAGGGCTGGACAGCTCCGGGGCACCTCCGCATGTCCTTCGCCGTCCGTACTTCGAAAGCGACCAGATTCGGACGTGTATACCGAAATGGATGCAGTCTGTAGCGGACCGGGAACCGGAGATGCTCGCGAGCGAGCGAAGCAAACCCGAATTGCCAGAAAACCCTCTGAAGAAAACAAGCTCGACACCGCAAGGCGTGGCAGTGCAAGACACGAATCAGCGGCCGCTCCTTGGGACCACAGGACCATGAGAATGCAATTCTGGGCAGCCATCCTTTTTGTGCTGGCCGTCGTGAGCTTGCAAGAAGTCGAAGGCAGTGCGAAATGCGGCAGGTTTACCGAAGGTCATATCGAGACAAAATGCAATACTTTCTCCGAAGGAGCTAGAAAGGACAAATGCAAGAATTGGGCAGCCAAGGTTCTCGTGAAAGAGAATCCGGCTTGGCCCAATAAAAAGTACATGATTCGCGAGTACGAGAGGTGCGCGAACAAGGATTTTACAAAGTACCGCTGCTGCTGGGGAAAATCAGGCGTGAGTGAACAATCCGGAAGTGGCAGAAGACTCCAAGATGATGCCGAGGATTCGTCTGGCAATTTTGCCTGCATGGATCCTGTACAACACGAGAATGGAACTTGGACGGACATCCAGTTCTATGTTGATGGCGATATTGCAACGGGCGTACAGCTGGAGCCTGGAACTTATTCGGTTCCCTTCGTTCCTCTCGTTCAAATGGTCGATCCACCTTCCGCTTGCAACTTTCTCCTCTCGTATCTCAAGTACGACTCCGAACCTGGAACATTCGACGACAAGCCCAAGTTCGACGTCGTGGATCTCACCCAGCCGTCCTCTGGTTCGTGCTCACTCACCCCGGACGCTGAGAAATGCACCTGCTCGTCTCTTCAAGAGGATCCCAACTGCCCCAACTATTGTCTCGAGCTCGAGCGTTTTCACCGTTGCTCAGACTGCTCGCTTCAGCAATGTGCAGCAATCTGCACTAGCGTTGCAACATGCGCGGGAATTGAATACCACAACAATACAGAAGCCTGCAAGCTCATGCTTCGACCCTCATTTTCGATTACGCCTGACCTGACGGTTTTTGGCCAATCAAATGAGGAGTCGTATCCTAGCTTCTCCATTGGCCTTTCCTATGATGCACCTCCGCCGGTGGAGGAAAATTCTGCCGACGGGTCAACTACATGTTATGGGCGGTCGAACCAAACTGCGCTCAATTCCAGAGCCGTCGAACTTAAGTCGGCTGCGGGCAAAGGCGGTAAGTGTGCAGTTTCGAACCATACCAATCGTGTGCAGCAGTGCGGGCCGGCCGGCTTTGGAGGTGTCGGTCTTTGCGGAGCGGCGGAGTGCTCCACAATGTGCACGCAGGATCCTAATTGCACTGCGTATTACGTCGATATCGATGTGGACAAGGGGAGATGCTTTTTGGTCTTTAACGAAACCCCGTCGGATGTGGACGAGGACACCTCGGATACGTATCGTTGCTTCGTAATCGACCGAAATGTAGGCGCGAGGTTGAGCGACTGGTTCAACATCTTTCTGCACGTTGGCTTTCGTGACGTGGCAACCGAGCCCAACGGGACCGCTATCGACCTTACAAATCTCCCCAGTCTCATTCCCGCGGGTCCCGAAACTGAGACGTGCGGCACGGGTGGGTGCTCGATGAATTGTAGGACATCTGATTGCTGCGTGAATCTTTCTGCCGAACGCACCGCTCTTGGAAATAGAATCTTGCAAGATGGCTATACTCAGCGTTGTTGCATGGGCACCAGGTATTCGGAGAAGGGACGTACTTGCTGCATGTATTCTGATGTTTATGGAACTGATCCCGGAACACTTGACCGGTGCTGTACCCGAATTGGCGACGAGCAGATGCGGTGCAATTTTATCGACGATGATGGCGAGAACGTCACCAAAATTTATGATTCCGGACATCATTATTCGAGTGACGACGACTTCACCGAAGAGGAAATCTACCCGTGATAAAATGATTTCAGAGACGCTTCAAAATGTCCTGCTAAAGAACTTCAATTTCAATCTTTCTTTCCCACGTCGCGTTTCACTTTGTGCCATCTTTAACGGTGTTTCGGGAATTGAAAAAAGTCCCCTCGAAAAAGCAAGGTACGGGCAGTCTCCGCCGATGATCGCTTTCTCTTCTCTCCCTGTCCGCGCCCGGCAAAATGTACGGACACGGGTCCTCTTCTCTCCGCTCGGCGCTGCTGTGCCTGCTCTTGCTGCAACTCCCACCGGTGACCGGCCGTCCGTTTGCCACGGTGGAAGCGGCCCGAAAACGCGATCGGCTACGGACACTTTCACCGTCGCTGCCATGGACGCCGCGACGGCTCGCCACTGGCGGCCCAATCGTGACGGGCGGCGCCAAAGCGCGTGCTCGCAAGAGCCGCACCGCTGCCGCACCACTGCCGCACCGCTGCCGCTGCCGTTTCCCACAGCCACCGCGCGAGGCAGTGGACGCCAACTGTGGGAAGAGTCGAAGAAGAGAAGAGAACGTCGCTGGAGAGGCTAACAGGGAAGGAAGAGCCGCCAGAAAAGCAAGAGAAGCGCGCGCGCCGCATCTGCTGCGCCAAGAGCAGAAGCCGGAAGAGGGGGAGGATTTGCTATACCTGTCCCATGGTTGCCTGTGCAACCAAGACCAAGATAGCTAAGACCAAGCGTGTGCAAAAAGAAGACCCGCTGGGTCGGCTCGCCGTGCCTGCAACGGTCGGTCCGCAGCAGCCACGCCTTCAGAGACTGGTCTTCCTGCCGTGCGGTAAGTCGTAGTCGAGTCTCGTTTCCTGGTCAGTGTCCGCTGGCCGCTCCGGAATACTGGCTGGTTGGCGCGCAGACCAGTTCGTCTCGCCATCAGTTGCTTTCTCTGTGACTGGTCGCTACGGAGATCTGGCCGCGGCACGGCGGCCAGGCTCGAGGTCGCTGGCCGGCCGCTGCAGATGCAAACGACAGTTGCTGGCAAAGATCAGATGGTCCACGGCCCACGACCACTTAGCCAATACGTTCTCTGCTGGTAACCCAGATGAGCGTGTCACCCCCACAAAATGAGTCAAGGTTCTGAAGAGTCTGCGTTCCAAATTGTTGCCCGTCACAGGTTAAAGGGAAAGTTCTCCGCTCCTGGCTGGAATCCGATCTCAGTAGAAAGGACACCAGGGCAGGCAACAAGCTTCGAGCTTTGAACTTGCGATCGAATGTTCGGGATACTTTTCGAAGTCTCAGTTGAGTTTGGTGAGGTAGAGCCAGGAGCTTTCGAGGCTTCTTGTGATGATGGATCTTTCTTTTTTCAAATTAAAATAAGTCTGCGTCCGATGTGAATGAGTCTGAGTGAAGGAGGGAATGCCTGCTTCCCGCATTCTCACCGCACTTCTTGAAGAGCCTTGCAAAATTAGCAGGAGCCTTCTCAGCCGCACGCCGCTTGAACCCAAAGCGAGCGAGCACACCCGTATCTGATCCTGACGCGACTGCAAATTTCTTCGGCTGCCGATTTATCAACAGGCGCTTCCGGGGATTGCTGTAATTGATGTTTCCGTGTTTAGAGACATTTTCACCATGACAGACGAACGACTTTTTCTCGCATGCTGATCCGCAGTAGGAAATCGCGATGGATCCTGACTTGGATCGTACGAGCTCAAAATCCTCGCGCATATCATTCTTGCCGAAAGGCAGGCGTTTACTCTCCACCAGTTTGCCCATGGCGTTCTGCGATAATGCGACGACGAAAAATCGAATGAAATCCTCGCCAAAATCGCCATTGAAATGCGTCTCCCAGTTGACACGTTCATCGCGATCCTCCAGGGTCGCCTGCACCCACTTTTTCAAATGATTGATGTCCCCTGACACCCGAGGGATGTCGTCAATCATGATCGTGCGCTTGCACTTCCAAATTTGCCTTTGTTGTTGCTGTTGCTGCTGTCGCTGCTGCTGCAAATGGTGGTTAGTGGGTTTATCAGTACGGTGGTTGTCGACCGTGCGCAGTTGCCGCGGTCTGCGAAACCCGATTTATATTTCGAGTCTCATTAGGTAGATTGTGGGTGGGTCATGTGCGCTGGAAAAATATTTTTCATAGCCTCGCTCGAGCTGAAGATGCTTTCCCAAAACGACACACTCGACGGCCAGCAAGGTCACGGTGGTGAACATGCAGTAAAACAACACGCATCAAGCAAGCAAACAACTGAAAGCAAGCAAGGCGCCTTCGCTCCTCTCCGTTCCATTGCATTGCATTCCATCCCATCCCCTCCCCTTCCATCCCGCCCATTCCCATTCCATTCCACGCGGTTCCTCCATTGGCGCAACAGCGGCCAGGCGAAACAGACAGGCAGCAGCAGCTCAGCTGCAGCAGGCAGGCAGGCAGGCAGGCAGACGGGCAGACGGGCAGCAGACGTGCAGACAGGCTGCGAGCGAGCGAGCCGCAAGGGCCCTCGCAGACCCCCGCGCGGCAGCGGGGAGGCGCTGCGGCAGCGGATAAGAAGAGGACGCGAGGCGGCGCGACGGCCTCGGGCCTGGGCTTCGTTCGTGTCTTGCGTGCGCTCACAAGCCGCAGCTCATCTTCATCGGCGTCCGCGAGCTCGTTCGAACATCCATCCATCCGTCGATCCATCCGCCGGTCCGGCCGTACGCTCGCGACCTCGCCTCGCGCGCGCGGCCGCTCCCACCGCGGGCGCCGGCCTCGCTCTCCCGTCCCCGCGCGCGAGCGTCGCTCTCACCGCGGGCGCGCGGCCGTCGGCGAGAAGCAGAAGCCGCCGCGCGGCAGTTCGGGCAGACCGCGGCGTCGGCCCGAGAGCCACGAGTCGCGCGCGGCCGCGGCGGAGGCAGACGCAGAAGCAGGCGCGGGCGGCGGCAGCAGCAGGAGCAGCGGCGCCGGAGCGGAGCGCGGCGCCGTCGGCGGCGAGAAGAGGACAGGATGGGTTTCCTCGAGAGCGGCAGCCCCATGCGCTGGGAGGACACCCCCGAGTACCACAAGATCCTGGACTACGTCATCAAGCACGGCGTGACACAATTCCTTGAGGTTTACGAAAAGGTCAAGGACCGGAAGAATGACGTGCTGCTCTGGGGCGACGAGCTCGAATTTCACGTGTACAAGACCATGCCTGACGGCTCTGTCAAGCTCAGCCTGCGCGCGCATGACCTCCTCGCCAAGCTCGAGGCCGAAGACGCCGAGCTTCTCAGCAAGGAGGGAACCATTCCCCAGGCCACCTGGCACCCGGAGTACGGCGCATGGATGATCGAGGCGACCCCGTACGGTCCATACGGAGGCTTTTCCGAGGATCTCCGCGATGTCGAGCCCAGTCTCCGGTATCGTCGCCGACGCATCGTCTCGGCCCTCGACAAGGACGAAGGTCTCTGTTCTCTCGTGGCCTGGCCTCTCATGGGCGTCGGCGACTTTTGCGTGCCCTCGGGACTTAAGCCCGGCGGGTCCGTTGCCGAATCTTACTTTCTCCCTGATGAGCTGATCAACCCGCACCCTCGTTTTGCGACGCTCACGCGCAACATCCGCCTTCGCAGGGGCAAAAAGGTCGACATCCGACTCCCTCTCTTTTTGGACGAAAAGACGAGCCTCGAACCGGAGTCGGTCACCGGCAAGACGTTCGCAATCAAATCCCAAGACAACCTCACAGAGACCCGCACGCGCCCAAAGGATGTCTACATGGATGCCATGGGATTCGGCATGGGCTGCTGCTGCCTGCAAGTCACCTTTCAGGCACGCGATCTTCGCGAGTCGCGCATTCTTTACGACCAGCTCGCCATGCTTTGCCCCATCTTTCTGGCGCTCTCGGCCGCGGCGCCCGTCTTCAAGGGCGTTCTCGTAGACACGGACGTGCGCTGGCAAGTGATTGCGCAGAGCGTCGACTGCCGTACGCCCGTGAACCTCGGCGCTGCTGAAAAGCCATCCACCTTGCCAGGGGCCACCACGCCCCAGCGCGGCACCCAACGTATCTCCAAGTCGCGTTACGACTCCATCGATTGCTTCATCTCCACGGAGCCTAGCCTCCGCCCAGAGTACAACGATGGCGCAATGGAGATGAACCAGGAGGCTCTTGACACGCTGCTTGCGAGCGGCATTGACGAGCCTCTCGCCCGCCACGTGGCCCATCTCTTTGTGCGTGACCCCTTGGTTGTCTTTAGTGAGCGCATCGAGCAGGTCGACGACAAGCTTTCCACCGAGCACTTTGAAAACATCCAGAGCACCAATTGGAACACCATGCGCTGGAAGCCCCCAGGTCTCGACGTCAAGACGGGCTGGCGGGTAGAGTTTCGTCCCATGGAGAAGCAGCTCACGGACTTTGAAGACGCCGCATACATTACGATCATCGTGCTCATTACCCGCGTCATCCTCTTTTTCGATCTCACGCTTTATGTGCCAATTTCAAAGGTTGACGAGAACATGCGCCGAGCGCACGCGCGCAACGCCGTTCTCGAGCAAAAATTCTATTTCCGCAAAGATCTCCTCGTCCTCAGCGAACAGTGTGATGAGGACCAAGCCCAGGCTCAGGCCCAAGCTCAGGCCCAGGCCCAAGCCAAGACCCCAGTGGAGGAAGAATACCATGAAATGACCATTGCCGAGATCCTCACGGGCAAGGGCGAGGAGTTTCCGGGTCTCTTTCCGCTCATTTCCGCCTATCTTGAGATCATGCAGGCGGATCCGGAGACGGTCGAGCTTGTCAATGTCTACATGGATCTCCTCATTGCACGATCCACAGGCGACTTGCCCACAACGGCCTCGTGGATGCGCGATTTTGTGCAAAAGCACCCCGACTACAAGGGTGACTCTGTCGTCTCGGAGAAAATTGCCAGCGATCTCGTGCATCACTGCGAGAAGCTTAGCAACGGCGAAATCCAGGACGAGGCCCTCCTCGGCAGCAACAAAATCTTTCCTCTCTCGGTGGACCGCTGCAGTCGCGTCAATCCGCGTACGACCACAAACGATTCAGCCATGCCTTCCATTCCCGCGACGCCACCGCAGCCTCTTAAGAAACGTTTGCGGGGTGCTAGCTTTCATGAGGAGATCGAAGGCGACAGCCGCTACCTTTACCGCTGCAGCCTCGTACGCTCCCTTGTGGAAAAGTACAAGAACATGCCCGCGAACAAACACAACCTTACTCGCAAGGGTTTTGCGGACACACCTGCATTTCTGGACTCGGTTTCGGCAAAGATGTCAAACTAGGAATAAAAAACAAAAAAAAAAAACAGCAAGCTTCGAATACGACTACTTGGCTCACTTTGAAGAAGAAGAAGAAGAGGAGGCGGCAAGACGTTGGCGGTGCTGATCTTTGTTGTGATGATCGCGCTCAGTCATGATTTCTGACAACGTGTACCGTTATTGATGGGCTATCGCGATCTCGATCGCGATCTCGGCACTGACTGACTTGCAAAAGAAAAGTACAAGCCGGCAATTTTCACCATCACGGCCCATTTCATATCTCTCGGCAGCCGTTGGCGGCAATGCTTACATTCTTTTGCAATTCAAGTTAGCCCCTACCTCTTCCACGACATCTTATAAGGAAAATAGAAAAGCTCACTTGGGGGGCGGGGGTGGCGGTGCTGGGGGTCGTGGTGGCGCTGGGGGCATGGGCGGTCTCGCTTTCGGCGCTGAGCGTCCATTCGGGGATCTGTATTGCTGAGGCAGGGGTGGCGGGGCAGGCATTGGAGGTGGAAGCCCTTGCATGGGCAGAGGCGGTGGATGCATCAAGTATGGCGCTGTCCCAAAGTAATGTTGCTGCTGGTGGCCTGGCCAGGCGTTCTGCTGGTAACCATTCGACGCTCCCATTCCATATTGAGGCAAAGGCGGAGGCCGAGCCATCGGCGGCGGCATCTGGTGCATATGCATTTGGGTCTGCTGCCGTTGCTGCTGCTGCTGAAGATTGTGATACTGTGCTTGCGAGTTTGGAGCGTACGCCCCTGTAGCGGGACTCTTGCCACCCGCGGCAGAGTTTGAGCCAGGACGAAACCCCTTCTCTTCGGCTTTTTTCGCTTGCATTTCGGCAGCAAGCAGCCGCTCGGCCTGCGACCCATGCCTCTCCGTCTTGGAACCCTTTTTGAGTGCATACTGAACACGAGCCTGACGGTTGCAAAGAAACTGGCCATTCATACACTGAATGGCCAAGTCCGAAGCCTCAAAGCTATCGTATGAGATGAAGCCAAATTGCGTAGCCGCGCCGCTGCCACCGTTCGCCGATCCGACCCCTTCGCCCTTTCGCACGGTCGCACGAAGCACAGTCCCAAAGGTCGAAAACGTATCGTACAAGAGCTTCTCGTTTACCATAAGATCCAAATTACCCACAAACAGGTTTGCGCCAATCTCTACGCTACGATCCATGCTACTACGACTCACGCGCATTGGCGCAGAGAACAACTTGACCATGTTCATGATCTTGTGCGCATAAGCTGCATCCGAAGCCTGTTTGAACTCCACAAAGCCATACCCGTAGTGCGTGCCGGTGACCTTATCCTTGGGCATAAAAACCGACGATATCGGCCCGCATTGCACAAAGAGCTCCCACAAAAGGTCCTCGCTCACGCGGCTGTCTAAATTGCTCACGTGGCAGGTGGCCTCCTGGTTGCGTTGGTGCTGCACGGCGGCGCTCATGGTGCTTCTGCTCTGTTCTGCTCCGTGAAGCCGCGCGCTTACCCCAAGGGCGCACTGCGAGAGGACAAACTCGCGCGAAGAGTACCGACCGCCTCCTTGAAGCGAGCTCCGCGCGCGCAAGGCCGCTCCGGCCTGCGCGCCGTGAGGGTTGCCTCGTTGGTTGGGGGTCTGCTTGCTTGCCGTCGCGCCCTCCAAGCAAGCAAGCAGCAAAGCACGCAACAAAGCAAGCACTAAAATCGCACTAAACAGAGACGAAGGCAGACCTATTTGGCGCGCGCGAAGGAGCGCAGACCCGGAGCAAGCAAGCAAGCGAGCAAGCGAGCGAGCGAGCGAGCGAGCGAACAGACAAGCTAGCACGGACGCACGCGAGCGCGCAAGCGAGCGCGCAAGCAAAGAAGCAGCATTCAAGGAGTGCGAGCTACTCTCACTCGCGTCGCTAACGCCATGGACGCAGACTCGCGAACGAGGCGCGAGGCCGCCGCGGCCGCCGAGAGCAGCGGCGCAGACGCAAACGTCGACGAAGCCCAAGTAGCTGTCGAAGATGAGGACGAAAGGTGGCTCCGCGAGGCCGAAGAGATCCAGCTCAAGGCAGCAGGACGCCTGCGCCAGCCCGGGGCCGGAGCTGGAGCGGAGGATCCCGAGGCGGCCGAAGACCGTCAAGGCTCAGCGCCAACGAACGCGAAGGAAGCGAGCAATTCTGATGCCTCCGATTTTGTCATTCTTAGCGAAGAGGATCTTCGTGTTGCATTTCGCGAGGCACAGGCAGCCTATGATGCAATCGACAAAAGCGACAAGCCCGGTGGCGATCCGGGCCTGCAGGACGACATTTCCAAATGCATCAAGTTCCTCGATATGTGCTCTGACGCGGTACGTCGGATGCAAATGTTGTCTGCAAACGAACGACTTGCCGACATGGATCCATCCTCGATCCCCTTCCTGTTTACAAACTATTATGCAGGCAAGCTCGAGCTCAAGCTCACGCCCCAGGATCCAACCGGGGCGGCCCGCCTTCGTGCTGTCAATGCAGGTACAGCACTACTTGAAAGCTTCTTGGAGATTGCCAAGACGGCTGGTGCGCTGGATGAGATGGATAAAACCTCCTTGGCGGCGCATCAACATTTGGAAGATTTATTGCATCAAGACGGTGAAGGAAACGGGCATGGAGGCCCTGGATCTGCGCTTCCGCCGCAAATGGCCCGTGAGCTCAAGATGGAGCGATTTCGTCGCGGACGCGAAGCCAGAAAACGCCTCGAGGAAATTAATGCTCGTCTCGAAAAGGCCAAAGGTGATTTGGACGCCGTTGCAGATCTCGGCCGGGAAAAGCTCGAGGCCGCCCTCGATTGCGCCGTCAAGGATGCGCTCGACGAACTCGATTCAGCGACGAAAGAAAAGGAAATTCTTCAACACATGGCTCGCATGAACCTGCAGTTCACGCCTGACTCGACACCAATTCCACCGCCCGCACCGGGAAAGGGCATCGTAAGTTTATTCCGTCTTTTGTTTGAGTGCGAGGCAAAGCGAAGCAAACCGACAAACTAACCTCGAAGTTCTTGTTCGCAATTCAGACAATCACTCGCATTGACCAGGACATGATCAATACTCGCGAGACCATTCGTTCGCAGGTCTTTCGCCCAAGTTGGAGGCAGCCGACCATGACGATCGAAGAGTTTGCCGAGATCGAGATGCGGGAGGCAATCGAGCGCGAGAAACGCGAAAAAGAAAAGTACGTTCGCTATCTCAGAAATCGGCTACTCATGTCTTGTCAATCCGGTCAGCGCGATGTTTACGTAAGATTCTTTTCTCTTGCAACAGCAGAAGAACGGAATCGAAAGAAACACACGGATACAAAGAGAGGGATAGACAGACAGACACACAGAGAGAGAGAGAAAGAGAGAGAGAGAGAGAGTAGAAGAGTAGGACGCACACTGACATTGAACTTTTTTAACGCGTCACTTTTTAGCCGCGAGGCGAATCCTGAGGTGCTCAATTTGAAGCAGGTTCACGAGCAGGGGCTCGAGGACGACGTGGAAGTCTACGACAAGGCAACAGAAAAGGATCGTAATTGGGACGACTGGAAGGACGACAATCCAAAGGGCCGGGGCGTCACGAAGCGTTTTTGAACGGTTCTATTCAACATATTTGCCACGACACCCACCAAGGCACATTCAAATGCTCCCCCAATTTGCAAGGCGTTCGATCAATTCCGCGTCTTGGTATTTAGGTTCTAAGGGGGAGAAAAGTTATTCAAGCTCTTGTACTCGAAACTGCAACGAATGCCATGCCATACTCAATCAATATGACTTTTCTTATCTCTCTCTCTTCTTCATTCGTCTTCTCTGCTTTTGTGTATTTGCTCTGCTTTGCTTTGCTCTGCTCTGCTCTGCATTCTGCTTTGTTTCAAACTTACCACGCCTCCTTGTGGAGTTTAGCCTTCTCGACGATGAATTTGCCTACCTTGTATCGCTGCGAAGGATTATTTGCGGCCTCATACTTCCAGCCCACAACCAAGCCACAATTCTGGCAGATTGCGTCGCAGACCGTGTGGAGACCTGTCAAGAGCACGCGATCTTCCTTCGGACCGAGCTTGACGTTGACGGCCTGATTCACAAGGTATGCCCTTCCACTACGTCCATGAAAGCACTTGCTGACAATGTCATCATAATGTGCCACGTGTGTCCGGCATTTGGAGCACGAATATATGCGGGGTCCTTCAAGCTGTACGAGCGACATTTCCCTTGCTACCTCCAATCAGAACGTCCCTTGGTTTCCAGGAAAACTCTTCAAGCCCTCCCTCTCTCCGCGTCTTGCGAAAGATGCAGTGAACTTCGCTCCAAGCAGCTTTGGTAGGCGTGTGAATCCGTGAGCAAAACCCGCGTGCACTGCTAGCCTCTGTGCTAGCGTTGCTGCGCGCGCGTCTCTGCGCGCGCGCGCACGCTCCCAATGTTTGTTTCGATCGTTGAAGAATTGCGCGAGTCGCGAGCCCAAAAGGCGAAACCGGAAACGTCTTTCGTAACCGTATCAGGACGTTACACCTCTAGATCGAACAGGGGCTGTCCAAGACCAATGCGGCAAAAGGCATTCTTTGTTGCAGGTGGATTGAAACACGCCGAGCCAGAGAAGAGAGGTGGAGACGGCCAGAAGCCACGAGGGTGCTCGAGCGAGGCTTCCCCAGGAAGTCTGCAAACACCCGCGCTGGGCCTGACAACAAAAAAGTCTGCGCTGTTTGATCATGGCGAGCAGGTCGTTAGATGAACTCCCAGCCTTGACCACTGCCACGGCCTCGGGCGCTGACGAGGTCGCGAACGTAGACGTTAGCGTGGATGCAGACGCAAACGCAGTCGCAGACACGGGCGCGGAGGCCGGCCAAGCCGCTGATACGCTCCAAGAGAATGACAATGAAAGCTCACACGATGCCGCTGAAGAGCACGTGGAAAAACGAAAGCCCGGAGGACAGCTCGGCAAGCGCAAAATCTTACGCGTGGAACCTCGGGTCAAGCGCACGCGTGGAGCGGCAATTGACGCGCAAATGGCAATCAAAGCTTCGGTTGCTCAAGCAAATGCGCCAGAAGACGCAGACGAGAGCGCAGACGCAAAGGAAATGCGCGTGATCACCAGTGTTCCCGACTATTTGCGCGCGTTTGGCTTCAGCGAGAGCGCGAGGAAAAAACTTCCCAGCAAGGAGGACCGAGAAAAGGGCCAACTCGCTCTCGACAGCGATAGACTCCGAGCTCTCGTCAATACCCTCGCTGCATCAATCACCTACAGTGCGGGTTTGCTCTATCCTGGAAACCCGAGCACTCTGCAGGCCGAAGTCGGTCGCAAGTTGCTTCGCCAGCAAGACAAACATCGCGAGCTCGAGAACCTGGTCGCGGCACTCACGACTATCATCAAGGCAGCACCCAAGGGGTCCGTCCAAGGGCGGGTGGCACGAGCGATCCTCATAAAGGGTGCTTCCTCCAAACGCGTATCCGAGCTCCGTGCGAGCAAAACCGTCTCCTTTGGCGGTAGTACCGTTCAACGTGCGTACCAAGACTTTAATGCGTGTGCCAACGGGGAGGTCGTTGCCAAATCCAAGTGCCGGCGCTCAAACTTCGACGAAGACCTGGTTCGAAGAGCAGTCCGGTTTCTGATCTCGCCCGAAAACGTGAGCGGCGTTCCCTGGGCTCTGCGCGAGGTGCGCCTCTCAGCTCATGAGGTCGTGCAAATTCCGGTTTTCTTTCGCATCAAGAGCCTCAAAGCCATCTATGAGGACTATGTCAAGTATGCCGTCGAGGAAAGGATGGATACAATTGCGAGGACGAGCTTTTACAAAGTGATGTCCAAGGTTCTGGCCAACGATGGATCGAGCTCTGCTGCAGGCGATGCTGCGTCGCAGGAACTTCTTGGCAGCCAGCGCGAACGATTGCAGGCGATCATTGACGATTTTGCGCAAGACGATGAAACCAAGTCCCGCCTGAGTGCACTTCTTGGCGCCACCTTGGGCTTTCTCCTGACGCAGTTCGACGAACATCTGATCAAGGACTCCGCGGACGGAGTACCTACGCATGGCATTCCCTTTGGATTGCAAAAACCACCCGCGGACGGCAATGTGCCTGTGCGATGTGCCAAATGCCGCGCATGTGATTTTCCCTTTTATTTTCTTGATGAGTTGCGCACAGGGACGATCTTGTGGAACTCCTCTCTGGCGACTCAGGACCCCGAACGCGTCAAGGATGCTGCAGAGGTTATTGCCGACACGGAACACAAGTTCAAGCTCTTCCAGGGCTTTAGAGCGCGTACTGTGCACCAGCAACATGTTCTCAAAAATGTCAGGGAGGATCTACAGCAACGCGCAGCGCATGGAGACAGCTCGCGGGCGATCGTTGTCATCAATTGGAGCACCTCTTTTGCTGAGTCAATTGCCTCAGATAGTGGGCAGCCCCTTTTTGGCAAACGCCCATTGACCTGGCAGGCAGCTTCCATTACATTCTTTCGTCCGTTGAACGTGACACCGGGCGGGGTAAATAGTCGAGAGCAGGGGTTAGCGAGGAAAAGCGAGCGCGTGACAGTCTTTCTCGATCAAATTGTGGATGGAGACGTTGCGCAGACACCTCTTACTCAAGCATCACTTCTCGAGGCCATGCTTGAGTGGATGCACAAGAATCTTCCGCACATTGCGGAGATTGTGGTTCACTGCGACTTTGACGATTCTCGTCCTTCTGCGCAGCTTCCTGTCATGATCTCGCTCCTCAACACGCGGACCCCTATTAAGATCTCTCGTCTTCTTTTCTCGGAGCATGCCGAGGGGAAGGCAGACTTCGTTGCGCATTTTTCAAAGGCAAGGCGCCATATCTTAGCTTTCATGCGTTCTGCGCAGCGCGTTCGCATTCGTGCGATCGGGACACCTCGAGGCCTTGCCGCCGCCCTCGCTTGGGACCAAGGAATGCAAAATTGTGGACTACAGTTTGTTCAGATTGACAACAACAAGAACGCCGAAATTGCGAGTCTCACTCGTCCTACGGTCGAAGCAATGGAGCGGCGCGGCCTGGCAATGTGCACCGACTTTGTGTTTGCGGCCACGGGATCTTTTCCGGCTGTTTCGAGCGTTGATGCGATCCGGGCGTCGATTGAGTCGAGACGCGAGTTCCGTATTCTTGCCTTCGCATACGCTGGTATAGGTTCCGGGAGCGAGTGCAGCTTCGCGCTTGGATTCGAAAGCAACGATGAAGTGGTACCGAATCCGGTGAAGTTGAGTATTTCCAACGCGGATGAGCTCGTAGAAGGAGCGGTGAATCCAAGCCTTGCCTCGAACTCCGCACAAGGTGGGGTGGCGGCCCCGTTTGAAGCTGCTCCTGCCCGCCGCTCCACTTCCAATGGCACCAACGGAGGAGGATCAGCCGAGGACCAGGCTATGTCTGAGAAAGATTACATTTTGGAGACAATGCTCACAAATGGTGCAAGTGCAATCGCAAACTATGTTGTGCAGGACTTTGCATCTTTTGGAGCTGCGAATGCTGATGACGGCGAAAATGACGACAACGAGTATGTGTCTGATGAGGATGACGAAGAGAGTGGGAATGTACCCGATCCGAGATTTGCCCTGGATTCGTACATGTATGGATCCCTCATGGGCCGCGGCTCGAGCTTCGAAGACAACCTCACCGGGATTCGGGCCATCAAGCGCTCGAACCTGCGGCCCCTGCTTGGTTCGTCTTTGGAGCGAGGCTCTTCGAAAGACTGGCCCGTGACAGTATCGGCTTCTTCGTCAGTCCCTTCTGCTTCGCGAACAGATATGGTCGCCTTCGCTGTAAGAAACGTGCGGCGTGAATTTGATGCCCAAAACACAGGGCACAGCCAAGACATGGAAGTCATCTTTGCGCGTGCAGAGACGTTTCCTACGCTTGAAAGGAAACAGGGCTGGGCGCGGCGCTCTTCCTGCGGGAACCTGGGCTCTATAGACTACGTGCGCAAATACGAAGCACAGATCACAGACCTCTTTCAAGCGGGTTTGGCGAGGATATCTGCACGGCTTCCCGCAGCGAAGATGCGGGATCGTCTTCTGGCAGACGGCCACGGACCGTACTCACTTCCAAGTATTGCCGAAGTCCAACGTCTCGTGACATGCCTCACCCAAAGAGAGGGAAACAATGGCCTTGATCACCGTGGGTCTCTCCCAAGGACGACGGAGAAGCGAGGGCGTAAGAGCAAGGTTCCCATGGAAGTTCGAAATTTTATGTCTGCGCTTCTTGAACAAGACGCGGGCATCAAGCCGCAAGCTGTGGTCGACTCAATCCGCGAAAAGTTCCCTAATCTTGTCGATCTCGAAGGAGTGCCGATGGAGGACCACACCCTTAAGAACGCTTTTGCAACCGCAAAGAAACATGCCATGTTGTGAGGAATTGCAAGGAGTTGAACCCGATGGATGGAGAAGACTATTTCAGAGATCCCCTTGAGGGTTAGAAAATCTCACCGTTTGCTTTTACCATATTTCTTCTTCTTCTTCTTCTTCTTCTTCTTCTTCTTCTTGCTTTCTCACGATGATCAGCTCTTTTCTTTTCTTTTTCCCTCTCTCGTCACTTTTTGTGGGGGAGCGAAGAGGGGAGCACACACGTCGATTGATCGATCGACCGTCCGTCGTGCATCCAGCAAAACGCAAACCTCTGCAACGCAGGCCAAGCAATCCTCCCGTCGGATCGACGGGAGCGCCGCGCAGGCAAAGCGGAATACCGACGCTCTTACGAGGTGCGCGCGGAAGGTCGGCCTCACAAGACAACAGAAGAGAGGCGTCATTGCTCATTTCCCCCCCTCGACTGCACGCACGCGTTGCAGATAGCAAGGTCAAGATGGCGGTCGTCGAGGTCGCGCTCGGCTTGGGTCTTGCGATCGTTGGGTCGCTCATGGTGTTTGGTCTCAATCGGGTGTTCGCCTCGGTGCTCGAAGTGTACAGGAAGTTCAACGTCGCAACGCTCAAGCTTCGAGGACTCACTGTTGAGACTGCTGCCGACCGTCGCGTTGTGACCGGAGAGGCTTGGGCCGAGTACTGCGATACTCTCAAAGCAGCTGGCGCAAACTTGCTGGGGCCTGGCTGCCCCACCGACCCATTTACCCAAGCCGAAGGCTACCGTTATCTGAGCCGGCTTGCGCGAGTCACGCTTGAGAACTTTGTAGAATGTGGCTCAACCGATGCGCCTCGCCTTGTGGCGCTCGCCAATGGGTGGCGCGATGCACCCGTACATATCGGTTCCGACAACCCCGACAACGTTTATCAGAGTGCTAACATCAGTGGTCGCAAAGAGTACCGTGTTCGCGTCAAACGGGGCACAGTGCATTTTCTTAGTTTTGGGACCCAGGCTGGTTCGTATGGCGGCCCTGGCGGTCTGAAGACGGTGAGCAGCAAAGACGCATCCGAGTTTGAGCAAAATGAAGACGGCACCTTCGAAATCTACGTCTCGAACAAGCAGCCCGAGGGTGTCAAGAACTGGATGCAAACTCTTCCCGAACCAGAGGAGGGAATGCTTCTTGTGCGTCAGACGCGCGAGGATCACGATAACGAGGTTCTCGCTGAAGTCGAGATTGAGTGCGTTGGCGGCACAAATGCCCCGTCGCCTTTGACGAGCAAGGCCTTTGAAGACGGCTTGAAAAGGTCTGGTCTTTTTGTGGCTGGAGCTCCTATTATGTTCACTCGTTGGGCTAAAGGATTCCAAAAGCACGCAAACGAGCTTCCGCTCTTTGACCAGAAAACCTCGGATAAGGTCGGAGGCGACCCGACGATTCGGTATTACCACTCGTACTGGCGTCTCGAGCACGACGAGGCTCTTGTGATCACTGCTACGCCCCCGGACTGCGTGACGTGGAACTTTCAACTCAACAACTATTGGATGGAAGCTCTCGACTTTCGCTACCATCAAATTCACGTCAATAAGTCTTTGGCGAACTATCGCAAAGACGGGTCTGTTCGTGTCGTGGTGACGACGCACGATCCGGCTGCCAAGTTGGGTCTGGATCCGAAAGACCCCGCTCTCTCGTATTTTTGGATTGAGACAACAGGTCACACTCAGGGCACGATGTGTTGGCGATGGATCCGCCCTGTTACTGACGAGGGTCTCCCTCAACCACAGACTCGGGTTGTGAAACTTGCTGACCTGAAAGACGCTCTCGCCTAAGTCGATTCGGCCGAGAGCGAAGCATCTCTGCAATCGGAGAAAGGGCTTCAAAGAATACTCTGACTTGCAAGGGGCGATCGCTTGAATCCGCCACATCACCAGGCACGCAATCGCAGGGCTGTGTGGCTTTCATGGGTATCGTAAGGCTTTTCTCATTGCATTACATGCAAATTTTCAGGTACGGACACAACTTTTTATACACGCACAAGTTTATTACAACTTCTTTTTTTCTTCCGTTCTTGCAACTGCATAGCACCATTGCCTTTTGGGACTCGATAACATGATCCTACAAGAAAAGGTAAACTTCGCAAGACAGCTTTTAGCACGAGAGCTCGCGCATGGAATGAGTGACGAGCCTTCCCTGTTGAGTTCCGGCGACAACAAGATCGTGGCGCTCGCAAACAGCCAAGGTACGAAACTGCAGCTCCGAATTGCAGAACTCCTTAAGAAGCCGCGATCGTCCCTCTGTCGACTCTTCAATCGCTGTGCTTTTGCTCTCTTCGGTGTCAACGCTCTTGTCAGAGCTTTTCGACTCCAACACGTCGCTGGAGCTCTTACAGTCCGTGCCATCCGCGCCAGTGTAGTCCCACACTCGAATCGCGCCATCAAAGGAACATGTGACGAGGTTGGCGGCTCCAAGCTGGCCCGAAAGAACCACCATGGCACGTACTGAAGCCTGATGAGCGTTGAAGACGGCGATTCCGTAGCCCTCGCGTAAATTCGCAAGGTTCCAAACCCGGACCGAGCCGTCATCGCTTCCCGAAATGACAAAATTAGCATCAATCTCAAGACAAGTGATCGGTTCGGTATGGCCTTCGAGCGCGCAGAGCTGGATATAGGACGTGAAGTGCCAAACCCTCACAACACAGTCGTTTCCGCCAGTGAGAAAAGAATCAGGCCGCTGCTGACCAGATAATGTCGCCTCCGGAAAGGCACCTGCAGGATTGTATCGTATGCAGAGAATCTCCTGATTGCAATCCTGTTGCAGAACTGCCAACGAATTTGTTTCGTCAAGCGACGGTCGAAGGGGCTTGTGAGCCTCGAACATGCACTCAAGCTTGGGCCGAATCATGCTTCGCAGAGTGACGTCCCAAATTCCGACATTTCCATCGTACCCTGCACTCAAAAGGTAGACGTGCCGACGACGCTCGGCGACGTCTAAACACAGCACTGTGTTCTTATGGCCGCGCAGCACCATTGTGGAGCCGGTGTCGCAGGACCATAGACGAATCGTTCCATCCTCATTGCCGGTGGCGAAAATTCCCGAGTCAGGAAGCCGTGTCAAGCACGTCATTTCGGACTGTGGCTCACGAAGTTTAAAGAGACACTTCATGTCGTACCAATCCCATGCCCGAAGCGTATTGTCTAGAGATGCGGAAAAGATTTGAAAGCCATGTTTGGCTTTCTCCGAAAAGGATTCTCGTGCACGGCCCCGTTTCGACGTCGCCGCGGGATCATTGAAACCTTCCGGCATCGACCGTGGAACGGATATTCTCGTTGGCCGTGCGGCAGGGCTTTCGTCAAAGCAGACGAGCGAGACAATCGCATCGTCATGACCAGAGTGCTCCTTGTACTTTAGATCCCGCAACATGGTCCATGTATACAGGGAACCGCCGATCGCAGCTGAAAAGTGCCCGGGCGTTGACTCACAAAAGACAGTGCAGGTGAGAATGGCGTCTCTGCTTCGCTGCATAGTCTCTCGAAGCGACGTCGGACCCGACGTCTTCGCTTCCTCCCCACGCTTGCTCTCCGCCAAGACGTTTTCATCGCGATGGACATCTGTGCTGATGCGATGACACATGAGACGCTTGTCGGTATAAATATTCCATACTTCAATGAACCCGTTCTGATCGCCGCAAAGCAATTCATGGTGCGTGCTATCCCAAGCGATCGTTGTATACCTGCACCTTCGCTCATTTTTGATACAAAGAAAGGCAGCGCGGCCCACTGCATCAAACACACGGACGCAGTTGTCATAGCCTGCCGTGACGACAAGATTTAGCTGCTTGATCATTTCCATGGCGAAGATGCCCAGATCGTGGACCCCAAAGCGTTCGGCGTTTTCTACATGATAAAGGTGCGACGACGAGGAAATGCCTAGAGACTCCGAGGATGATCCTGCGTCTGTAGACCCTGGGGATACGGAAATGATTTGGCCCGGCGATGCACCTGAGCGCGAGAGACCTGACTGCAAGCGTTCGAGTCGCTGCTTCGTTACAGATGCAGTAGATGACCTACGAACTGATTTTCCCCGCACTGGATTGACAACCAGGACGCCACCAGTGCTATCGCCTGCATAAATTGTCGGGGCTTCGTCCTCACAACGTACTGGTCCGAGGACCGTGGACGTAATCCATTCCCGGCGCTCGATAATCTGCGCGGTCTCGAACCATGGATGGAGAAGGAGCTCACGATTGGGTACTGTCGTCCACACGCGAATTGTGCGATCTGTGCTGCAGCTTACCAAGCGTTGAGCGAGAAAGCCACCGCCAAACTCCAAAGCATTGATGGTTCCACCATGTCCAACGAGTGTCTGGATACACTCCAGCTCCGGTCGGCGAGGTTTGTGGCACCAGACTTTAATGGTTCGGTCAACAGAGCCTGTGAAAAGCAGTTTGTGCGTCCGCGTTGCATTGTCGGTGCCTCCGCAATTGCTCACGAGTCGAAGGCATGTGATCGCGCCGCCATGGCCACTCTTTTGGATAACGAGCGAGTCTTTTGCTCGATTGCTATTCGTGACTTTGGAGCAGTGTGCAAGGCGGCCATCCTCTAGACCTAGGAAGAGCGTGTCCTCGTCGACGGTCTGGCAGAGGATACGTGGCGTCTGTAGCCCCCCGCTCGCGCTTTCCGCCGCGTCTGCACCGACAAGGTCCAGGACAAACTCTGAGAGCTCGGTCTTCATTTCTGGATGCCAAGCGGGAGCGAGAAGCTATAGCTCTCTAGCTCTCGTCCGCGATGCTCCCCACGCTAGCAAGTAATATGCTCTTGGTCGCGCTCGTCGCTCTTGCGCGCTCGACGATGCGCCCGTTTGTCTCTCTTTCTTCTCGAGTACCATGGAGATAGATAGATGCTCATCGATCAGTTCGCCATCAGCCCAGGTATCCGTTGAAGTGGTTGAAGACCGTCATTCGGAACTTGAAGTTCAAGTTCGGACTTTGAGGTTCACTTTGAAGTCCAACCGGGCATTGAGGTTCACTTTGTTTGTTTGCCGCGCGGGTCCTGGCGGTTAGTTGGCAGTGACTCGCTCGCTCATGCCGCCATTGATTGATGTCCTCATGTAAAACCATTCAGCTATCTATGTCTCGCCACTATCAATCAACCAATCAATCAACCATTCGACCAATCAATCACATGATGACTTCCGAGGACCAGGGGGCGGCGGCACACGGAGTCGTGATTGATTGCGCGAGTGTGCGCCGCCTCTGGCTTGGTCCGCTCGCAGCAGGGGCTGATCGATCCCTCGTGCCTTTCCAAGTATAGGATCTAGGCCTAGCTCGTACACCCCGACACAAGATATCATCACAACCCATCACGACGTGGCTCGACACGGCAAGAGACGACTCGACTCGACTCGACTCGACTCCAGCAAATGCATCGCGACGGCGACGCAAGCCGGAGAAGCAAAGCAGGGCGCGTCGCGGCGCGAAGAGGTCCGGCCCAGGGCAGGGCGTGCGTTGCGCCTTTCGGCCGAGCCGCGGGAAGGTATCGCCCGGCCTCCCTGCCTAGCCTACCACCGGAATGGTGTAGTACATAACGAGCACCACCGTGATTTCTCCTCCATCCCGACTCTCTTTCGCGAGATGAGCACTGCCTGCAGAGCCTGCGCCGCCGCGCCTCTTCTCTCTCCGAGGCCGTGGCAGGCAGCGCGACGCGGGCCGTCGAGACCACGCTGCGCCCGCGAAGGTATGCAGGGCCGGGCGGAGAGCTCCGGCGGGCGCGCCGTGGTACTGCCCGCCGTCGCCGTTGGGCTCGTCCAGGGGGCAGTATAGTTATTCGAATTAGAGTAGCAGTACTATGCTGTGTGTCGTCTGTGCGTCTGTCTGCTTTGTGCACGTGCCGCGGGCTGCGGCACGTGCACGAGTACCGTACGGGTCTCGCGCGGCGCGGCTGGGCTTGGCGTGGCGTGGCGTGGCGTGGCTCCGGCAGAGTCTCGCGCGGCAGGGCCGCGGCAGACGGGCAACGAAGGCAGGCGGGCAGGCGGGCAGGCAGGCAAGCGGGCAAGGGTCGGCGGCGCGCGGAGCGGGACGGAACGGGGCGGGACGATGGCGGCCCTCCTGAACAGACTGTGGACGAGCTTCTCCGGGCGCGGCGGCCTCGAGTTCGACCTGGACGACGTGGACGGCATCGTGGCGGAGGAGAATGCAGCCCGCGAGGCCGAGACGGCGGCGCTTGAGCGCGAGGAGGCCATCCTGGACCTCGAAGCCGAAGCCCTAGAACTGGAGGAGAAGGCGGCGCGCGCGGCCAAGCTTGCCGCAGACGCGAACGAGGTCGCGCTCAAGGAGGAGCGGGAGGCCGAAGAGGCAGACGCTGAGCTCAAGGAACGCCTTGCGGTGCTCAAAGAAGCCGAGGCCGAGGCAAAGCGTAATGAAAAGGCCTTTGCCGCAGCTGAAGATGAGGCCGCGAAGAAGGAGGCCGAGCTCCAGGCTCTCGAGGAAGAAATCAAGGCCAGCATTGCCGACATTGACGAGCAGGAGCGAGCCAAGGAAGAGGAAATCGAACGGCTGCAGGGCATCGCCGACGACCAAGAAACTCACGGCCAAGTGGAGTCAAGCAAGGCAAAGCATCAAATCTCCACGCTCGAGCAGGAAGACCCGATGCCTTTGCAAAAGGCTCGGCTCACGAACCAGGCTCTTCTTCGCCGCCAGGCGCCGCTTATTCAGGCTGCCAAGGGCGCGCGCTTTGAGGCAAAAAAAGCACGCAAACCGTACGAGGCTGCCCGAGTTGATGCCGAGCGGGCGCTCGAGGAATGTGAAGTTGCGCGGCAGAACGCTGACCGCGAGCGCATGGAGGCCGTCGAGGCCCGTGCCGAGGCTGACAAGGCCAAGGCCTTTGCCGCAAAGTCCCTTTCCACCGCCAAGTCTTCTCGTACCAATGCCACGAAACAGCGCCGCGCCGCTGCCAAGGAGCGCGAGACTGCACAGCAAAAGCGCAAGGACCTTCAGGCTCTCCGCAAGAAGGCAGAGAAGGAGCTCGCTCGCAAGGAAAAGGCGGCCGCTGCTGCTGCCACCGCCTAATTCAATCAGCGACTCATAGGCCAGGCATGAGAGCGGGCGTATTGCGTTCCGCCTTCCTCTTTTGCCTCGGCCCGCACGCGTGAACATATAATTTTACATGTTTTTCTTTTCTTTTTTCTACCATCACGAATTCATCAAACAAGAGTCAATGCGACGTCTCTCCCCTGCGATCCGCTGTCGTCGTCGTCATCGCTGTCGAGACTCTTTGGTTCCCCTTCATCAACATCTTCATGCGTGATGGTGTCGTTGTCGTTATTTTCATCGTCGCTGCTCGTGTTGGCATCGCTGTCGCTGCCACCCCCATCTTGGCTGTGTTGTGTGTCATCATCATCATCATCACCACCATCATGGCCACCATCGTGGCCGGTGTCCTTCGATCTGTCAAAACGATTAGCGTAGGCTTCGAGGTCTGCGATTTCTGCAAGCCTTGCGGCATCCATCAAAGCTTGACGCATCTCGCGTCGCTTCTTGTACTGTCGATAGAATCGCTGAATGCCACGGGCTGCAGCGATCTCATGTTCGTGCTTTACGCGATGCGTAGCGGCGGCAGAGCTCGTATTCATATATGCCCCGCGCAAACCGCCACTCGCACCGCGAAAGTTCTCGTATACAGGTAGATCGGGTCTTGACGCAGTTAGGATACTCGTCATCACTGCCTGAAAAACCAGACGATCCTTCTCGGTTGCCTTGTTTAGCATCCAGAATGCAAACGGAGCCTGATATTGCGGGAGCACAATGCGACTCAACGTGCCACGGTGAGTAACAAAGTCCTCCGCCTCTTGCCACTGACGAATCATGCGCGAGAAGGCGTGCAAGTCGGATTCATCAGCAACCATGAGCCAATCCAGAAGAAATGGATACGACCGCATGAGCTTGCGATAGAAACGAGCCATCCTCGTCCCCCGATACACGGAGACAGGTCCATCATTCTTGATGACATTGCGTGACATGGCATCCAGCTCAAAAAATAGCGTCGTCTGGAGTGGCGAGCAGAGGTCC
Source organism: Aurantiochytrium sp. KH105 (assembly GCA_003116975.1). NCBI lineage: Eukaryota > Bigyra > Thraustochytrida > Thraustochytriidae > Aurantiochytrium > Aurantiochytrium sp. KH105. Next base: position 308,104 of record BGKB01000039.1, read on the forward strand.
GAGAGCGTCCATCGCGTCAGATGTTTCGACTTAATCGCGTTCTTGAGCTCGGATCGCTTCAGATCGGCTACATTCTCATTAATGAGGGCCGCGAACTCGTGCTTGTCGATCTGACCCGTTTGATCGACATCGTACTCGCCAAAAAGATTGTCGAGTTGGACGCGGTATGCCTCGCCGTCCATCTGAAGCTCGTTCGTGATGTAGTCCTGGAGCTCCTGACGACTAATGGTCCCCGTGCCGTCCGAGTCAATTTTGGAAAACAAACTGCTCAAGCTTGGGTCGGCAATCACCGGCGCGTGCGATGAACGCCATCTCCTTGCACACAACGAGGCCAAGACCGGTCGCCAGTTGAGGTCAAACCAAGACCGCATTGACGATCGCACAGGAGATTCATCTTGCGGAGGCGACATCATTACCCCAGGAGACGCCTTATGTATGGAAAGATTGGACCCAGGCGGAACAGCTACCAAAGGAGGCAGCGCCTCCATGTCGTCCTGAGCTTCGAGGTCTAGGCCTGCCGTGGTCGAGGCGCCCACGCGATCGCGCAGTCCCAAGTGTCCGCTCCCATCTCCGTTGCTGTCTTCATCCCCGACGTCGAGTGTGGTGCTCGACCGATTGCCGGCAGAACCCAACAAGCTCGGGTTGGACCTCGTCAGAGAATCAAGATCGGAGGAGGACGCGCCGCTGGCTCGCTTTGTGAGCATATTCTGAAGCTTCCATCCCTTGTCAGTTCGCGCACTTCCATCGGTGTTCTTTGCCTTGCTCGATCCTCGTAAAAGCACATTTCCGAGAAGCGCAGCACCTCGAGAGGAAGGCGAGCCTGACGAAGAAGGCGACTGTCCCGCTGGCGAGGCCGCCGCAAGGTTCAGATTACCCAAAATGCCCATCACATCTGAAACGGACCTCGTGTCGGCTTGACGGCGAACCGTTCGGACAAGCGACACAGATTCCGTCTGACCTTGCATAAGGAGCTGCGCCTCTGCCTTGACGACGCGCAGATAATCGCGAGCATCTAGATAAGAGATGAACATGCCCAGCACAACAATACCGAGTGTCACCAGCATCAAAAGCCAAGCGAGAATCGACACCGTCGTCGAGGGATCGGAAAACTCCAACAGCGCGCTCGATTCCTCGTTGTAAGCTGTAAAGATAACTCCCAGAAAAATGTACAAGAACGAGCCGAAAAGTCCCGTCTGGTCCAGAATATTTAGACGGCGCGAGAGGAAAGGCTGGTGCATCACTTGCAAGGCGAGGCAGAACACCACAACGAGACATCCAATCGTGGCCTGAATGTACCCGTCGCCAGAGCCCACAACCAAAATCATGGCAAAGGCGAATCGCCTAAAGGTAAGCAGACACTCCCACTTGTAAACCTCTTGGCGAAAGTCGCTGTACATCCACCCAAAACGTTCCAAGAACGTCGGGTCAGCCTTGAGGTCTCGCGACTCTGCAATGATGAGAATGTAAAGTTGCAATGCAGGAATGCCAATGATGTAAATCAAGATGCCCAAAACACTCCAAATGACCAGCGAGTAGATATGGTAGCTTTCCCAACATACAATGTCTGGCGAAGCCTGCATCACGATCGAACCATCGGCAAGCTCAATACACGAAAGAGGCTCGAGGAGAATGACCACGAGCGAAGGATACGCGATGAAGCAAAAGTTAAAGGCAAGGCCGATGGACTTGTTCCGGAGCGATGCGAGGTCCTCCTCGGTGTCGGGAAGATCAAAGTACAACAAAATGCGCTTTGCAGCTGCCTTAAGCATCCCAAAACGCTCGCGCAGCCTCGCGCCCACCTCTGCTCTATCGAGAATCGTTTGTTCGGAATGTGTCGTTGAGATCCCGCCACCTCCTCTTTTGCCCGACATCGGCGGCGTCACCTCAGACGGAGAGCGTTCCAGTCGCCTCTGTTGATACTTTACATGTAGACTTCCAAGGTAGTACACCAAGCCTTGAAGACAAGCGTAAATGATGGGCATGAGGAACTGCAGCACGAACCGATTGATAAAGCTCCAGCTCGACCACCAACAGTTGGGGGCAAAGTAATCGATCTCGAAACCAGTGATTTCAAAAGGTGTGTTCAAAAGGTTCACTGGGTCGGGCCAGTACAGATCAAAGTCTTGGGCAATGCCCACAATCTGCGTGTACAATAGGACCAGGTCAAGGGCGCGGACCTCGTTGGAGAGAATGTTCAGAATCACCCACGCAGCAATCACGCCGCCCCAGCAAAAGATCACAAAGGCCGCGTCAGCCGCTGTCCCGCCACCGCCGGGACACTCGTTGCACTCTCCTAGACTGTACCACCCATCACGACACTTGAAGCAGAAGATGCCCTCCGTACCATTTGAGCACAGAAACTCGTCTGTCCCGAGGCAGTTTTCCGCATCCTCGCACTCAAAAAAACGGCTTGGGGCCGCAGGGTCTCCCCAGAACCCAGGAAGCGGAAAGGGTGAGACATTCGCATAAGGCGGCGCTGCGTCGTAGGCGTTTTTGGTGTTTCCTGGACAGTGCCCGTTCTCGGGGCACGTCTCACAAGCGACACCGGTGCGGTTTGTATCGTGCGCAAGTCCATTCCAGTATTCGTACTCGCAAACACACTCCGAAATGTCCACGCCATCCGAATTGATGCGCTCCGTATTCGCTGGACATTCGAGACAGGCTGCAAGACCGGTCGTGTCGGCGTACAATTTTGTGCTGATTCTGTTGCAGAGAATGCACTGCGTCAGCCCCTCTTGCGGAGCAAAACTTCCCACTTCACACAGCGTTGCGTTGCGACCATCGCAGCGGGATCCGAGCGGGCAGATCGTGCATTGAATCCCATTGATAGCACTAGCGTTCAACTCCATGAAATGGCCCTGATCCTCGCACTGATCGCGGCAGGCGTACATGCCAGCCTCGTGAGCGAACGTGCCCGCTTCGCACTCTGTTCGCACGCGACTATCGCATGAATAGCCCGGTTCACACACTCGACACTCACCAATCTCTTCCGGGATGGAGTCGTCCGAGGTATTCGTCCATTGTGGATTCTGTACGCGCACAATGTACTCTCCAGGCTCGCAGGAGGCTTCCGTGAAGCAGTCAGGTTGTTCATAAAAGCCATCGCAAATGCAGTCTCCCGTCGACGTCGGTCGGCCGTGGTCGTTACAGGTGTCCGTCGGATCCATTTGCTCTGTTAGATTGAAGACAGCCAAGGTGGTATAGCCGGCAAAGCTCTCATTGTACCCTTCGTCCAAAAGGCGTCGGCTTTCTTCATCGGAGCCCTCCTGTTGAAGAACAAGAGCGACAAAGGGTTCCTCCACGGCGACAGCAAGGCCATCGAGCTCCACGAGTAGGAGAATCTCTTCCTTCATGGCTTCGACTTCGGCGACGAGATCCTCCAACGAGGCTACGGGCCCAGATCGTTTCTCGCAGAACTGGCCACCGAAGAGAGAGTCATCAAAGCAAATGCACCGCGCATTTCCGGTCGAGGTATCCACGAGCGGCTGGCCGCGACCATTGCATGTGTTCCACATGGTCAGCTCGCAGGCCTCGCCCGCAACCAGACGTGCCAAGGCCGGGTCCGAATAGCAAGAGCAACGGCGCGTCTTGAGAGTTCGACCCGTGTTCCAAACGTCCTGGCACTCGCCAGCCAGTACGCCGCGATTCTCTGCGCAACGTCCCAGCGACTGGCTCTCGTCGTCAAAGGCCTGGTAGCAATCGAGCGTCAGATTGGCTTCCACACGATACAACGCCTCTCGCTCCTTGTCGTTGACGACAAAGCCTTGAAATGTCGCTTCGATGATCACTTTCGAGACTTCGCCAGAGGAAATACGATCCGGCGCAAGGATCTCGGTAAGCGTAAGCTCCGCCGATGTCGACGTCGCTGATGACGGCAAAATCGTCGCGACGGGACCACCCTCCACGGCGAGCCCGAGCTGCAAAGAGGAAGGAATAGTCGAGCCTTCCGCCTGCTCCAGCCGTTCAATCAAGTCCTTTTGCAGAAAATCCCACTCAAAGGGGACGCTTTGCACGGATGCTGTGCGGTTCATCCCGCGAGGAACCAGGATCTGCGGTTTCTGAGCGAATACATCAGTACTGGTCGCCCCGTTCTCCGTGCTCTGGGCGCCAGTGGTGAGCGCCTCCTGCAGCAGCTCGACACGGGCATTAGAAGACTCGAGCTGGCAGTCGGAGGCCGTGTACTCCAAAGCATCATCCGCAAAAATACCTTCGATCGGGCGTACGCGAATCTTGCCGGAGGCATCTGTGACGAGGCCTGGGGACAAGCTCGATGTGCCGGAAACGCGAATAGCGTCGAGAACGTGCCATCCTGGGATTTGGGTCGTGTTCAGCTCGAGACGCAAGTATCGTACCGCCAGTTTGCTGGGGCAGACGTCAGGGATGAAAATGCGGGCCTTGAGCCCTGCGGAGAGCGACGCGAGCGCGCTCTCTTCCTGCGACCAGAGCGTCGTCCATTGTGTCAGGTCCTCACATACATTCTGCCCACTTGTAATATTCTGATAGCAGCGCGAGTTCTCATCAAGATACTCGGCGGCGACCTTGATTTGCATAATCGAACCAGGATTCAGCACCTCGTAAACCTCAACCGCAGAAACAAATACGGCAGTGCTGAGCTCGAGTTCAACAAATTCCGAGCCACCATTCTCACGACGAGGTTTCCAGCCGCGCGGGTCATCTCGCGTGTCTGGATAGACATCTGGGGCGCCAACGAGCTGATCCGCACTCCATGAGCTCGATGCACGGCAAGACTTGCCAATATCGCACAATGGATCTCCAAAGATGGCACAGCTGTCGCATGACGCAAACTGCGACGAGAACCGAAGGGTCTTTGCTGCAAACTGCTGGATTGAAGCTGCAGAGGTCTCGGCCAGAGTTTCGCCCGAGTCCGCCTGAATGAGCGTGTAGAAAGCGGGCCACTTTTGAATTCGAAAAATGCTCTGCGCCGTAGAGCTCTCGAGCTGAAGCGACACGCCTGTAGAACGAGTGTCTTCGGCAAATTCAAGCGATGTCTCGTCCGGGACAATGGGCTCCATGTCTTGCACAGAGACGGCGGCGCGTACGGTCAGCGACGAAGCTACTGCGCTCTCGCTACTGCGAGTTGCTTCGAAACGAATCGATATCGGCACCACTCCATCACCGAGATTCGTGCGGTCCAACGAAATGAGATCGAGAATAAGCACGGCGTCACGCGCAAACGAGGTTCCCTGGTTCTCGACAAGGCAGCTCAGCACTATGTCGGCTTCAGCGAGCACATAGAAACTCCCGCCGGTGTCAGTTGTCGTAGCCAGACGGTACGAGGGCAAGTCTGCGTCGATTGTGGCCATGGCAACTTCAAAGCCTGGCTGAGGCCACGCCATAATAAGCGGAGCAAGTTCTCCTCCCTCTGCCTGGAATTCAGCAACGGACAGCGAGACGTCTGGCTCAAAGAGAATGACGACTCTTGCAATGAAGCGCGTGCCGCTGCGTGAAGCAACCAATCGAAACGAGAATTCGTCCGAGTCTTCCGAACCAACATTGCGGTCACGCACATAGCGTAACGACCCAAGACTGACGAGAACGTCACGCTCGAGATCGTCAGGGTCATTGAGTTGTACTTTTTCGAGCGAGCCTCGCGACGGGCGATCGTGCAGCGCGACGTTGTAGCGCTCATTCGAAGGCTCGCTGGGCACAAAGCCCGTGAGGTCAACATCAATGCGTCGGTCCGCGGTTGAGGCGAGCACGACCACCATGTCGGCGCCAGTTAAATTTGCGCTCGAAGGAACAAGAGCCGCGCCCCCTGCAAGCTCACCTGAAACAAGAGTGGCACTGCTTGTCGAGGATGAAACGTAATTTTCGTCCGCAGCCAGGGGTGCAGCACAAACCGCAGAGGCGTAGTCGCTACTCGACGTGGAGACTAGCTCATCCATTGACCATTCCAGCACGAGACCTTCTGCTGCTTGTTCGTAATCTGAGCTGCTTGTTAACGCTGCTCCAAAGGTGAGAGGAGCCGTAGTGCGAATGTCGCTCGTTGAACGCGTCACATTCCAAACTCGTAAATTGTCGATGACGCCAATCATGCCACGTCCAGCCGTCAGAGTACCTCGGTCTGGAAGCGGACGACGACCCGAAAGAATTGAGGCCTCATAAGGCGCAATCGTAAGGAGGAAATCAATCGAGGCCGGCGCGTTCGCAGCGTAAATACTCTCCAAGAGATCCACTGCTTCTGGAGAAGCCGTTGCTGAGAGCGCCCAAACCGGTATGTCCAGGGACAAGCCAAGCAAGGCGTTGCGCGGCGCATACCACGATGTTGCATTCACGATTCCGTCCGTATAAAAGTCGACGTTGCTCGTATCGGTCAACGAGGAAGCGAAGACCCCGAACTCGCTCAAGCCGACGTAAGCTGCGCTTGAGCTCACGGCATTGATTCGAAGACGAAACGATGACACAAGAGCACCGGCCCCGAGCTTTGCAGACGCGTTGACGATGGAGAACCAGCGCACCTCGTCCTCTGATGCCCAAACGAGTCCCGATTGTTCATCCAGGACTACCCAATCCTCGTAAATGCCAGTAGCGTCATAGACCAGGGCCTCAAGCGTCCAAGCTTGCGGTGCAGACGCGGTGTCGCGAGAAGGCTTTCCAAGTGCGTATCGGTGCACTCGACTCCAATTCTGTGGGTTCGCGTATGTATACAGGAGGCTGAGCATTTCCGCGGACTCATCAAGCGGTTCTTCTGGCGCTTCGACAATCCATGACGTGCTGGTGTCTGCGTCAAAGGCGTTTGCGGCGTCAAAGGTATCGAAAGGGTACGTGGCACAATCCGTTGCGGCATCGGCCTGCGAGGAGGCCTCGCCTTCATACTCATCAGTACCAAAGAGAGCGGCCCCTTCGCTTGCGCAGCGATACGAGGACCCAAGCGCTCCGGATGAAGCTTCCTGGACGCGTTGCGTTTGCAAACACGTGAGACCGTCGTTAACGATGGCAGGGTAGAGTGCAACCTCCCCGGTCCAAAGCACGAGGACCGCGTCCGCCCCAAGATCAGCGACTTCTTGCACAATATCGCGGGTGGGAATCGTTCTATTTGCGACCAACAAAACACTGAACTGCTCCGCCGAACGCGCCAGACGAACTTGCTCGGGAATATTCGTCACATTATCTTCAAGGTCAACAACGACAAAATTCATCGTGGTCGTGTTGATGGCATCCACAGATGCAGAATAGGCCACTTGGCGCGTATCGGTTGGAGATAGTGTTCCAAGTGATTGGAGATTATCCCCTACGAGTCCAGAGCGAGCAGCATAGCTCGAGTTTGCAAAAAAGGGACAATCACAGAATCCCCAATCGTCGGCCCTGCCCGAGGTGTAGCGCGACACGGTGGCGCACCAGAGTCCAAGGCCGGAGACAAGCTGCACATCGCTATCGTATAGCGGGTCGTCGCGGCTATCCGTGCTGTTAAATGGTAGGCACTCGACTGTGCGTTCGCCACGATTTCGGAAAGGGAGGACACAGTCGAGAATTTCTCCTTGTGCTAAGCCTCCCCCCACGGCCCTACAGCCCGCGTTTCCCCAAGAATCATCTTGGGCGGGAGCAGCGGGTGCGCTTGCCACGCTGCGCGAAAAAAATGTAAATGTTGGTTCGACATCTGCGGGCAAAGCATCTCCATTGACGATAATACTCATGTTATTCGGCCCATAGGTGGCGGCGATGTGATTCCAGACTCCGGGCAAGACCTCGGCCTCGGCATGAGTCTTGGACACCTCGTCATTTTGGACTTGCCACACGAGACCGTCGGCGTTGAGGGCGAGACGCCAGTCTGTGCCGAGTTCCGCAAGGACATACTCTTGCGAAATGAGCGCGTACGACGGAATAAAGGCCCACATTTCTACCGTGAGCTCTTCGCCCCATGCGGGATGCTCGATCTCGCCGGCGAGCGTCGCGTCCTCGTTCGGGAGCCATAGCGCAAAGCCGCCTGCGCCAGCTTGAGGGGGAACAAGAGGGACGGCTTGGGCCACGGCGGGCCCAACCCCGAGGCTCGCGAGGGCCAGTGTTACGACCAGGGCCATGGTGTACGGCACAGTCGCGAGCCTGGCCCCTTCGCGGGAGCTCCCTCCTCGTGTCCGTTCTCGCCCTCTTGCGCGCTTGCGAGGGCAAGCACGTGCGCGCTGCCCGTGCACTCTTTCGAGTGGCGAGGGCATCATCACCTCCGCCAATTCGCCCTCGTCCATCAATCTCATCAAATCAGTCCACGACGAAGCAAAGCCGTCTCTCACTGCCACGTCCGCTCTCCCGCTCGTCGCCAGCGGACGCCCACGGGCCGCCCGCCGGAGAGAGACCAGCGCAGCGCGCGCGCGGCACGGCCCCTCGGACACGCCCGGCCCGCTGTCGCCGCTTGCTTTTTACTTGGCTCGGCCGCGCCGCCGGGAGGATGTGCGCGTTCGGAGTGGACTCACTGTCAAGTCGCGCACAAGCACGTGCGGAGTACCCAAATTGGACGATTGGGTTCTCATGTTTTGCGCTAGCCCCAGCAGCAGCCGGCTCGCAGGAAGACTTTGTTTGTCTCGCAACCACGGGGGCTTCGACTAGAAATTCAGTTCCCTCCTGAGAACGATCAGTCGGTGGCAGGATGGTCAATGCGATTGTTGTTTATTTGCTCTTGATAGACTAGTAATCTTTCAGATTCATCGAGGGCGTCATGCCAGGACCCAAATCTCAAAAACATAAATCACGCTTGAGAGACACGATTTGGCCGGCCAGACGGACGTCCGGCCAACAGGAGAGGCGCGAGAACAGAGCTGAGGAAAGGGTACTAAAAGCCTCGCTTGGCTTAGCGACGGACGGATCGATGTATAAGGAATTTTGGGGCTGTGAATGGATCAAAAACTTGATCGCGAAGATCTTGCGCTCGACGTGGAATGAGCAGAAAAGGCACGAGGAATGGATTTTTCGACATTGTTCTTTGGTGCGCTGTTGGATTGAAAGTAGCTGTACAGGAGTACACCTGTCACGGCAAGCAGGTAGCCTCCGAATTGCTGAGACAGGACAACCTCTGAGTAGGCGAAAATGCCCCAAAACACGACCAAAGCATTGCGGAATTGTGAGAGAACCTTGACAGTGATAGAGCTGGTAAGTTTGATAACCTTCATGGTAACGAGCTGCACAACGAATCCCAAACATCCTGCAAGCAGGAACTTCAATGGATGGTTGATGATCTGGACGAGGTCACCGGAAGCAAGAATGCGAGGCCCCTCGTAAATGGCAGAGAGTGACAACAAGAAGGCTGCTCCTCCAGGCGTCAAAAAATATTGGCCTTCCATCGTGCCAAAGTTGCACTCTTGTAGAGTAAATTGGGTAAGAACGAGTCGCACGGCTTCGGAAGTGCTGCTTCCCATGGCCAAAAGAATGCCGACGGCACTGATATCAGAGGCACCGACGGCGGTGAGGCTTGTCCCTGCACAACACAATAATAGGGAGCCCCAAACCGCCAGGCTGACTTCGCGCTTAAGCAACACCCTTGTGAACACGGTGACGACCGCGGGTGTAAAGGCTTTGAAAAACTGCACCGCGGCGACGCCCATAAACATATACTGCGCATTTCCGAACGCCAACGTAGCGGCGTGACAAGCACCTACGGGCAGAATGTTGCGCAAATAAAACTGTGGCGTGACTACCTCTTCGTGAGGGAGCTCGAGTTTGGACGTTAAGAATAGGATATGCGAGGCGATCGCCGTAAAGACAAGCCCTAGTGAGCTCAGAAGAAAAGGGTACGGGAAGACGGTGAGGATTTCCTTGTTGACAACAATGAGCAGGGGCCCGACCACCATGTGCACACCACACATGAAGAGCGTCTGCATGGTGCCGCCTACATCGTCCGAGCCCAACATTCTCGCGTGTGACTGCGACGACTGACCTCTTTCTTTGCTTGCGTTCTACTTTCGGTCAGCCGGGCTTCCGCCGCCTGCCCTCGCGGTAGCAGCGGAGAGCAGAGTGCGACTCCCTCCCTCCCCTTGGTGTTTGTGCGCGTCGAGGTCTCTGCTCGCCGTCCTTGATATGATACCTCGCACTTCCACCTGGCCGCGTTGACAGGCGGGCAGGCAGGCGGGCGGGCGGGCTCGACGCCCAGCGTTGCGCCCCGCGTGGCCTCGCCCGATTTCAGATCGCCCTCCTCGCCCTCCTCGTCCCCCGCCGCCGCCGCCCTCTTCTCCTCGTCCTTCTCGCCGCCCTCGCCCGCGCTCGCGGCGGCGCGCGCTCGCACGCGTCTCTGTTCTGCGCCCCCGCGGCGGCCAGGCGCCCGCGTTCGCGCGCACCCCCCCTGGGGGTCCCCGCTCAGCACACACCTTCGCGAACGCGAACGCCTGCTTCAGCCCGGTGTCGGCTCATCTGGCTGGGCCTTTTTCTTGCATCTTCTTCTTCTGCGCCCCGATCGATCGAGCGCCGCGGCCGATCGAGCGCTCCGCCGCCTCCGCCGCCCGCGTCGCCTTCCGCTCTCCTCCCTCCCGGCCGGCGCCCCTCCGCCCGCGCGGCCGCCGGCGGAGGGACCGAGGCGGCCGGGTCGAGGGGCGCGCAAACTTTGCGCGGGCGGCGGCGGCGTTCGCGCGCGCGCTGACTGGCGTCTGGGCCCGCGCCGCCTGCGTCATCCCCCGCCGGCGGGCCGCTGGTACCGGAATGCGGTACTTTCGCGGGCTGCCTGCCAGCCAGCGCCCTGCTAGATTCCCGACGCCTCGCAAGCTCGATTTCACTTCCCGTTCACTCTCGCGATCCCTGGCAGCCACTCGGCAATCGGGCGTTCCCTGTCTTCCTTTGGCTTCTCAACTCAACTCGACTCGACTCATTTCAAATTCATTCATTGGCTCATTGCCAATTCGAATCAGGCACTGCCGATTCGCGCGATTCGTTCGTCCATTGAGGCGCGTCGCGCCAGGGCAGAGCGAGCAGAGCAAAACAAAGCCGCAGCTGCAGCAGCCGGACTGCCTGCCGGAGCGCAGCGCGCAGCGTGGCGCCGAGGGAAGGACGGAACGGACGCACGCGGAGCGCGCGGCGCGGACGGGCGGCGGAGCTCGCGCGCGGAGCGTGCGGACTTGAGGGAGGAGGGCTCGTCGACCGTCGCTGTTGCTTCGCGTCGGGGAGAAAATGCAGGCAATCGTGGACGACCGCGACATCGCCGAAATCGTCGGCAACATCGCGCGGGGGTCGGCGCCATGGCTCTTTGCGTTCCACGGCCTGTACTGGGCCTGCAGGTCCGGGATCGCGCCCATGTTTGAGACCTATCGGAACATCGAGCGCGACAAGCGCGGGTTCTGGTGCGCCAGTATGGTATCGAGCGGTCATGCGATTCTCATCACCGCGCTCTCCGTGCGAGCGCTCATGAAAGACCCGGGTCTCGTCACCCGGGGCGACTTCTTCTACACAACTCCCGAGTCCACCAAGGCGGCAGAAATCTTTTTTGGCTACATTGCAAGCGACCTTTTGCTGAGCGTATACTACCGCGCGCGCTGGAATGGCTGGGTCGAAAATCTCCTACACCATGTGTGCATTCTCGCTACCTGGGGCATCTTCCTCGCGACTGACTCGGGCGGCTTTTTCACCTCCGTTGCCCATATTTGCGAAATCACGACTCCCTTCGTCAATCAGCGCTGGTTTCTCTACGAGGCTGGCCTGAAAACGACCACGGGCTACTTTTACAACGGCCTTGCCATGCTCGGCTTGTGGTTTCTCTCGCGCATCGTTCTTTACACGGCTGCAGGCGTCGCGCTTGTTAACTCCAGGGATCAACTCTTTCAGCTCGGCACGCCCAAAGCAACGCTTGTACTCTTTTGTTACACTGCCGGCTTCACGCTGCAGTACCAGTGGTTCTACCGTATTGTCAAGGGTGCGCTCAAAAGCCTTCGTTCCCGCCGCAACGACACTGACAAGACAACCAAGCAGGACTAGACCCAAAAATGCAAGACATCTCCACCAAAAAGAAAGTAATGGAAAGACACCCATCACGACTCTTTGCGGGGCCGAAAAGGATAGGCGCGCCGTTGTCAAGCCCGCCAGGTCACTTTCGAAACGAGGTTGCTCGCCCCTTGAGACCACAAGGACCCGAAGGACCCCAGTCTCACAGTCTACTACGAGCTCTTGGCTACGAGTAAGCGCATTCGGTTGCTGCAGGAACGAGTTCACGCATGCACATGTGATTAGCAAGTCAAGTCGAGCTCATGTAGGTGCCAAGGCCAGAGTGGGGGGTGGGGGGATGAGAGGTCCCTTGGAAAAACACAAATAGCATCAGAGTGCTGCTATATATGCATGCATGCTTGCATCCAGGCTTTTGCTTGCTTGCTAGATCTACACCACCACGTTCGAGGCAGTTTTCATCCGATCACCACGGGTATTTGGCAACTACTTCTCTTTTATTTTCAGCAGAAACGTACGTACATCATTTACAATCTCCTCTTTTTTTTTTTTTTAAACTTTTTTTCTTTTTCCCTTGATGCATGTGCAGTGCAGTGCAGTGCAGTGCAGTGGTCGCGATGGCCCAAAGGAGCAATCAGAAAGATCAGACAGGCCTCAGAACCGTGTCGAGCCTAGCCTAGCCTCAACCGACCCTTGCCTTGCCTTGCCCTGCCCTGCCCTGCCCTGCCCTGCCCTGCCTTACCGAGGCTATATAGCCTAGACGCCATCATCCTCCCATGGGCAAGGCAGGTAGTACGTTAGAGTGCCCATGTCATCCTCAAAGGTGACATAGATAATCATCGCCTCTTTGCTCACAATACAAAATATCACCTTGTCGTATTCTGAGACCACCCCGAATTGCATTGCGCGAATAAACTCGGTCACGTTCAGCCTTGCAGATGCCTTGCCGACGCCGCTCCCCTCAACCGGCGAATCGAGACCCTGAAACTTGGTCCGCATCACCGCAATCTCCGTGGCGACTTGCAGTTGCATTGTGCCTCTGCAGGTGAGCGTCAGAGTTACGAACTTGTCCAGCAGCTTCATGCGCTCCAAGACCATGCGCACGTGCTTCGGATCTGGACTGTAAAGCGAGATGTCAGGCTTGCGTAAGTTCGGCTCCCGGTACGCATAGAGACCCTCCACGGTCAAAAATGTCGAGATCGGCGCATCTTGCGTCACACTCAGACCACTCAACGTCTCCGCAATGATGCTAAAGCAAGGAACCCCCTGCCGTTTGGTGAGCTTGAAGACTACCTTGTCTGATTGCTCTGCAGATTTGAACGCCCGCAAGAGATTATTGACTTTGATGAGCACAGAGATCGTCGAATCTGCTTTTGAGGCAATGTCATATGAGGTAAAAGCATCCATTCCAAGCGTTGCAAACAGCATCGCGTCAGACTCCGCATCGGCAACCTTGCGAAACTGAAAGCTCTCCTTGGACATATGAAGAGCGCACTCATCGCAGACCTTGCTGAAGCATTGCGCCGTTGCTAAGCGCGAGCACCAAGGCAAGAACCAGACGACAAAGGAGAGAGAGAGAGTGGAGGCATCCATTCATAGCCGGCGGGCATCAGCACGGAACCGTGAGTGTTAGTCGGCTTGTCTCTCTTTGTCGTGCCGCACACGCGGTTCCGTCGCGGCAGCTCAACCATCACCATCCGCACGTCCGTCCACCTCACATCACCCACGATCCTTGCCTAGTCACCCTCCCCCCGTTCCGAGAGATCGAGACTTACCGAGGAACGTCCTGAGCCCCGTGTCGTCGAGCGTCGCCTTGAAGCGCATGGCACCACGTCGCGCTCTCACGGACCTTGCCCCGCCCCGCCCGCGCTCTCACGTTCAAACTTTGATGACCCAGTTGAGCCCCGGGTTTTGCTATAAAAATAAATAGCCTAAATTCTTTTCGTCTCTCACTCTCTGCCTATTCTGGAGCGAAACCCGTTTGGTATGGGTGACCGAAGCCAGACGTGTTATACATACATACAAATAGAGGCTTTCGTATCGTTTGCAGGATGACGCACTCATCAAATGAGATGACTTGTTTTCCCTACACTGTTTCTTTTGCAAAACAATGAAAAACGAATGAAAACGCGAGCATATTCCAGCGCGATGATCATTCAATCAGTTCATCCTTTTGTCATCGTGTTGCAAATTTCTTCTACGTTTACCTGAATGCATACGTCAAGATCCAAGACTGACTGCGACAGGAAGTTGTCATTGTTCAAGAACGAAGACTGTCACATCAAACTGTGATTCACTAGATTCTGTCTGAGATAATGAGAAAGTGGACGACTGCTCATCGACCATAGGAATAGCTTCCGCCTCCGCTTCCGCCGCCGCCACCACCACCGTAGCTGTAGCTGCCACTTCCGCCACTTCCGCCACCGCCGCCGCCATAGCCACCACTGCCGCCGCCGCCATAGCTGCCGCCGCCGCCATAGCTGCCGCCGCCGCCATAGCTGCCGCCGTAGCCACCACTGCCGCCGTAGCCACCACTGCCGCCGTAGCCACCACTGCCGCCGCCGCCATAGCCGCCGCCGTAGCTGCCACCGCCGCCGCCACCACCGCCATAGCCACTGCCGCTACCTTGGCTTCCATAGTAACTGCTTCCACCGCCACCTCCGCCGCCATAGCCGCCATAGCTGCTGCCGCCATAGCGTCCACTCGATTGGCGGCTGCGCGAACCACGGAGAAGGTCCTTCCAGTTCGTCTTAAAGTATTGGACGAGGTCCTCGAGGTTGTTGAAATCTCGCTGATCGTGCAACTTATAGCCATCAGGCGTGAGACTGATCTTGAGCTTACTCACGGTGCTCGTACCTGGCATAAAGTGCAGCGTAAAGTAGCCAGGCTGGTTTTCCATCGGGTTGATTTTGTACGGGATACGCCTTGGCTGCTTTGCCTTGGCTGCGCGAAGCTCATGATCGGTTTCCTCATTGTTTTTGCTCACAAAGTATCTGAACTTGTAAAGATCGGCAAGGAACTCTGCCATGGGCGTAAAGTACCGTGCAAGCATCTCATCCAAATCTTCATACCGCAATTGCTGGCCGCTGCGCATGATCGTGAGCGGCGGCACCAGCTTGGGGTCCTTTTCTGACTTCTTCGGGTCCTCCTGCACGTCCGTGTGCTGGAACATGGGCTCCGGAACATCTGCAATCTTCCAAGTCACCGTCAGATGTTTCAATCCGTGACTGCTCGGGCGAATAATGTATTCGCCGACAGGCTTGTCGCGCAAGCTCTCTTCAGCCTCCCCGCGTGTGATGTTCTCAAATGAAGGGTGCGTAATGAGTCGCTTAAGTGCACCATCCGCAGTGCGATTCTTGTTGCGCTTCGCACGAGATCGGTCCTCAAGCGTCTGAGGACGCATCCAGAATGGATCATCGAATTTGATGTACGGCGGCCGGTTCAGAACATCAGGTTTTGCGGTCAACTTGAGCGAAAATCGGTCCTTCTGCACTTCGAGAACGCGCGCAAGTAGCTCAGAGCCCACGCCAAGCTGGAGCGTGTTCGCCATCCACTCTTTGAGTGGCCGCAACGGGTCTGCGTCCTGGTTCGGGGGCGCCGCCGGGTTCATCGGGTCTATCCCAGCGTTGGAATGGAAGCCAGAGTCCACAGACGGTGGTCGCTGGTTCGAAAGCTCATTTACGTGGATCGAGCCCCGGAGACCATTGGCAAGCTGCACGTCAATGAATCGACTTTTAATGCCCGTGATCCGCACCGTCACGTCGCACTCGCGGAACAAGGTGCGGTCATTCTCGCCCGTCAGCGCGTCAAACAGCTCCGCTTGCGGAAGCTGTCGGCGCGGCGCCAAGCACATGACAAACGGAAGCTGGAGTTCGCGCAAAAAGGTGCGAATCTTAGAGCGCAGATGCGCTGGGTCCTCCGCCATGTGCGAGAGGGCCTCCGCGATCTGGTCGACGTTAGCGTCACAGATATCGTCACCCGGGACAAGCTGCAAGCTGTGAAGTGCTTCATCTTCGAGTACGACAGGAAAGAGACTCCGGGGCGCGTCGTACTTGTACGAGAGCGCGGTAGCCTCGTCCGGGTACGCAAACCACGCTTTGGCGCCGTACTTGGCAAGCCACATGGGGTCTTCGGACAGCTGCGCGTCGACGCGTCGGCGCGACTTTTGCATCACTCTACGCGCGAGGTCAATCACATTACTATCAAGCTTGCCCTCATGGTCCGGCTCCGGCATTTGTCTATCGAGTCCCTTGCGCACGGCCCATAGCAAGGCGCCCTCAAGCAAACGATCCTTGGGGTGGATCCGTGTCGCGTCGAATGGGTTCGACTCGATTGTGTTGTAGCCCTCGTCTTCGTCCATGTAAGCCCGACTCCCGTCCGCGCTCACATGCGTGTTAAAGTCGATACGCAAAAACCCCGCTGCGTTGAGGTAGACGATAAGACGCCGCGACTGTAGTCCTGCGCCATCCCCGTTGTACATTGCACCGCGTGCTGCGTCATCATCATCGTTGTCCTCCTCCATTGCCGCGTCCACGTCCTTCAGCGCAGCGCCCGCGGGAACGCTGTACTTGCGCAGCCAGCTCGCAATGCTATCGCGCGAGGCAACGATGCGCGAGGAGCGCTCGAGCGACTCTACCAAAGCCTTGGCCTTGCGGAATCCCAGACCCGGAACGAAAGGCAAGATCGTGCGGGCATGTGTGTAACGAACAATGTGGTTTACGTCCACACCGGTCAAGGAGACGGCATTGACCAGGACGCGCTCTAGCTGGCGCAGGTACGGCATCGCCGCCACTTTACCCTGCATAGGGTGCAGGTCAATGGCGAAGATCTCGCTTCGCTCGTACTGCGTCACATCCTCGCGGGTTACGTCCGTCCACAATGCGCAGACCTCTTGCAGCGGGTTGAGCATGAAGCGCGCCATGGCAGTGGCGCGGCGCAGATTCATGTCTGCCTCCGGGTCCTCCTTGGTGCGCCGCGAACTCGCCGCTGCCGCGCAAGCGATTGAATCATCGATGATCAAGGGAATGAAAAGCCCGTCCGGGTTCTCCTCCGCGACGTCTCGTTCTGTGGCGTTGCGCACATCCGTTTCCAAGAGCTCCGCAAGATCGTGTGCAGGCCGTGCCCGCTGCGCACGATCTTGCGCCTCGCGTTCAAGACCAATCGTCATGCCGCGCATGCGCATGCCGGCGCTCGCATTCAAAAGAATATAATGTGGCTTGTGCTGCTCGCGTAAAGCCGTGAGACCTGCCTCCACCTCCTTTCGCTTGACAATCGAAGGAAGCTTCGTGGATTCTTGCACAGTGCCTTGAGCGTCGACGACCACCGCGTAGTTTGTCACCTTGTTCTCGTCGGTCAGATACACGGCCATGATCTTGACAGCGTCGGGGCCAACGTAGCGGTCTTTCGGGATCGCCACCTGACTGTGGTCGATAGGAAAACTCAGCGGAGCGGTCGTGACTTCCCGCCAGAGACGCGCCGCACTCTTGCGAACGATGAGGTCGCGCGCGCGGTCCGCCAGTTCCGAGAACATCGCCTTTTCGACAAATTTAAGCATGTGCTTGGTGACTGCACGCAATAGTACGTCGAAGCGGATGCGGTCCCACGGACGAAAGACATCCTTTTGCGGAAGTTCGATGGTCTGGTGCTCGTCCGCGCTGCGCGGGACTTCACCGAGACGCATTCCCGTTGTCACACACTGCACTCCCTCCGCCGTCAAGAGGTATTTGCTGAACTCGAGAAGGATAATCTGCGTGAGTTCTGCGCGGTTCACGCTCTTGGTCAAAAGATTCTCTGCCTCGGCGCTCAGGATCAAAAGAACTTGCGTTTCGTGTTCGGGAACGCGACCGTTGTTGGCGTTACGCGTCGCAGCTGCTGGCGCCTGCGCATACGGGTCGCTGATGCTCATGGCGTCGGCATTTTCCGCGGCTGGCTGACCGGCAACAGCTGCAGCCTCTGCAGCGGCCAAGATCTTTTGATGGCCTAAGAACTCACTGAACGGCTTGTAGCACAGCGAAGCGACTTCATAGTACTCGCTAAGCGGATTGGAGGCAATTTGGGCGCGCCCGCGCACTGTGAGACGCGTTCGCACCTTGCCATGCTGTCTGTACAGCTTTCGCAAGAATGCCAAAACGCGGGGCTCCGATGAGATTTCGTATGCGAGTGACTGGATGGCAGCCGCCTCGACGGCTTCTTCGTTGCGAAGCTCCGCTCCAATAGCAACGTGCGCCAAGAGGTTGGGAGCATCCGTCTCGTCTTGCGGCTCGCGAGGCTTCCACAGCACGCGGCCCTCTTCGACGCAGGCGCCAAAGCGGGCCGCAGACCCAATCATGTTGCAAAAACGCATGAGCCCCCAGGCCTCGAGGCGCCCGTGCTGTCCGGTGCTATTGCCGGTCTTGCGCTTAAGAAGAGTTGTCTGCTGCTTGCGTCTCTCCGCACGCTTCTTGCGTTTCTCCTTGAGCATTTTGGCGCGCTCGCGTTGGGCCTGCAGCTCATCGCGCATCATCCTGTCGTGCTCATTGTCCGAGACTGCATCGAGGTCGTCCGGCTTGCCACCAAAGTCTTCCTCATCTGAGTCGCTCAAGTCCGAGTCATCGCTGAGATCGCTGAGGTCATCCTGGCCTCCGCCACTCTTGGAGGGCACGATTGCCGCGCTTCGGGGTGCTTCTCCCTTGTTGCCGCTCTCCCCGGCCGCGTTTGAGTCCGCACTGCCGGCGCCGTTCGTGGCGTCATCTTCTTTCGTCTCGGTCGTCGTTCCGGCGGCGGCGGCAGCGGCGCCACCTTCTTGGGCTTGCTGCTGCGTCGAAGCATCGGCGCCAGCCTCGGCGGCTGGAGCGTTTTCGCCTGCCGCTGCCTCCTGCCCAGGGGGCACGTAGTTCTCGTCGTCGCTCTCACCACCCTGAAAGAGGGCATCGATCTCCTCACTTTGTCCGTCGCCGGGCTTTTTCGAGTCTGACGATGTGGCGGCGCGGCTCGCCTTGGCCTTTTCCTTCTTTTGGCGCAAAAGCTCGCGGTGGCGCTTACGGCGCGCTCGACGCGCAGCGTGTGCCTGAGCCTCCGTGAGGCCATCGCCAAACATAAAGGTCACGTACGTGTGAATCTCCTTGAGACGCTGGATGCTCAAATCCTGCCCGCGAAGGCGCTTGATGCGCTCGATTAGCGCATCCCGATAAAAGGTGACATTGTCGCTCACGCCGGCAGCAGCGCCTGAGGCATCGACAGCGACCGACTCTTCGTCCTCAATGTTGACCGGCACAACGCGACGGACAAGCTTACACAGCAAGTCCCGCCAGTCCAGTGTTCGCGCATACTTTATGCCGAGATCGAAAATATTCCAGAGATCGTCGAGCGTAAGAGGCGTGATGTCCGGCGCGCAATACATGTACACGTAGGGGACCTCCATGGACTCCCGCTGCATGTGTTCAAGTGCCTTGCGAATCGGCTCGCGCAGATCGGAGAGTGGTTTAGGAAGGCCAATACCGAACCGGTCCGTGTAAAGCTTGTCGAGGTGCGTGTACACCCACTCAGCCTGCGCGACACGCTGCTGTGCCTCGCTATTACTTCCAGCAGCCTCGACAGTAGCGCCGAGCGTCGCGGACCCAAGCATCATCTCGTCATCACCGTAGCCCGTTTCCTTCGACTCCGTGGTCGCACCGCCCGACTGAGACAGCTCCTCGGGGCTCCGCATAAAGTACTCGCCGCCAAAGCGAGGCGACCGCTTTAGGTTGACCGTGCGCTCGAGCAGCTGAATGCGCTCAGGGAGGTCAGTCTTGCGGATCAGCTCGTCTTCCTCGAGCATGTAGTTCTCGGCACGCGTTGCAAAGTCGAACATCTCTTCCATTTGGCGCTTGCGCTGTTTGAGCATCTGGCGCCTGCGAGCCTCCTCGACATCGCCGTACTCGAGCTCACGGTCGGCCTCAGGATCGAGTTCGAATTCCTCTTTCGAAAAGCCAAAGAGGTCGTTGAAAGTCTCGTCTTGCTCGCGCAGTTTTTCTTCCTCCTTGGAGAGGTTGCCTTTCGGCTTTTTCGCTCGCCTGCGCTCTTCACCCTCCTCAAAGTCGTCGTCCACAATAAAGTCGGCGTCTTCATCGAACTCGTCCTCGCCGTCGAGCGGCTCCTCCTCGGGAATGCGTTCCCCGCGAAAGAGACGGTCCTCCTGTTCGGCGCCAAACACCTGCACCCCGCTTTGTTTTTGATTCTCGCGCACAAGATCAAGATCATCCTGGGAGATCTTGGGGCGCTTGCGACCTTTACGAAGCCTCTTTTTCGTTCGCTTGCGCTTGTTGCTTTCGCTGTCCGAGTCTGAATCGCTGTCCGAGCCTTCTTCGTCTTCTTCTCCGTCGCCAACAACAAAGTCGTCAAAGACGTACTCGTTTTCGGCTTTTTCGTCGCCGTCTTCCTCGTCATCGTTCTTGTCCTGGTCGCTTTCCTCTGCCTCGTCGTCGAGAAAGTTAGCGCCAGTGGGACCAGACGAAGAGGCGCCCTTCTTTTTCTTTTTCTTCAGCTTATTGTTCTTGGGCGCCGCTTTGTCCTCATCATTGTCACCACCACCACCACCATCATCATCATCGTCGTCGTCGTCATCATCGTCGCTGTTGGCCTTTTTCTCGTCGGCAACAGGGTCCTTTTTCTTTTGCTCTGTCTTTTTCTCCTCGTCTGAGGATTCGGAGATGTCGCTTCCGGAATCGGAGCCCGAGTCAGAGTCCGAGTCGAGGACCTTGGACTTGGCGCCCACGCCATTGGCTGAGGGGTCCGCCATTCTGTAAAAATAAAGAGTATCTGCGCCCCCTCAGATGACTGACCTCTGCGACGTTTTTGGTGACCGCCTTTAGCCCGAACTCGACACCTGCCTGCGACTACCTCTCAACGTGACGCGCAAGAAGACCTCCTCCCTGTTTCGGCCGGCCTCGCCGCCTTTCTCGCGCGCCCCCGTGGTGGGCCACCTCGCCCGCTAGCTGTCTAGCGTTCGGTTGCTGTCAATTGATTCTCGCAACGAGCACCTCGCGCCTGACGCCTTCGCGAGCGAAGACCGCGGCAGTCGCAGCCGTCTTCGCCTCGCGCAGAGCCGCGCCGCGCCGCGCAGCGCCCTGCCGTTCGTCTCCCGTCGTTCGTTCGACGTCCGCGCGCTCGCTGCTGCTGCTGCCGCTGGCGCAAGCCTGCTATCTCGCCGCTTTTCAAACCGCCCGCCAGCCTGCCTGCCTGCCGCGCCGCCGCCGCTCGCGCGCGCGATCGCGCACGCGCTCGCTCGCGCGCGCTCTCTCTCGCGCGCGCCGCCCGCCCGCTCGCCCGCGCCCGCTCGCACGCTCGCGCGCGCGGGGCCGCAAGAGGATCGCGCCGCCGCCGCCGCCGGAGATCGATCGATAGTTTGCTTTGCCTCTGTTCGATCGATCGATCGATCGATCCTCCTTCACTGATTCCCCTTCGAGGATAGGGCCGCCCGCGCCTGCTTAGACTCGTATCAGCCCGGGCCTGCGCGCCGCCCGCGGCAGGGGCAGGGGGGCCCCGCGCGAGTCTGCGGGCCCTTCCCGCGCTCCGCTGCGCCTTGGGCCGCGGGGGGGCGGCCGGGAAAGGGGCCGGGGTCATGCAGAGTGCCCCCGCCCCCGCTGCGTGCTTGCGAGGCGCACGAGCGCGCGGTTTGCGCGACTTGGAGCGGGGCGCGGGAAGGGGTTATAGCGCGGCCGGGAAGTGCAGAATGGGCGGCGGCAAAGTGGCGAAGCGCCTTGGCTTGACTGGCGAACAACCAAGAGAGAGAGAGAGAGAGAGAGAAGGAAAAGCGAAAAGCGAAAGCGAAAAGAGAGAAACAAGAGGGCTTTCCCAGACGGCGAAGAGCAGCAGGCTGAGCAGCCCAGACCAGATCGGCAAGACGCTCGCGCGCAGGGCCAGGCTCGGGGTCGGAGACGTCTGCGGACGGGATCGGGAGCGCCCGGACCGGAGACGCGACCGGGCCTCGGAGTCGCGGTGACCTGGCACGTCGCGTGGGCGGGCTGCAAGTTGCGAGGGACTTGAGAGTCGAGTCAACGCGCAGGCGAGCTGACAAGCACGCGCACACGCGCGCACACACACACGCGCGCGCGCGAGAGAGAGAAGGAGGGAGAGCGGCGCAAGAGGACTCTCGCGCGCGGCGAACGTGTCGCGTGAGGCCGCTTCTAAGATGGCGGAGGTCACCAATGTGTGGTACCTGATGCATACCGAGGACGGCAAGCCATATTACTACAATCGCGCGCGCAAAGTCACCCAGTGGGAAGAGCCCGAAGGCTACGTTATCGACGCACAGCGTGTCGAGGACCAGGACCAGGACCAAGGCGCAGAAGCCGGCGCCGAGGGGGCTGCCGAGTCCAATGAAGATGGCATGGATCCAAGTCGCAAGCGTGATTCCTTTGTGCAGCGTCTTCGCAACGCTGGATCGCGAATCCAACGCTCAAACCAAATGAAACGCGGAGGCGCTGCTGCAGAATCATCGCCGGGCAAAAGTGGGGCAGCGTCCGTAGTCTCGAGTACTTCGGCATCTGCAAAACAATCTCCCTCTGTATCATCCTCCCTACTTGCGGCAGGGAGTCGCTTCGGTGGTGGTGCCGCACGATCCCCCTCGCAGCGTTTCCAAAAGGGCTCAATCTTGCAGCGCCGGTTGCACGCCAAGCCTCCAGCGGCGCCTTCTGGGAAAAGTTCTAGCTCCAGCAGTTCCTCATCGTCTTCTTCGAGTGGCAGTAGTAGCGATCGCGATGATGATGAAGACGACGGCGTTGATGACGATGATCAAGCCACGCACAGCATTGCGCCCTCAATGAGGACCGATGGTGCTCTCATCATGTCGTCTCTGCCCGCTCCGCGGAGCAGTCGGGCCTTGTCAACTGCAGTCAGCACAAGTAGAGCGACGAAGAAGTCGCAACGGCGACCGAACATGTGGGAGAAAATGAGGACCGTCACCATTGGCAAGGCCACGGACGACGACGATGCCGGCGAATACTACTACGTCAACAAAGAAACGGGCGAGTCGCAGTGGAACCGTCCCGATGATTACGAGTCCGACGACGAGGCCATTCGAAATGAGGAACTTGCAGAAGCCGCCTTTGATACCGAAGCTTCGGTGGAAGATATCCTCATCGAACTCGGCTTCATTTCCGATAGCGGCGACACGCCGTCAGTCGTACGCGATCGTGAGGAGATGCTCGATACTGGCATCGACGAGGATTATCGATGCGAGGCGAGATTGCGACAGCTTTTCCTTGCTGTCAAGTACGCCGGTTCCGTAGACGCTTGGGACGAAGCGATTCGCAAAGATGACTATCTGGTCGTGCGCGAGATCTATCTCCACCTTGGCGATGGATCCAAGGTCTCCGATTCCGTCCGTTCCCTTACCCTCGTGCTGCTCGAGACGTTTCAGAAGCTCGATGGTCTCCTCATTCGCAACTACGTCGACGGCGAGTGGGGGCTCAACCCTGAAGATTTCATGACAAATCTTGCGCTGAGCATTGATGCCTTTGGCGAGGGCAATGCGGAAACCAAATTCTCGATCCTTGCTCTTTGCTACAGCTTTTTGACTGAGGTGCCGAATCTCGATAGTGACTCGTTGCCCTCCAATGCAACGATCAATAGGCTTATGGAGTGCATGGAAGCTCCCGACGAGGATGTCTTTCTCATGGCAACATACGTTCTCGTCGCTTTGAACTCTCATTTCCCTTTTACGGCGCATCCAAATCGTACCATGGGTCCCGAAACTGGAGATGAGGATATGACTGAGACATTGGACGATGAGCCAAATTTGGTGGTCAGCGTGCTCAAGAGCGACTCCCACAAGGCAGAGTTTTTTAGCGAGGCTATTTTGCACTTGCTAAACTCATCGACCTACCCTTATGAGGACCCTGTCCTCTTGGGTCAGTTGCTGTACATGTTTCGCGCCCTATTTTCCACGAGGGCTACTCGCGACTTTTTCCATCTCAACGATCTCAAGGTCATGATCGATATCGTGTTGCTCCAGATTCGGGACCTTCCTCTTGATGATGAGTTTCGCTCCGAGTACCTTCGTGTATTGCACCTGACTATCATTAACTCGCCATGGAAGGGATATCGTCGGGCCGAGATCCTCGAGTCGCTCGATGCTGTGCTCGAGGCCGCGCAAGACGGCATGCTTGAGCTCGCCTGCAAATGCGCGCTGCGGATTCTCCTCGACTGCGTTGTTCAGCTTTCCTGATTTGTCTGTGGACTTCGCGTTGCTGGTGCTGGTGCTGTCTTCTTTCTCTTCTTCTTCTCCTTCTTCAAAAAACATGTTGTTCTCTTTGTTCTTGCAAGGAATTATTTGGCGTCGCTGGGCCGAGCGGGACCTTGAGCGGGACCTTGAGCGGGCGGGCAGGCGGGATCACGACGGACCGAGAAAGAGAGTCGTTCTGGTGGCGACCTTTTCGAAGGTCGGGCCTGAAACATACAATGTGTTCTGTGAGCTTTGTGAGGGTGTGCACAGGATTGCGAGCGGCTCGACCGACCGCTCGATGCGATTTACTCGGGCTCATCATTTGCGTACCTCTCACACTACCCACCCGGCGGCCGGATCACCATCGCCAAGTGCGGGTCATCTTACTCATAACAAGGATGGTCGGTGTGACTTACACGTGAATTGATGAGGTAAGGGCTTCCGTCCAAATCGATGACTGCCGCAAGGCGGCGGACGTGCGCTCGACGTACGGATCGCCGCGGCGCCTGCGGGGCGGCGCGCGCTGCAGCGGCTCGGCGCGAAAGAAAGTCCTGCCAACGCCAAGGCCGAAGACGGTAGCCCTACAAAGGCAGACACTCGTTCATTCGAGCGCTGAGCTGCGGTTAGAGTAAGGGCGGCGATCACGACCAAGTACGGACCTGCGCGGCGCGACGTCTCGAGACGCACGCACGGAACAGGAAAGCGATTGATTGCAAACGTGGGCCCAAGAATGGCAACGACGAAAGATCAGCGGCACTTGTACGCCAGACTTGGCGGCGGTGACGATGGAAGTATTCATTGCGATAAATTGCAAATGGCTCGTCCGGATTACCTTCGGTACGAGGAGAGTCGTGCCCGGTACTGCGTCGTTTGCAACAGCCACCAGGGCACGCACAAGATTTACTATGAGGTATATGGAAATGGACCTCAAGCAATGCTCCTTCTGATGGGCTTGGCTGGAACTCACGCTCACCTAGAGCCTCAGCTCGAGTATTTTGGCATCGAGCGTGGTGATCAGTACTCCATTTGTGTAGTAGATAATCGTGGCATCGGCTGCAGCGAGACACCTATCGGACGCTGGAGGACGACAGATTTGGCTTCCGACGCCTTGCAGCTCCTCGAGCATCTTGCAGTCGCTGAAGGTCCACGCTGGGCCGCTAATGTTGGCCTGCTCGGGTTCTCACTGGGCGGGATGGTCGCTCAAGAGCTTGTGCTTTTGGACCCGAGGCGCTTCAGCTCATTGACGCTCGTGTCAACCCATGCCGGAGGTGTCATGGGCACGCTGCCGCCGCCTCGCGGAATCATTCCTGGACTGCGTGCGTGCTGGGGGCTTGCAAGAGGCGGCACGCATGCGATCGATGCTGGTCTGGATATGCTATTTCCCCCAAGCTTCCTCGACACGCCCTGTCCCAAAGATCACACGTACAATGGATTCGCCCCGACCGAGGTGTTGCGTACGAACCGCGAACACTCCGCCTTTCTCCTCATTCGTCGAGCGCGCAAATACGTTGAAGCAGGGCTGGCTCCCGAGATCCGACTCAACGGCGCCCTTCGCCAGCTCATGGCAGTGATCACACATTATGTGAGTTGGCGCCGATTAGCGCGTTTGAGAGCCTACCAGCTGGAGGTCCTCGTAGTAAGTGGCGAGCGGGATAATATTGTGGGATATCGAAATGCTCGTCTTCTGGCCGAGGCTCTCTGCGGCAAATGGCTGCATTTTGTCGACGCTGGGCATGGTGTCTCGGAGCAGCATGCCGCAGAAGTAAATGCAGCAGTAGAGGCGCTTGTGAATCGTGCGTCTCGCAAGACACAGGAGAAACCTTTTCTTGCGGCACAGCGAAAGCCAGTGCGTCCAGGAATTCATCCTCTCCAAGTATTGGTTCTTTGGTCAATAGTAGCCTTTGTGTTGTTGCGACGGCGTCTTCTCGGCCGCTTCATATCCTTTCGTTTTGGATCCTGCTGGGCTGCGGCGTTTGCCGCCATCTACGTTCGTCGCACTTTTGGCGGGTTTTTCGCACGGTGATACTGGCCCAGGCAAATCCTCGTCACGCAGAACCGAATCTGCATTCTCCTCATACACCTTTTTTCATTTTATTTTTGCTTTGCACAAGTGCTCAGACGAGCCAGACAGCCTTCGACTCATTCCATGCATCGAATTGCGCGCTCGTTGGTTAAAGATGATCTTATTTTATTCTTATTAGCTCACCACGACGCAGTATAACTTCTTCTTATCTCCTGATACAAGGAGCCTTTTGCCAACTCACAGTCAAGCTTGTTACGTCATCGAATTCTCCCCCACCCCTTTTTATTCTTCACAAATCACGAAAGGACAAGACGTGACGGGCTGGGAAACTGTTCTTTCACTCGTTCGCACAAAGTCTTCGTGATGCCCTTCGCAGAATGAGGAAAAGAAGACATCAGCACGTTTAGTGTAGTATAGCAAGATTGGCTTTAACCGCGAGCTGAGACTGTATTCAAGAAAAGCTATTTTACGATATACGAGTTGTAAAACTTGAACGGAACAGGCTAACACACGCTTGGCTGCAGCCAGCCGCTCCTTGGGGCTATGCCAACACTCAACTCTTGTCTAACTACGAAGAAGACCATCTTTGACGATGGTGAAAAGTATAGCCCAAAAGGCCTCCTCAGGCAGTCTCGAAGGGACAAGCTGGTAGCGTACCTTTGCCACCACGGGTAAATTGATCAGAAACCCGGCCCAACTTCCAGCGTGTGGCGACTTTGCTGCATCGAGTTTGGTGCGAAGCGTCGCCTTGGCTTGAGAAAAACGAGGTTGCGAAGCTGCTGTGAGACGGAGAGTTTCAGTCTCCTGCTCGAGCAGCCTCGTGTACTCGAGCTCAATTGCAGAAGCCAAGTCGGCATCGTCTCGATCACCCAATTGCTGAATGACCCTGCGCACGTCGGAAACATGCGCGTCGACAACTCGTCCGGTCGATAAAGCCGATGCTGTGGCCCATTCCAGCATGTTTGCGCACATCTCAGCTTCATCGGGTTCGAGACCATTCTGCTCATCAAAGCCGCCATTACCATTGACCATCTCCGCAGATGTCGAGGCAAGGCCACGAGAGCTCAACGACGGAAGCGCTCGCGACGGCGGCGATGGCAGAGGGCTGCCAAGGGGGGTTGCGTGACGACCAAGGTCTTCAAGGCTCTCGAACGAGGGGCGGCTCGACATGTGAAAGACGTTGAAGCGGTTAAGCACGGCGCTTTCCAAGAGCGCGGAGAGCCCAATGGCAAAGGCTTCGTCATCCCAGCCGATGGAGGCGTGGCAAGCCTCCGTACCAATGCTTGCGAGAATATCGCTTCGCTCAGGGCAAAGAAGTGACTTGACGATTGATGCAGCTTGCTTCGGGTTGGTCATGTCGGCGAGAATGGCCCGACGCGGTGCGGACAAAAGGTCCTGCGCGCCAATTTCACCGTCGCCGTGCATGAGCGTTGGCGCGCCAAAGGCACCGGCCTCAACAATGGTCATCCCGTAGGCTTCGTAGAGCGCGGGGTGCACATTGAGAACGGTTCGCCCAAAGATTTCGCCGAGTTCGCGCGACGAGACAAACTTGGGAATGACTTTGGACGTCGTGCCCGGGAAGGCCCTGTCGAGCTGCAGATACAGCTTATTGGCAAATGCCTCGTCCGTAGGCGGACCCACGAGACAGGGGACGAGATGGTGCTGTTTGAGAAAGTCCTTTAGACGGACCATGACCTCAACGAAGAGCTGCACATTCTTTTCCGGGCAGATTCGGCAGCAACAGGTGACCAGATTGCGACGGAATCCGTAACGACCACGATTTGCTTTGCGCGACTTAAGATACGTGAGCACAAGAGGTCGAGGCCCACCGAAGCCATGCTGAACATGGGAGGAGGCTGCGCAGCCAAAGTCCTCTCGCGAACTAAAGGATCCAATCCTTGGTATCGTAGAGGTGGTACCGTTACCGTTGTTACTTCCCAAACTTCTGCGCTTCCCATGCGATGTCATTGGCTTGTCGCTACTTGCGCTGACAAAGCTCGAATATGAACCGCGTGGTGACGCGGACGCGGACGAAGCGCTTGACGACATTGAATTTTGTCGATGTAGGAGGGTAGCCGATGCATGCTTGCGAGTTCGAGGGGCTTCGTCCGACGGCGCGCCATCCATGGAGCGTGAGCGGGCTCCAGCGTAGTCCTTGTCATCTTGCGAGTCGTTTTCGTCGTCGTCAAAGCCGCGTGTGTCGGAAATACTTCGACGATAAAGAATGAGCTGACGCGCTGCATCACGCGACACACGCGCTTGGCGTAGCGCGAGGGTGCGCATGTCCGCTCGTAGAGGCGGGTTAAGCACATGAACGATGCAACGACGTCCCTGCTCATTCGTGGTGACAAGTCCGCGAAGTAAGGCTGCGTCGTGCTCGCAAAGCGCCACAGAGAGATGCGACGTGCGAATTGCGAGCGCTTCGCGCTCACGATAGAATGTAGCGTCTTCCTCTGAGATCCCTGTCGAGGAGGAAAAAACGCGAAAGTTTAAATAGATGCTCGGCACCTCGCGCACCACGTCCAAACTGCGCAGCGTCTGCAGCGCGAGAGTACTGGTCCAATCGACGCCAAGGATCACGTCGGGTTTGAAGGCTTGCACCTTGGCAGCAAATTGGCTGACTCCTCGACCAAAGTCTTCCCATGCAGAGGTTCTGTCGAGTTTATACCAGTGCGAGAGGGTTACCTGAAGGACTTCAAGGTTTCCTTGCGGAGCCGTCCCGGGACCCGAGACTAGAGGGACCGAAGAAGACGCGTTTGACGACGCCGACGATCTCCGTTGTCGAAGAGTGTCTACATCGATGCTAGTACGTCGTCGCGGTGTGCCTGATCCTTCAGCGAGATGCGAGAGAAGGCCGTTGTTGTCTGTGCGATCCTTGACAACCTGGCCTGCCGGACAACCGCAAATCACCATGACGTTGGCGGGCGATCCGGACTCTAGGTTTTCGGCATCGCCGTTTTCTTCTGCAGCGCGTGGCCGTACGTGCGATCTCAAATTGCGCACAATGGAACGCGCATAGACGCCGTTGCCGGAAAAAATGGGATCTGCGAATTCTAGCGAAAGAAAGAGCACGCGCCAGCCACGCCGCGTTTCCCCGAGGCGTTCTGCGGACCCCATGCTCTTGGTGTCTGCTCTCCTTGTCGCCTCCAGCCGGCTTTGACGTACGTGCGCAGCACGCTGCGCGCTAGCTGGCTGCTGAGCCCAGCTCTATTGCGCGAGCGGCCAGCACCTTCTTGCCTCCCCGCGACGACGATGATGTCGATTTGGTCTGCCGGCTTTATCTCACGTGAGAAGCCGCTAGCAGCCCCTGCGCTGCGTCGACAAGGTACTCGCGCAGCAGCGCGTCTTCCGTCGCCGACTCGTGCACACGCGTGCGTGCGCGCACCACCCGCCCCGACCACCGGGCCTTGCCAAGCTGTTTTGCAAATCTTGCTCCTCGACGAGGCACGGACAAAAATAGGATGAGGTCAAAATGCTGGCGCGCATAGAATCGGCTTGTTGAGTCAGAGGATGAGGCTCGCTCACCGTCATGTCGTTGGGAAAATGAAGAAGAAGAAGAAGAAGAAGAAGAAGATATACTGCCGCAAGCACCTCATCGATTTGACGCAAAAAAGAACGGGCGGGGGCTGATTAAAGTAAAACGAACGTTCGTGCTTTCATCTCGCTCATACATGGCCGATGAAGCCAGCTAGCCCTTGGCCGGGCGGAGCAATTAACAAGGCAAGGCAAGGAGCGAGTGAGTGGTGGAGCCTCGATTTCATCATTGGTCTTGCTGTAGATTAGGAAAGAAATTTACATACGAAAATCATCAATTACACCATGCTAACTTCCTGGTACTTTTTGCGGTCAGTGTCGCCATCCTTCAGGAACGGGCTGCGCCACTGGGATACTCTCCTGGCCATACTGGCCGCTTTGATAAAAAGCGCTGGACTGGGCCGTGGGATAGGCGCGCTGAAGCGTCTTGTGTCCTTTGAACTCGTTAAGATTCTGGTTCTGGCGCGTAACGACAACACAGAGCATGAGGGCAAAGCCAATTCCACCGCAGCACAAGGTAACCCAAACCCACGTGTAAATAGTGCCTCCTTGGAGCGCCTGCATGCTTTGAGGCAGGTGCTGCTCGCGACGCCGCAAGCAGCAAATCGAGGCCACGAGCAGGATGATAAAGAGACCCCAATAGAGGGCAACAACTAAAAGAAAAGTGGTGCCCACTGCCACTGTATTCGAGCAGAGGAACGCGACACCGCCCGAGTCGGAGTACTCCAGATGACACTCAAAGTCGCTCGGGCAATGACGCGAGCAACAGTTGGATCCGGCAGGGTTCCACCCGTTATTGCATTCGGACGGCACAGACTGCAAGTCCCGTTCCTCGTGGCCCAAGTCGATCTCCACGATCCCCATAAACTCCTCGGCCGCATCCAGCATGCTCCGCGACTCCACGGCGGCGCTCACCGTCGTCGCCAACGCGGCCAGGAGCACTGCCGCCAAGAGCTTCGCGCGCACGAGCCCCATCGTCCCCCTTGTTTTCCCGCGGCTCTGCTGCGCTGCTGCCGCGCTGCGGCTGCTGCTGCTGCTGCGTCGTGGCCGGGGTGAGCGAGCGAAGGACTTGCTTGGGTTCCAGGCTTGTTTTTTCTGAAGTGCATTTTGGTTCTGGGCACTGATTTATTATTACTCGGACAATTGCGGCGTCTTTCGCACGGTCGCGTCTCCACGAACTATCGGTTCAATCGCTTGTCAAATAGGGCTGTTTTCCTCTTCCAAGCGTCTACAATAGCTATCCAGCAAGTCGAGCAATTCGCAAGTGGCAGCCAGTCATCTGCAGCTGCTCTACTGCTCTACTAGCATCCAGTCATCAGTGACCAGCCCGCCTCACTGTCAATCCCTTAACCGGCCACCTCTCAACACCCCGCTTCCCAGCGGATGACATGTGAAACCAGAATCTAGGCCTCTTCTTGTAATTTCCCCGAACTAACTTATTTTTCCGGGCAAGATTCAATCGGACTTCCATCAATTCCCGCCGGAACGTATTCGCTCGAGGTGGAATCAACAATGTATTCGTACCCGCTGTACCTTTTGAATGCGGGGGAGTCTGGCCGTATCAGCGCTCAATTCTGGGTCGCCAAGAGGCGCAGAGAGCTGAAGCATCCTCTGCGTCTCGAGCCTGATGGTGAGCGAAACTACTGTCATTCCTTGCATGCTCTTCTTCCAATAAGTTTCCACTGCCTTTCGAATCGATCTCATGCGAAGTCTGTAGTGCTGACACTTGATAGGCTGTTAGTACCCCTTAGCTTTACTCTTCGTTGAAGCATTCGATTTTTTCGCGTCATGCCTCTTGACTAAGGAAGCGACATTGTTCTTTTTCCAGGCAAGACAGGCTGTGTCACTGAAGAAGTCATCGGTCCACTGCTCGAGAATCTCGACTGCACGTTTTGGACGGATGACATTTTCGCCAGTCTCATCAGTCCCGCAAGACACAGCAACCGCCTTCACCTTCTTCCTTTCTTCTTTTCTTTTGGAGCAAATCGTTTTCCATGCCTCTAGATTGATCATCTTCTCGGCTTCTTGTTCTCTATGCTGTAGCCAGTGTGATGCAGACTCACGTTCCATCTTCTTTGCCCTGCTCGTTGACGAGGCAAAGAGGCCTGGAACTGTGGCCCTGTTGGAAAAGTTATTGGAGGCGCGAGGCAACGCGGTTGCCACCCAGTGCAAAAGATATGCTTCCCGAACGCGTTCGTACTCGCGCACGTGTGCCCCGAGAAGCAAATCAAACGCGGCTTGCGCGTTTGTCACCCATAATGGGTAGATGAATTGCGCCACGGCTCGTTCGATTGCCAATCTTCGTCGCAAAATGATGGAGAAACGAAGACGAGTTAACTCCGGGCACTGCTTCAAGAATCTCTCGCCAGTGTTCCGGAAAGAGGCATTGCAATTGGCAGCAGGACAGCGGTACTCACGTCCAAGAAAAAGCCACGTGGAGGAGAAGGAGATGACCTCCCGAACTTCGTCAAGGGGAACCAATGGCGCGACTGATGCTTCGCTCGCACTTGGGGCAAACAATGCTTCGCCCTTGCATTTCCTCGAACATCTTCCATGGCCACCATAGGCCGACTGCTCGGGTCACAAATCGGTCTTTCTCTGGTTGACTCCCGCGCCTCGATGGCCAGAAAACCCAGGAGCGGTCGTTGTTTGTGCAGAAACGTTGAAGAGCCTTCTCATCGCGCATCGCCTCCACCTCCTCGATGCAAGCCTCCATGAAGTCGCGTTCGGAGGGACGAACGCGCTTCAAACGAGCAGTCTTATCATCGTTTCCGACAATCTCCACATCGCCGTCTTGTTCAGGCTCTCTAAAAGCCTCCGCAAAGATGTCAGGCGTCACGAAGTTGTCCATGATGCAAGATTGCTGCATGCGATGCTTGCGCGTAATAACCACCAACGGGAAAAGTTCTTGTATCTACACACGGGACTGAGTCCACTGCTGGGATCCATTTCGAAAGTGGCATACTAAAACAAGAATAATTATATCAGTGTATAAGAGGCAACAGTAGCGAAAGAATTCACAGTGTGTAGGGCGGAAAGGTCATTTAAGGTAGGTCTCCAAATTTCTAGCATATTTTCCCACACTCGACTGTTTTGGGGTCGCGAGAATTGAGTTGTAAAATGCCTTAATTTCACCACAGCCATCAATCTCCGGAAAAAAAAGTTAAAAGGACACATTGAATTTGTCCCTTTCAGTGCCGCTTAGAAACTTACCACAGCTGACTCAGGCCGTCTACGACGGCAGCTCCTCTTGCCAGAAACCTTCCAAGCGTCTCCTCATTCTTTTCGCTTTCTTTTATTCTTGTGTAATAAAAGTCGTCTTGTCATGGGGGGCAGTAAAATATGAACCTCGACGAGGCACGGACAAAATCAGGATGAGGTCAAAATGCTGGCGCGCAGAGAATCGGCTTGTTGAGTCAGAGGATGAGGCTCGCTCACCGTCATGTCGTTGGGAAAGATGAAGAAGAAGATATACTGCCGCAAGCACCTCATCGATTTGACGCAAAAAAGAACGGGCGGGGGCTGATTAAAGTAAAACGAACGTTCGTGCTTTCATCTCGCTCATACATGGCCGATGAAGCCAGCTAGCCCTTGGCCGGGCGGAGCAATTAACAAGGCAAGGCAAGGAGCGAGTGAGTGGTGGAGCCTCGATTTCATCATTGGTCTTGCTGTAGATTAGGAAAGAAATTTACATACGAAAATCATCAATTACACCATGCTAACTTCCTGATGCTTTTTGCGGTCAGTGTCGCCATCCTCGGGAACGGGCTGCGCCACCGGGACACTCTCCTGGCCATTGTTATTGTTGTTGTGCTGAGGATAATGCTGCTGGTAATGAGACTGGCCATTTTGATGAAAAGCGCTGGACTGGGCCGTAGGAAATGCGCGC
Source organism: Aurantiochytrium sp. KH105 (assembly GCA_003116975.1). Classification (NCBI taxonomy): domain Eukaryota; class Bigyra; order Thraustochytrida; family Thraustochytriidae; genus Aurantiochytrium; species Aurantiochytrium sp. KH105. The sequence goes on from BGKB01000039.1 coordinate 341,599, forward strand.
TGATTGCGCGTCTTGTGTCCTTTGAACTTGTTAAGATTATGGTTCTGGCGCGTAACGACAACACAGAGCATGACGGCAAAGCCAATTCCACCGCAGCACAAGGTAGCCAAAACCCACATGAAAATAGTGCCTCCTCGGAGCGTCTGCATGCTTTTAGGCAGATGCTGCTCGCGACGCCGCAAGCAGCAAATCAAGGCCACGAGCAGGATCATAAAGAGACCCCAATAGAGGACAATAAATGCAAACACACCGATGCTCATGCCAAATCTGTACGAGCACTGGTACGAGACACGGCCCGAGTAGGAGTACTCCAGATAGCAGTCAGCGTCGCTCGAGCACAGACGCGAGCAACAGTTGGACCCGGCAAGGTTCCACCCGTAGTTGCATCCGGACGGCACAGACTGCAAGTCACGCTCCTCGTGGCCCATGTCGATCTCCACGATCCCCATAAACTCCTTGGCCGCATCCAGCATGCTCCGCGCCTCCGCGGCGGCGCTCACCGTCGTCGCCAGCGCGGCCAGGAGCACTGCCGCCAAGAGCTTCGCGCGCACGAGCCCCATCGTCCCCTCGTTTTCCCCGCGGCTCTGCTGCCGCTGCTGCCGCTGCCGCTGCCGCTGCCGCTGTGTCCTCGGCACGTCTGCGTCCGCTGCGTCTGCGCGTGCGGCCCGTGTCCAGGCGCGGGCGATGCCGGCGAGGTCCGGGGCTCGAGTTCAGGTTCTGCCGCAAGTCCCGCGGCAAGCCCGCCAGTTCCTCGCGCAGAGCGGGCACAGCAGAGCGGCGCAGAGCAGAGCACACACACCGTCCCGAGTCGCCCGCCGAGAGAGTCGCAGACAGCCGCAGCCGCGCCTCGGAACGCCGCCGAGGCTCACCTCGCGCCTCGGCTCGCCTGGCGTCGCGAAGCGCCGCGAAGCGCCGCGAAGCGTGCTCCAGCCGCAGCTGCTGCGGCTGCGGCTGCGTCGTGGCGTCCGGGACGGGTGATTGAGAGCGCGAAGAGGAGGCCGAGGGCTTGCTTGGTTTTTCGCGCCTGGATTTTCCGTTCAGGCTTGGGGTTTCAGGCCTCCGGTTGCCTCCTTGCGCGCGCGCGGGACGGGGAGGCCTCGGCCCGAGCGCAGGGAGCCGCAAGGAGCCGGGAAGAATGCGGGCGAGACAGCGCGCGGTACGGAGCGGTGGGAAAGAGAGTGGCTCGTGCCATGCCGTGCCGTGCGCGAGGGAAGGTTAAGATTGGCGGGGTCGGGAAGAGGGACCCCAAGGCGGTGCAGAGCCTCGTCGCAGCTCGGAAAGGCAACGATCCATCGATCACGATCCAGACCGCCGAGCATGCCTGCGGCAGCGGCTGCGGCTGCTGCAGCTGCAGAGGGTTCACACCAGCATCCGTGCCGCAACGCGTGGTGAAGGTATAACCTAGATGGACTAGAGTCTTAGCGCAGATGATGAAGATGAAGACGAAAGATGAAGATGAAGATGAGGATGGAGAACGAAGATGAGGAGGCCAGCGTCCATCGTGGTAGGGGGAAAAAAAAGCACGCCACGACGAACCGAGTCGGTCAGCGGCCAGGTTGTCAGACGATCTGTTCGTGGTTGAGCATGACAAGGCTCTTGGCAGTGGGCCAGGAAAGCCCGTCTCCAGGAGGCTTGCGCGTCGAGGGGCGCGCCCAGGCCATCGGGAAGCGACTCTTGCCGAAGACGAGCTCCCAGTTCCGGGTGTTGCCAAGGTCGAAATCGTTCCGAAAGAGCTTGCCAGCGTATTGAGCACGTGCGTTAAAGGTCTGTCGCCCGTAAAACTCAATTGTGGTCTGGGCAGTGAGAATCAGATACGTGTGGAAGCCGAGCAGAGCGCCCACCGAAGGGACGATGACTGCGCTCAAGAGACACGCAAAGGAGAGGGCCGGAGAGATGCGAAGGGGCTTCGAAGCCAACGACAGATGAAAACCGCTTTCGTCGTTCATTGGCATGTGCTCGTGTCCTTGACGGGATGACGGCTTCGCATATACCGGGCCCGAAGAGGATTGTCCAAAGATCTGAGCAAAGTCATAGTATGACACGGCGATCACCGAAACGTACGCACATGCAATCACGAGGTAGAACAAAAAGAGGTAAAAGTAGCGATAGTTGTAGTAACCAACGCAGGAGGCCACCCAGGGACAGTGATGGTCCATGGCTAAGATACAGTTGTCACAAATGCTGCAGTGATGGGCGCGCGGCGGCTTGGGCTTGACGCACTTTTTGCATTGTTTCCATCCCGGTCGCATGGAACCATCCGAACCTCCGACAGAGCCAACTCCATCGGAGCTTCCGCCTGTCGTTGCTCCGGCAAACGGGTCAAGAGAGTGTGGTGTGGAGGATGCGCTCGGAATGGCGCGGCGTTGCGTCACGTGCGTGTCGCTCGAGGTGTTGATCAGAACATCCTCGAGCTGATCATCTTCTGGTAAAGTCCTATTCTTGGAATAGCCATCGCGTCTGGAGCGACTGTGCTTTGAGCTTGAAGGGTTGCCCGGGTTCGTCCGCGCGCACATGATCCAATTAAAGTAGATGTTGAACACGAATACAAGGCCTACACCGTTAATGATATTTCGTTTCCAGAGCGGTTCGGAGAGCGGAACGAGTGGGTCCCACCAGAGAGCAATGAAGCAGACAGATGCAACGAGAGACATGCCAAACAGCATAAAGACCGGTCCTAGCGACCTGCAAAAGGTGCTACCCAGCTGCTCGATAAACGCCATGCAAACAAAGAGACCTCCTGCAGGACGCGGTGCGAGCTTGCGCCGCGCGGGTCTCGCGGCTCCATCACTGAGCATCGTGCAGACACCGGTGCTCCGGTCTTCGGCCAAATTTCTTTTGGGGCTTTCGAGCTCGTGTTACAAGGTTGTGTGCTTTGTTTGCTTTTTTGCTCACTTGATCAGTGCCAGCCTGCCTGCCCACCTGCCTGCCGCGCGCGCGTCCTGTCAGCTTGGCACTCTGGCTGTCTGCGCTAGCAGGCTGGCTGGCTGGCTGGCTGGCTGGCTGGCTGGCGCGAAGCCCTTGCGCGGCCGTCCGCCGTCTCGTGCGGCGCGCGCCTCTTGCTTTTGCTTTGTTTTGCTTTATTACCTCTGCTCGCTCACGTCAATCCTCCCCTCTCTCTCGCCTATACTCACAGTCAGGCCTATTCTTCACTGGCCAAAAAGGGGTTAATATGTTACTGCCCCCCATGACAAGACGACTTCTTTTACACTGGAAAAAAAGAAAGGAAAAAGAATGAAGAGACGCTTGGGAGGTTTCAAGTTCTGCAAAGAGGAGCCGCCCCCCCAAAAAAGGCTTTCTTCGGGTTTCTTTTTATAAATTACAATGGAAGTAGGCACACAAGACAACGGCGCAAGGCGCAGTTACTGGGCTTAGAATTCCGGCCTCATCAGCCAGGGAAGAGCAATCCGGGACAAAATGAAAGATGGCATCGCTTTATTTTGCTCGCTTTCGGAGCAGTGACGAGAGCTGCTTCCGCGCGGGACCGATCATATTGCCCTTGAGATTCGGGTCGACAACTGCCCGCTCAAGAGACGCAAGCAATGGGCTTGACAATAGCTGAGACCCAAGCTTACTGGCCGTGGCAAAGACCAAGGTAGTGTACTTGTTGAGCTCGTCCTTGCAGCTTGAAACTTTGGAAGGATCCGCGGCGATTTCGGTACTCAGCTCGTGCGCCCGCGCAGTCAAAATTTCAAGAAGACGAGAGACGGCTGACTCGCTTAGGGCCGGGCGTAAGTTTACAAAGAGCTGCAGAACAGATGCGGCGCTCGCGGACAGTTTACTCGTGGCATCTCCCTCTGTAGCGAGGCCGAACTCGAGGGCCTCGCTCACGGCATCTGGGGACGCCTTGCTAACGGCCTTGAGAGCAAGGCCAACAAGCTGGAGCTGTGGACGCAATTCGCCAGCCGGCGGTGCATGCGTGCCAGCAAGAACACGCCCCAGGAAAGATCCCGTCACACCATTCGCAACTGCGCGAGGACGCGCGCGAATGGTCGCCTCCAGACACGCTTGTAGAGCTCGCGGCGGGGCAGACTTGAGAACAAGAATGTGCACAAGCAATGTGTTTTCGACAAGACGTGCACAATTTTCCTCTCGTGAGGTTCTTGCCTCGAGTAAAGGGCAAAGAAGGGCGGAGAGCGCTTCGGGAGAGGCCGCATGTCGGTCAGGGCGAATTTGCAAACACATAATCGCAGCTGACACCTCTTCTGGACGCCCGGCACTCAGAATCCGACTCAGAATTTCACTTGCTTGTTGCATACAAGCATTGTCACCGTCAAGATCCCATTCCTTGAGCTCACCTAGAGCCTCCCAAGCGGCGTGCTCACGGGCTGCAGCATTTCCCCGTTCCTGGGACGTTGGGCCAAGAGAGGCGACGCTATCTTGAGAGGCAGTCCACTGCGAGTTGACGGACTCTTGCGATGCGATACCGAAGGCCATATCGTCGGCGGCGCGTGCTGCTTTGCCTGCTCGCTTTGGTCGGTTGCTGCTGGGTAGACGGCGGGGCCTCGTTCTCTTGCGGCCTCGGTTCCTCCTTTGTTGACGCGTTTCCTCGCTCTTGCGACGCGCACGATCAGCAGCAAATTTTGCAAACGTTTCACTGCACCCTAATCTATTGTCATTTGCGCAGAGATCCCGCACGTGCTCACGTCGCTGTCGATTTGCCTCTTTTGCGAGCAGAAAGCGCAGGCGTTGCGTCCATAACCATGGCGCAGCCGCGTCTTCTTCTCCCAGTCCTTGTCCTTCTTCTCCTCGCTCGTCTTCGTCTCGGTCTCTCGTAAGAATACGCCTCAGATCTGCGTCCTCTACCCTGCGCAGATCACCGAGCGCGCTCGCGAGCTCCGCCGCCTCGCGAGCGGCGCCGCTCGCGCGCAGCATCCCCGCGTTTCGACATCGCCCGAGTTGCACCGCGGCACGGAGAGGAGAGGAGAGGAAGGGGGTCCCCGCGCGCACACCGTGTGTACCTACTTTCGTGTGTCGCTGTTAGTTCGTTGTTAGGGCGTCTGAGGCCGCTGCGAGCGGGGGAGAGCGAGGGAGGGAGGGAGAGAGGGTGAGAAAGAAGGGCAAATCCTGGACGCGCAGAGCGCACGCAGCCGCGCGGCGCGGCGCGAAGCGGGTGCGGCCGGCGGGAGCACGCGGCGCAGACCGCGGCGGTGGCCGCGCGGCAGCTGGCTGGCTGGCTGGCTGCGCGCCTGCACGGCATCGCTCACGCGGCGTCGCCTCGTCGGCGCACGTACATTCAGGCAGACAAGCCGCAGGAATCCAGCGTAGACAAACAGACACTGCAGGCAAACAGGCATCGCGCCGACACGTGCCTGCGGAACCCAAGCGAGGGCAAGCCCCCGAGCGTCGAGCGTCGCGACGGCGCAGCGAGGGAGGTGTCCAGGACAGAGCCAGGATGGGCAACGGGTCAGGGAAGCTGCCTCTGGCGGGCGAGGTGGTGGACGTATTCGTCTCCGCGTACAACATGTGGGCCCCGGGTGTTGTGGAGAGCGTCGATCCCAAAAAGGGCACCGTCTCGGTGCAGGCCATTGTGGACGACCAAGAGTTTCTCGTGCCAATCGCGCGCAAGAACGCCAAGTCGTATCTGGCTGCCCGAGGGCAATATACAGGCGTGAGTCGACAACACCAAAAACCACAACAAAATCAACAGCAGGGACGACGTCTGGAGCCCGAACCGGAGCTATCTCGCGCGCAGTCCAAGCAGCAGTACGCGGCCCAACTCAAGTCGGAACGCGAGGCTGAAGCCCTTGAGGAGGCCCGAGCCAAGGCGCGCGCTCGCCCAAAATCGAAAAGGCGATCCAGAGGCGTGGTTGTAGCGCGCTCTGTGGCTGTGGCCGGGCGCTACGCTGACGACGATGAAGAACTTGGGCTCGCCACTGCCGTCCCCGACGACGACGACGACGAAGGCGACGACGATAACGACAAAGACTCTTTCAAGAAACCCGCGCCTGCGCCCGTGGCATCTTCTGTACCTCTTCCTCTTCAGTCTGCGAACGGCGCCCTGGCCCTCAATGACGACGATATGGCCCTCATGCAGTCGGCCGTGGGCGAGGCCATTGAAGACGACGGCATGGTGCAGTTCACGGATGTCTTGGACAAGTCGGTTCCCCTAGTGGAGAGTTATGGAGACTTTGGGGCCTCTGCTGGTCATGCACCGGGATCCTTTCCGCCACCTCCGCAACGTGGCTGGCGTTGGCGGCCCGCCATGGTCCTCGGCGCGACGGATAACGGCCGCGTGATGGTTCGTTATCTTGACGTGGACTCCATCCCTCGAGAATACCCGGAAACGGGGGAGGTGGATCTGGATGACGGAGACACCTTTTCAGCGTATGAGACCATGTCTTCTTCGCACATTGTGCACCATTCCTATGCAGTCGACGACGTTCTTGATGTAGAAGACCACTTTCCCAGCAAAAAGGGCAACGGCATTTGCAAAAGGTGGCGCAAGTGCCAGATTGTTGCACTTTCAGGTCCGTACTTTATCCGCGTTACCTTTGTGGGTTGGTCGAAGGCCTTTGACGCCTGGTTCCACGTACTCGAGCAGGCAGACCGCCTCGCTCCTTTCGGCAGCCACACCGAGAAGGGTCTTGAATCATCTGCGGGACTCGACGGCGTCTTCTTGAAGAACTTGCAAAAGGATCGCGAGCTGACCGTGTACAGCGTGGAACCTGATGGCAATTGCCTTTTCCGGGCCGTCGCACACCAGGTCTACGGGGATCCAGAGCGACACGACATTGTGCGCTCGGATTGCTGCGACTACCTGGAAAAGAACCGCGAGCGCTTCGCGCCACTGCTCGGTTCCGACCAATTTGACGACTACGTCGCGAACAAGCGCCAACTCAAGGTTTGGGGCGACGATCCGGAGATTCGTGCCATGGAGGAGCTCTACGATCGACCTGTCGAAATTTACGCCGCCACTGGCCTTGGAAGCAATACGGAGCCACTCAAACTGCACTTTGAAGGCGACCTTCCCTCGGACAGCAAGATGGGTCGCTATCTGCCGATTCGCATTTCCTTCCACGGCAACAACCACTACAACTCGGTCATTCCCTATGTGTCTCGTCAAGAGGTGACGAGCAAAGGTCGCAAGGTCAATGTGGATGTTTCAGCTGACGCGTGGGACCCGCCAGCGATTCGCACAAAGGGTGTCATTCGTAAATACCGCACGGGTCGTGGATCAAGACGTCTCTCTGGCGTGGCAGGATACCGTCTCGCTACGCAAAACCTTGACGAGGTTGATGCAGAAGAGGATGAGGGCAAATTCGCCGACTAGGTTTCTCTTACATCCCTTTTGGGTCCTCTGTTTGCACGGGGAGGTTCATCCATTCGATTTTTCTGTTCGGTGCGCTGCTGCCTGCAAATATTTTATTGCAATGTTTGTTTGTTTGTTTGTTTGTTTGTTTGTTTGTTTGTTTGTTTGTTTGTTTGTTTGTTTGTTTGTTTGTTTGTTTGATAATCATTCCATTTCTGAGGAGTCTCGGCACGTGTCAAGAAGTGGGTCAAGCAAGGACGGAGCGAAAGAGCGATTGAGAAGGGGAAAAGCAAAGTAGAGTAGGAAAAATGCAGGGAGTTGATAATAGACTTTCGAATCGTAATAGAGGAATTCATTCACGGCCGAGCGTAAAATACAGAGATTGGCCAGAGTCTACTCATCGGATGACCTTTTCGGAAGTTACGCTGCGGCGGTACTCCTTGTACCTTTCAAGCAAGTAGCGGCCCGTGAAGAAATCGATAATGCTCGTCGGTCGGGGCGTGGAGGCCTCTTTGTCATCCGTTTGCTGCATATCATCGCTGTCCCCATCCTTGCCAGTGAGCAATTTCTCCCTCTTGTCGTCCTCTACGGCGACCGACTTGGGGCCTCCCCAGACCAGCACCACCAGCGCCACCAAGGCGCTCACCGCAAAGACAATGTACCGGAGCGGGCACATGCTCTTCTTTCTCTGCTTGCTCGCTTGCTTGCTCGCTGGCTGTCCGTCTTCTCCCCCGCCCTCGCCTCCTCCCCCCTCGCTCGCTCGCTGCAACCCCCCGCGCCTGGCCCCGCCGCGCCGGCTCGCGGTCCCCGCGCCGCGTCTCGCCGCGCCCGCTGCTTCCGCCGCGAGCCGCGCCCTCCCTCGATTGCGGAACTGCTGCAGCTGCCTCCGCGCCGCGGCGGCAGTCACATAAACACACAGACAGACAGACACACAGACAGACAGACACACAGACACACAGACAGACAGACAGACAGACAGAGAAGCCGCCTCAGTTTTTCCGGGGTTTCCATAAACAACTTCAACGTGTGTCTCGCGCAGGGAGACCACTGGTCGCGAGTCTTGGGACCTCGCAGCGCGCGCGCGCAGCTGCGGACACGGAGCGCGCTTTCGCGTGGCGGGACCTTTTGCAACGGCCGCCTTCGCGGCGCGGCAAGACGAGAAGACTCGGCTCGGGATCACGGCGAGCCGAGCCGAGCCGAGCCGAGCCGACTCGAAGCGCGAAGACGAAGACAATGGTAAGTCAGAGAGCCGCAGCCCCTTACCTTGAGACCATCACTCGTGCGCCACACTTTGCGAGCTGTCGGTCGAGCGCTGATCGGCCGGCCGCGACGGCTTGTTGCGGAAGGACCGTGACGTGCCGGCCGGCTGCGGCCATCTTGCGCAACGGGCCTGCCTGCTCGAGTTTCGCTCGCTCGCTCGCTCGCTCGCTCGCTCGCTTAACTCGTGAGTGTCGTCCTGTCAAGCAGGTGCGTTGGAAAACCTGCAGAGTGCAAAGCGCTTGAAAGACAAGGACGATGAAGCTCTCTCTTCGTGCGTTTGAGTTAGAGGGGGTGGGAAAATGGGGAGGATCAGTGCAACTAGCAACTGCAGCCTTCGCGGATTGGCTGGCAGTGGGTCACACGCATGCATATATAGGGTTGAACAATTCTGGCCGAATGGTGGTTTGATGGAACGCAAAATATCGCGGTTGTTCGGAGAGCAATCCCAGTTCGTGTTGCGGGGTCTGTCACTGTTGCGAAAATCTTTCGAGATGCGAGACAAGGAGCCAAAGCTCCCTCTAGGCCTATGCGCCAGTGATGAACTCCGAGGAGCGTGCACAAGGATCGAATGAGCCAAGTATCTCTCTCCGAAATGAACTCCGAAAAGCTAGCACGTGATCAGCAGCCAGCAAAAGGTGCCATCTGACCATTTGAGAGAACGAGACATTTTGACCACCACTCGAAGCAAAGTCTTGTTAAATGTTTTATAAAATAAGTCACACCTGTTAGAACCTTTCAGCTAGAACGAGTTAGCACAGCTGGACGTGGAAACGTCGCTTCCACTTGAGCGAACCGTGCATTCGTGCCTTTACATTTGCCTGAAAGTCACGGACACGCTCTTTGAAAATCTTGACGAGCGCAGCAAAGTCAGGTCCCGCTTTCTCAACAAAGCTCGTGAACTTTTGCGCAGCATGCTCATACACCTTGGCCTCCTGTGAGGTCATTATCCTGAGACGGTCCACCGCCCAGGCATGTTCTCCGACTAGATGGCGCGGCGAGACCTTGACCGCGCCTTGATCTTTACACTTATGATAAATCATTGTGTCCAGTGACCATCCATACCGAAGCGCCAGCATGACAATGAACTCGTCGAGATGCTCTGTTGTGGCGTAGAGCGCATATTCCTTTTCAAGAGCAGCAATGGCTTGCTTGGGTTCATTGCTTTTTGACCTCGTGATCGACATGCAAGACTCCCCGCATGGGGCGGGATGGTCGCGGCGTTGCTTGAGACGCTTCAAAAAGCTTTGAAGCGTGTAGTTGTGTCGAAACGCATCGTCGTGGCACGCGAACTTGCCATACTTGGAATCAGGTTTCCTGTCGCCAGCCTTGTAGTCGCATGCACGATCGGGATAGTACTGAAAGTAATCGCGATTCGTGGCCCAGGTCATGGCGCTAACTGCGCGGCTCACTGGCTCGCGAAAGAGCGTCACCTTGGCAGCGCCAGGCATGCATGCGTCAAACCATTGACCATTGGTGTTGTGGCTAAAGTACACATCATATGGCGGGTGCTCTTCCTGGCACTTTTCCACGTTCGCATAGGTCGGCATCTCCGTGAGGTTGTAAGCTCTCGAGGCATTGTTAAGTGCCAGAGCGACGCTCGTGCCTCCGACCTTGTGCAATTTGAGAAAGACCAGTCCAGATGGCTGTTTGACATCTCGGAAAAGAGTAAACTCGGCGTCTTCGATGCGTAAGAGCGCCTCGAGACTCTTTTGACGAAGTTCGCCTTCCTCAGCGTTAGAAAAAAGAGGCGGTGGCTTTGGGGCTGTTATGCGAGCTTCTGCCAAATTGAATTGCTCAGCGTCTGCGTGGTGCTCTGTCTCGTCATGGTCATATACGCCGAAACTAGCTTCGGTGTTAAATTCATCGGGTAGGGAAGTTGCTTCGGGCTCAAACTCTGAAAGGGTAATGTAAAAACCAGGTGTGGAAGGTGAAATCTCGGGCACGCTAGCGACCATGTACAAGAAGACAAGTGTCGCTACAAGGAGAGCGAGCTTGGCGTGGCTCCAGGGAAAGTTGGCGTTCAAGCTCATCACCCTCGTTGAGCACTGCTCAAAGCGCCAGGGTAAGAAGCAGGTATAGAACCAAGGACCGAAACAAACAAGAGGGTTTCAGACGTTTTTCTCCGCCTTGCGTGAGGCCGCAACGTGCTTTTCGAGACCCACTTCACACGCGCTCGCTCGCTCGCTTGCTCGCTCGTCAACCTTGGATCGGCCCCCAAAGCAAAGAAGAACCAGCTGCAGCGCGATCTGACGGGGAAAGAGCGTGGTGGCACCGCACAACGCCTTTACCGCACCTCCACACGCCACGCCTCTCCACACGCCACGCCTCTCCACTCGCCCTAGGCGGTCTGGCTAGTGGTCCGCTTCGCACGCCGCACGCTCGACGCGCTCACGAGTTCTACTCAGTTGTTCAGACCTGCGGCTGGCCGACTCACTACCAGCAAAGGTTGCTTCAAAGTGGAGTCCACTTTGATAAACCAATAAAAAGACAAAGACAAAGACAGAAAAGAAAGAGTCAGCCCCTTCCCAAAAAACTATTTTCTGGTTGGATTCGCTTTCTCCATTTCTCACTCGCATTCTCGAAGAACCTGCCAGCCAAGTGGGGAGACAAAAAGAAAGAAAAGAAAGGACGAAGGGCACAAAGAGAGAAGAAAGAAGACTAGCGCAGACTCACATACCTGCCGTGAAGGTATTGATGAGCTCCCACTCTGTGATCTCCTTAAAAGTCTGCGTAAACTTGCGGCGACGCTCGGCCTTCATGAGCTTGGAACAGTCCGGAGACTTGACATCGACGTTCTGCGTCTTGCAAATGTCCTGCGCGCGACGCGCATCTGCCTTGACCTTTTGATTGGCCTGGAAACGGGTGCGACGGCCCGTATCGTGAATACGAGCAATGGCCTCTGCAGCTTTCTTCATGGGCACTGCATTAAAGTGCGCAAAATCGTAGCAGGGATTGTACATTTTCTCGTCACAGTCGTCCTCGAGCTCGTTGTAAATGCATTCAAAGCCACCATACATATCACCCTGCGTCATGCGCTGGAATGCTGACCCAGATTCGTGCAGCTCAATGAGCATGTCGAACATTTGCGTCACAAGGGTGCGCGTGGGGAAATCGTTACTCCAGGTAAAGCCTGGGTATCCGTTTGCCTCAATAAAGTGCACGCGCAGCTCTTCATCGATCATGAAATCGAGACCAAATAAATGGTACGAGCCGCGACGTCGCACAAGCTCGTCGCGAGCGCTCATAAAGTTGAAGAGCAGACCCTTTTTGATTGCAGAGTTCAGCACAGTTGACACGTACTGTGAGCCGGCGACATTATGGTCCGAGAGATACTTTTGAAAACGCGGGAAGCCCCAAATGTGGTCCTTGAGCTCGAAGTTCTCGACGAGGGACTGGAAATGGGTGTTTGTGAGAAAGTTGGTGCGATCTGTGCTCGCTGCTGCGTAACTTGTGATGGACCGCCGTAGGTAACCTGGGTGGTAAAAGACAATGTAAGGCATGGCCGATGCCACGAGCATGTAGACACGAATGTCAAATTTTCGGCCATTGAGGAGCAGAGGCTTCTTGATGTAGTCTTGAATAATGTACTTGTTGTCCACGCCCTCTTTGGCCTTTTTGCAGGCTCGAAGACTCTCGAACTCGGAATGGTCCTGATGCAGCGAAATGCCTACACCACCCTGACCAAGAATCGGTTTTTTAATCCACATTTGCTTGGGATGTGAGTCGGCAAACGCGAAAAAGTTGCGGCACTCCTTGGGTTTGTGCATTGTGTACTGGGCAGGCTGCAGACGCAGCGAATTGTAGTCGCAACCGAACTGCTCGGAGAAGTTGCGCTTCACCTCGAGCTGTTTGGCCTTGTTTCCACTGATAGCGTCTCCGCCATCGAGGGCGCTCACATAGTTCTCGCCCTCGCTTTGCCACATAATCTTATCAAAGTTGTCCTTGTCGTCGCGCTTGAGTCGGTTCAACGCCGTCGTGTCGGTCATGAAGAAACTTGCCTCGAAGACGTCATACTTTTTGTAGTAGCGACGATTCCACAGATCTTCCATGGCTTGACCACGGCATCGGCCCTTGTCAAAGCGAAGACACACATAGGAGCGCTTCACAAAGCCAAACTGATTCTCGGACTGGAATGGGTTGTCGACTTGGACGGGGATAAATGGTTTCCGGCAAATGCTTGCGTGGACACTACGTTGCTCCGCGCTGAGACTGCGTCGCACGGCGTCATGCGCGCGAAGCTGCCATGGTTGAGGTGATCTTAGCTCCTCGCTGGTGACGAGGGCGTCATGTTCGGACCAAACGTCTGCGGAGATGGTCTCCACGGAGCCGCTCACGCGTACTCTTCGCGCGTGCGAGTGTCGGACGCGCGTCCCGATCTTGTAGATGAGGCCTGCCACCAAGGCCCAGATGAAAAGGTGCACAAAGGGCGCGCTCCCGATGCCGCCGCCACCGCCTGCGCCGCCGGCCTTCTTCTTGTCGTCGTCGTCGTCGTCGACGACGTCCATGTTGTGGTCGTCCGCATGCTGTTTTTTGGACGCGGCAAACCCTGCTGCGCCGCGCGCCGCGTAGCCTCCGCGCGCGGTCAGCCCGCCCCCGGGAGGCGCACCTCCGCGTCCGCCGATCATCCTCGCCCGCGCGAAGGCCTGCCGCTTCGACGATGGATTGCTTTGATGGCCTCTTGTCTTGGAGCCGACGGCTCATCCATCACCTCTCCCATTATAGATAGTATGATGATGCGAGACTCGGACCAAGCGAGGACTCGGAAGGAGGAGATGGGACGAGTTCGAGGGCGCAAAGGAGGACTGCTCCGAAATGAGATGGACGCGACCGTGCTCTGCACTCCCCCCTCAGCCTGCCGTGCTACGCTGGCCTGCAAGAACGAAGATCGATTTGAGGAATGGCAAGAAGGCGGGGAAGAGCGATGGGCGGGCTTTGTTTGATGTGTCTCTTTGTCTCCGATAAGGATGATGGGTGAGTGAGTTTGTTCGAAAATGGACAAAGCACGTTGTGGCGTAGGCCTATACAGCACATTTTTCGCCATAGTTATTTTCAGATGCTCGTGACAAATCATCAAAAACAACAAAGAAAGAACAAGAGCGGGCGCGTCCCCTGCATACTTGGTCACGCTCGAAATCAACTGCAACGCAAGAGGCACCATCATTCATTGTTCGGGCGCAACGGTTCCCATGGACCGTTCAAGCCTCGCAGATTCTCTGTGCCGCGACAATCGCAATGTCGTCGTCCACTCGCTGAGGCCCCGAGAGCTCTGCTCGGTGTGTGCTCCACGCGAAAGAAGGGGGGATGATTTCTCACAGAAGCGTGAAGAGGTGTCCCTCGATGCCCGCGCAACGATGCGGAGTCTGTCTCCACCGTGCGCTCCATGGCCCTCCTCGCCTTCTCTGCGGCTATACATGCGCGCTCTTTCCGGCCGCTGTTGTCAGCCAGCTGCAGCTGCAGCTGCAGCTGCAGCTTCTTCCCTCGCGCTCGTCTGTCGGAGAGCGTCGCAGCCGCCGTGCGTCCAAGGCTGCTCTGCTGAACCCGCGACATCGTCACGATCGCTAAGTTACTTACTGTTGGTAGGCCACTTCTATGACGGACGCTCTGCGCGGAGTCATTCATGGCCGGGTCAACGATCTCCGCCGCGCCAGTGGCCCCGGTCCGGGAGCCCGCGACGCCGGCGCTCGCGAGAGAGAAGGCAAGCGCGGGTCGCCTGCAGGCGTCGGCAGGAGTGCGTCTCGGCTGCCCGTCGATACTTGCTCTCTTGCCGGGCTGCCGGGCTGGGCGGAGGAAGAGACCTCTTCACTCGAAACGCGCAAGTTGAAACGCGCAAGTAAGTTGCGGTCGCAGTCGCGGCCGCACCGATCATCGAGGTTTGTTTGGGGCCTCAGGCCCAGGCTGCGCCCGCGCGGCGCGACACGTCGACCGCGCGGGGGGGCGTCCCGAGGAGGGCAGGGGGAGGAGGCACGAGGACGGGAGACGGACGGGTGGAGGGAGGCCCAGAGCCACTGACTTCTTCAAGCTGCAGCTGGTTGGACGAAGGGCGCGCGTTTCGCTCGAAGACTGGCAGGCCGGCTGCACGTGCGCGCGCACGTGCATTGCTCGCTCGCAGCACGTGCAGGCTGACCGAGCCAAGCCCAAGACAAGGCAACTCACGTCAACTCAAGTCAAGCCGAGCGCACCGCACCGGGCCGGGCCGAGCCGAGCCGAGCCACAGCCTGGCAGAGCCTCCCCCCTCGCCCCGCTTTCCGCACGTCGCGTCGCGTCGCGTCTGGTTCGCTCGGCGCGGGCTCCGTGGTTGCTCTCGCTTCATTCTTCCCTCGCGACTCCATCCATCCATCCATCCATCCATCCATCGATCCCGCTCACCAAGATCTGCCGCGGCTCCCGGCCCGCGGAGGCGCCTCTCCTCTCCGCGCGGCGCGCGCCAGGACCAGCGCAGCGCAGCAGCGCAGCGCGGCGCGGCGCGGCGCGGCGCAGCGCAGAGTATCCCTGGCGCAGAGCACAATACCTTCGCGGCGCGGTCGGGCGCGGCGCGCTTCTCGCCCCGGGGAGGAGGGAGACCCCTAACCGAGGCGGGCGCGGCGGGCGCGGCGGGCGAGGCGAGGCGAGGCGAGGCGAGGCCCTCTCTCTGCGCGCGGCGCGGCGCGGCGGGCGGGACGATGCAGCGCGTGCTGAGCGGCGTGGAGGAGATGCCGGTCTTCGACCGCGAGGGCAGCGCGGAGAGCCTGGGCAGCGCGCCGAGCAGGGGCGCGAGGAGCGGCGGCGATGAGGGGGGCGACGCGGAGGGAAACGACTTCGTGAAGACCGCGCGCGAGGACGGGCTCCGGCTGCGCAACGACGTCCGCGACGCCAACGCGCTGCTGCCGCCCAGGAAGTACCGCTTCGTGGGCCTCTTCGAGGACGTGACGATCCGGGAGATCACGCGGGCTCCGGACGGCCAACGACAAGAAAACTACCAGCCTCCGTGCGTGAGCGGCTGTATTTTCCTCATGCACAACGCGATCATCATCGCCGGCGCGCGAGAGGACATCGACGAGTCCGAAGATGGCTGGGTACCGGGTCTCGTCGACACAGAACACATGCAACATCGCTTTCATGCGGGCGTCGAGTCCGCCGCATATCCAGACGAGGAGCTCGGCGAGGACGGCGAGTTCTTTGTCAAACATCTCGGACAGGAAACGACACAGGCGATCGACAATTCTGACCGCGGCGTCGTGGCCTCGATGCGACTCTCAAGGCTCAGACGCAGTGCGCGTCCCAAAGTCCTTACCGGTCAAGACGACCAGAAATCGAGTCTTGATGAGGCAGGCATTCAGCAGCAGCAGCAGCAGCACGAGGACGCAGATGACGATGATGTCGACGAAAGCGAAGACGACGATGGTCACGTTCACGATGTTGACGACGAAGCATCCATGCAACTCTTGTACATGCTCAAGCTTGACAGGGTCAAGCTAGGATCAAGCCCAGCTTCGAGTTCAACGGTCCGCTTTCGCTACGCTCTCCGCACCAGTGCCCAAAGCAAGTCCACGGGCCGCGTGCGCTTTTCGACACACATCTTCTCCGTCGAACTCGGGTTCGTGACACCTCGCCACTGCGCAGAGTTTCGTCGGCAGATCGTACTCAGCAAGGTCAAGGCGAATGTGGAAGCAGATTTTGACCAGCAAAAAAAGTCTGCAGCCTCGTCGGGCGCCGCAAAAAAGGTTCGAAGGTGGAACCGTGAGAAGATGCATCGGCCAAGTCGACCGCAGCCTCACTTTTCGGGAATCGCCATGCCCCCACGAAGTAACATAAGTAACGCGCGGCGACTTTCCTTGTTGCGCCTTACCGCAGCACTACCGCGTGCCAATCGCCCTGGTGCCAATCGCCCTGGTCTTAATGGTTCTTTCGTCGGCCCTCCAGGCGCTCAAAGAGAAAGACGCGACAGTATGGCGAGGCGAGGTTTCCCGCAACGATTTGGAACACCCCCAAATTAATGAAAAGACGTCACTCCTCTTCTGTCCACTGGAGCTACTCATTTCTTTTCACATGTCGTACTTCTTCTTCTCCTCCTCCTTCTTCGTCAACCTTTTCTTTCCGTTTTTATTTGTACGATCGATCACGAGACCCATCCCTTCTTCAAGCAAATATGATAATTACTTTTCATCAACATGAATGTTTCGTTGTTTTATTTTATATCACTTATAATGTTTCTCTCCGGCCACGTAAAACGACAACGCAAAAGTCGAATTCAATAAATGAGGTCCTACAAATCGTACTTTGAAATTCTGCATTTTACTTTTCCCGAAACAATCATGTGGCAATCCCGACATTTGATCTCATGGAAAGAAGTCGTCTCGTTCGCAGGAAAAGCAAGATAAAGTTATTGACAGTGATTGAAATTCTGCGGACACTCGCAGGAGGAGGTTAGAAAACCCCGCGGGAACCATTGAATTGAGTGGCGAGAGTCTTCAGATTGACCCAAAGTCAAATAAGTACGAATACATCCGGGTATAAAAAGGCACAAACCGTTCATCTTCACCTATTCGGATCACGTCGAAATGGAAACTGGCTTTTTTCTCTCCTTTCTTTCTGATCTGGCTCGAGTAAGCTACAAAACCCACCCGAAGTGCATTGTTTCATTGGTTTTATCCTATTCCTGCCTGTACCATGAAGAGTTCGACCGGCGTGGCGACAAGTAAAACTTTCAGTTTTTCAGTTGAGATGCTCAAGATGCGACCGCCACATCTCACAAAGAAAAACGTACGCTGTTGTTTCTCTTTCTTGCCTTGGGCCTCTTTTTAGAAAAAGCAGTGCAAAGATATTGATTGTTCTGTTTTCATTTTTTAAAAGTCCTCCTTCGTCGTCTCATCTTGTCTCGTTTTCGAAAAAAAGCGCGGAACCAAACAACTACGCTCATCTTGGATCTAGGAAAGAGAAGAGCGGCGACGTGTTGACGCGCGGCGATTATGTAGCCTGCGGGCAAGAGCTTCGTCTTCTTCAATGCTCGGAACCTTGCCTGAGCCTTGATGCCCATTCTCTTCCGCATCGGTATCGGGGTCGCTGTCCTTGTTATTCTTATCTCTCGATCTCGAACCAGCGCTTGACCTCCGCTTGACCTTGGTCTTTGCTCCCTCGGCGCTAAATCCTTTACCGTTCGGAGCGTCCCCAGTTTCGCTTCCGCTACCGGCTTCTCCATCAGAATCATCCTGTTGAGATGCTTTGGATGCCGCCTTCTTCGCGGTGCTCTTTCTCGACGATTTTTTGCTCGCTGAACCTCGCTTGCCAGAAGACGAATTTTTTCCTTCTTCGTACTCTTCATCCTCGTCATCGTCATCGTCATCAGCCTCCTCCTCGTCCTCACCTTCATCAGCGGCTGAACCATCGTCTCCAGCGCCATGCGACTTCCCGTTGGCGTTCTTCGAAGCACCACCTTCCTTTTTCGTTGCCGTGGTACTGTTCGACTCCTTGCCGTTTTCCTTGGGGCTGTCCTGCATGTCCGCATCTTCATCATCATCATCATCGCCGTCGTCATCATCGTCTTCCTCAGCCTTGACGGCAGCCGCGAGAGCCTCCGCAGCAGCTGCTGCACTTCGTCGACGAGACGAAGACGCGCGTCTGCGAAGGCTTGCACGACGCGTAACCCTGCGCGAACGACCACGTCCATAGTTGCTGTCGTTGTCCTCGTCCTCGTCGACATCAAGATCATCATCGAGGCCCAGTTCCTCGTCGCCCACCATGCTTCCATCCTCACGCAAACGTTCCTCTTTCGCCTTCTTCCGGGCAAGATACTTGAACTGCGTATTCGCCTCGGGATTGATGGGCTGTTTCGGAAGCTCTGGGTACTCGCTGAGATCAAGCGACTTCTTCTGGTAATGCTGCGAGTAGTGAGCAATGCACAGAGTCTGCGAGCCCCAAGGTCCACGCGACCACGATGACGTCTCCGTGGCACCGCAGTAGCGGCACCAAGGCTTGCCTTCTTCGTCAAGCTTTTCGTACGTGGAAGGATCAAGAATCTCGACCTTGACCTCTTGGTTCTTGCGCGCAGGACGAGCCCGGCTCGAAGTGCTTCCCGAAGCGCTCGCAGCGCTCGAGTCGCGCGATCGCTTCGCCTTCTTGGCGGAGCGCTGCCGCTTTGTCCCGCCCTCGGAACGGCGCCGCTTGCGCTCGGCCGTCTCCTCCTGCTGACGCTTCTCCTTCTGTGCCTTCTTCACGCGGCGCGCTTCGTCCACATCGACAATGGGAACCTGGCTAGGGTCTGCGTAAAAGTACTTTTTGTAAGCCTTGTGGATCTGATGTCCGCACGAAGACGTCTCACGAAGTTCGAGCTTTCGACGGATCGACTGCCACAGCCGCTCCACCACTACCTTTTCGTAGCCACCAAAGTCGTCGACCGTTTGGCGCAGAATCTCCGGGTCAATCCACTTGCCCTGGATAATGAGCATCTCCACCTTGCGGCCATCAACGTCAGCCCATCGGCGAGGCTTCTTGTTGTTCGAAGATGAGCCTCCTCCCGTGTAGTCGTCGTCATTGGCGTCATCATCGCCGCCATCATCAAAAGAAACCTTCTCCGGACCACCCTGTGCGGGAGACGGCTCGTCGCTGCCAGGGAGTCTCTCGCCATCGAAAAAGGTCTTGATCTTGCTCACGTCGTAGTTGCGGCGCGAGGGACGCTCAATTTGCTTCACAAACTGGTTGGCGGCAGCCTGTTCACGATCCGAAAAGGTGCGCTTCATGGTTACGATCATTTGCAGACAGTTTACCACGTCCTGCTCATAGTCTGGGGTTGGGTTGCCACGCAGCTTTTCCTCAATAACTTGGTGCCCCACCACACGAAGCTCGGTGAAAAATGCCTGCTTCTTCTCCTCTGTCTCGTACGCCGAGCCATCCGTGAGACGAGCCACCATCGTGCCACGCGGATCCTCACCGAGAACCTTGGTCCAGAACTTGGGGTCCTGGACGTCAATTTCCTGGTCAGTTCCGGCGGCCACAAAAGACGCCTTGGAAAAGGAAAAGCCGCCAGTATTGTCTGCGTCCGCGGCGCGATCCCAGTTCACCTTACGACTGTCCTTGAGCAAGTCGTCAATGTTTGCCTCCGAGTAGGCCTTTTGCTTTTTGGCCGCCTCCTCGTCATCCTCCAAAAGACGATAGGCACCGTACTTGAGAAGTTCCTCAATTTCCTCCTTGGAGGCCGGTTCGGCCACAGCGCTCGAGCCCTGACGACCCAGCACGGCCTGTTCGAGTCCGAGCTTCTTCGCAGCGCGATCAAAGAGGTGAGCCTCGTAGGTAAGCCGCGTCACAAATCGATACACGTTGACAGACTTTTTCTGCCCGATGCGATGGCAACGTGCCATGGCCTGCAGATCGTTTTGCGGGTTCCAATCGCTGTCAAAAATGATCACCGTGTCGGCCGCGGTCAGATTGATACCTACACCACCGGCACGAGTGGACAGCAAAAAGACAAAGCTCTTGGCGACGGGGTCACAGAATCGGTCAATGGCCTTTTGACGCGCGTTGCCCGAAACATTGCCATCGATGCGCTCCACAGGGTAGGCCCGCCGAGGGTGCGCACAGTAATCGGAAATGATATCGAGCATCATCTTGAACTGAGAAAAGATGAGCACCTTGCGATCCTCCTTGCGCAGCTTGGCCAGCAGCTTGTCGAGAAGCACCATCTTGCCGCTCGCGTTGATCATGTGCACGAGCCACTCTTCCGAATCGTACTTGACGTCCGTGGTGAGGGCTTCGCGCTGCTCGACACCAGAGATTAAAAAGGGATGATTGCAACACTTGCGCAGTTCCATTTCAATACTGATGAGCTGGGGCGAAACGCCGCGACTCGACGTCACCACACCAGGACCGCCACCGAGAAACTCGCGATTACGCTCAAAGATGGCGCGGTAGTACTTCTTTTGCAACGTCGTCAGCTCCACGTCAATGACGGTCTCCTCCTTGGCAGGGATGTCCTTTTCCACGTGCTCCTTGAGGCGACGGAGCATAAAAGGTTTGACGCGTGCCTGCAAGGCCTGGACCTGCTCGGCATTCTGCATGTCACCAAAGTGCTCGAGGAAGTCCGCCTTGTCCGGGAACTCGCGCGGTTCGATAAAGTTCAAGAGTGCCCAGAGCTCACCCACGTTGTTTTGCAAGGGCGTTCCCGTAAGAATAACGCGCACGTCCGCGCGAATGTACTCTGCAAAGGTTTGCGCAAGTTTGCTCTTTTTCGACTTGAGGCGATGACCTTCGTCCACGATGACGCCAGCCCACTTGATGTCGGCGAACTCGGCCCCGTCTGCACTAAGTGCTTCGTACGAAGTAACCATGACGTCAAACTTGTACAGACCCGGGACCACCTTGGCCTGGCCGGTCTTCGAATTCTTGCGCCAATAGTAGAACTCGTGCTCGCGAATGAGCGCCCGGGCCTGCTGACCCGTGATTCGCCGGTTTCCTCCATCATGGTACACGACGCAGTTCAGGTCCGTCCAGCGCTCGAATTCGTTGCGCCAGTGGCCAAGTGTGGACAGCGGGGCAACGACGAGAGAAGGCCGGTTCGGCGGGTTGCCGTGCAGCTTAAGGTGGCGCACAAAAGAGACGGTCTGGCAGGTTTTACCGAGACCCATCTCATCCGCTAGCAAGGAGCCGCGTTTGTTGGCATAGTTGAAGGCGAGCCAGTTGAGGCCCTCGAGCTGGTAGGACCGAAGCTTGAGGCCGTCCTTGAACGAGGGCGACTCCGTGTACTTGAAGAAGCGCGACCCCGAGGCCGAGGTAGCCATGCTCCCTTCTGCTGCGTTGGCGACGGCCGCCGAGTCGACTTCCTCATTTTGCTGCATCTGCGTGCGCCAGTGCTCGTGGCGCTGCTGAAGTTGCTGATCCTGCGCTTCGAGCTGCGAATTCATGTGGCGAATGTGCTGCTTTTGCTGCATATGCAGCGCGCGCTGCTGCTCCGCGTGCTGCTGATTGAGCTGCTCAATCACTCCGTGATGCGTCTGCTGCACGTGCTGCACATAGGCAGAGAAGTTGGGAAAGTTGCCGTAGGCAGCGTCTCCCTTGGCGAGGTTGGGATCATTTTGCTGCTGGTACTGAAACTGTGCGATCTGTTGGCGGTGGCGCTCGCGCACGGCGTTTAGTTCATGCTCCTGGCGTTGACGCAATGCCTGGTCCTGACGCTGCAGGTGTTCTTGGACGCGGTGGCGGTGGAGGTTTTGCTGTTGCGCAAGGACCTGACGTTCCGTGGTAATTTTGGACTCGATGCTCGTGTTTTGTATTGCCTGACGCTTGACGGCGGGGATCTTGGACCTGCGATGATAGGCCGCGATGGCCTGGTCATCGAGAATGTCCGAGGCGTTTTCCCACGTGGCATCGGCGTAGCTCATGTTTTTCCATTTGACCAGATACATGGGTCCGGCAGCCTTGTCATCGTCTTTGTTCGCTTGGTTCTCCTGCCCAGCCTTGAGTGTCGCAAACTTCTTCTCAAAGAGGTCGGAGAGACGCTCGCAGCAGTCGCGGACAAAGAGCTCTGGATTTGTGTTGTAGATGCGGCAGTTGGCAAAGACAAGGCGCACGTCCGCGGCGAATTGGTCAACGTTTTCGTAGACGCGACCGCCCATAAGTCGCTGGCGGATCGTGCCAAAGTCCATGGGCCGCGAGATCATGTCGTAGTAGCCCGGAGCCCCGTCGCGCTCCTCGTCGACGGGCTCCATAAAGTACACGGAGAGCTTGACGCCCTTGTACCGGTGGTTGATGAGTTTAGAGAGGATCTGAGTGGCCTCGCGCACCCAGGATGGCGTCCGCTTGCGCTGCGTGCCGGGCTCCTCCTGGGCCTCGTCGAGAATGCGGTCGACCTCGACATAGCTGGGATCAAAATACTCGGTATCCTCGCGGCCGCGAGCCACGGCACTGGCCTCGTGCTGCTCGGGAGGCAGCGCGTTGACGTACCTTTTGAGACGCTGTGATCCATTCACGTCCTGGTCAATGAGGTCGGGGCTGACCCACTCGACG
Organism: Aurantiochytrium sp. KH105; assembly: GCA_003116975.1. Lineage (NCBI taxonomy): Eukaryota > Bigyra > Thraustochytrida > Thraustochytriidae > Aurantiochytrium > Aurantiochytrium sp. KH105. Next base: position 364,079 of record BGKB01000039.1, read on the forward strand.
TGCAGGTATGACTTGCCGCGCCATTTGACGAGGAATTCAAACTTGTCCTGCTCGCGCCTGCGCTTCTCGTCTTCTTCCTCGAGGAGCTCGCGGCGTGTTTTCTTTTTCTTTGGGGTCTCGACGCTTTCCAGGAGCGCACCGGAAGGTTTGTCGCCGTCCTCGTCACCGCTGGCCGGGGCCTCCTCTTGCTCTGGGTCGTAGTCGGCGCGGAGTCGGCGACCGAGGATGTTCTCGATGAGGGGTTCTTCGCGTTCGCGGGGAGCTGCGGCATCCTCGCGATCCATTTCCTCGAAGAATGCCTCGTGTTCGCCCATGAGTTTGTCTTCTGCGAGGGACTTTTTCTTTTTCCGCGCCGAGGTGCCCCCGCGGCCGTTGTAGTCGTCGTCGTCATCTCGCATTGCACTGGTTGCAGGGGGGAGACCTGGAGGCCTCGTCGGCCTCGGTGCTGTCCTCGCGGTATTTGCCACGGGCATGTGCATATGCTGCATGTGCTGCATGTGCTGCTGCTGCATGTGCTGCTGCTGCTGCGAATATCCGCCCTGCATCACGGCCCCATGCCCTGCATGGTGTCCGTGCTGCTGGCCTGCCGCGTACTGCTGTCCATACTGCTGCTGGTGCTGCTGCTGCGGCACGTGCCCGGTCCCATATCCTGCGCCGCTTTGCGAGCCTTGGAGCTGCTGCTGCTGCTGCTGCTGCTGCAGCTGCTGCTGCTGTTGCTGCTGCTGCTGTTGCTGCTGAAGAAGCAGCTGTTGCCGCTGCTGCTCCGCGAGCGCGCGTTGGTCCTGCTGCGGCACAAAGTGCGCCGCCGCCGCCGCCGCCGCGAGCGCGCCTCCTGCCGCCGCCGCCGCCTCCTCCGCCGCGCCGCCGCCGGGCTCCTGCCTGCCGCCGACGCCCTCCAGCCCGCCCAGCGCATCGAGGTCCATCGCGCCCTCGCGCGCGCGGGCTCCCGCGCGCTCCTCCTCCTCCTCGCGCGCCGCCCGCCCTCCCTCCTCCCTCCCTCCCTCGCTCGCTCGCGCCCGCGCACGCCGCGGCGCCCTCGCCCTCCGCTCGCCTCTGCCGCCCGGCCTGAGCCGGCGCCTGCCGCCGAGCTGCTGCTGCTGCTGCTGCTGCTGCTGTGCTGCTGTGCTGCCGCGCGCGTCGCCGCCTGCCTCCCCGCCGCTGCTTTCCTTTCTTTGCCGCTCCGCCCGCTCTGCCTGCCGCCTTCCCTGCCTGCCTGTCCTTTCTGCTTGTCTCGCCTTCTCGCCTTGGCCTCGCCTTCTCGCCTTGGCCTCGACTCCACTCTCCCTGCCTGCCTGCCCGCCCGCCTGCGTCCGCTTCTTGGCCAGTGGCCGGCCACTGCGGCTGCGGGAGCGGGCTGGGTTTTTCCCCTGGCTGGCGCGCCCTGTGTGGGCCGGCCGCGGCAAGTGGGCTATGCGCGCCGCCAAGGGCGGGCTGGCGCCAGAGCGGACTTGGGCGCACAGGTCGAACTGCCGCCGCGGCGAGCACTGGCCGCGCGGGGAGGGGGCTGTGGGACGTGGAGCGGGCAGAGCGAGCGTGAAGAGGGAAGGAGGACAGCTGGCTGGGAGGGCACAGAGGCGAGAACACGACCCGCAGCTGTGAGGGGGAGGTCGAAGAGGAGAGGTGAGTGGGGCGGAAGAGGGGAGAGGGACGCAGAGACGGGAGGGGAAAAAATGGAGAGAGGGAGCGTGGAGCCGCGTGTGGGAGATACGACGTCAGTGGTAGGTGGGCGAACGTGGCAGTTAGGTTGCAAGCTACGTCGACCGCAAGCTCAAGCTGGCACCCTTGCAGCCAACATCATCGACCACGCAACGCCGCGTAGGCGACTCTTCCTTCCTTCCTTCCCTCCTTCCTTCGTTCCTTCATCTCCTTTTTCTTTTCTGGGTGGTATAATAATATACACCAACCTCACACAAATCAAGCACCTGTAGTAGCCAGCCAGCTGTAGCCAGAAACGAAGTGGAGCGCTCTCAGATTGTATCTTATGTCGTAGGCTGGCTCGTGAAGGATCCCGAAGACTGGCGAGATCGCGTGGTGACTGAGATGGACAATGTATGTATGAAAGCGAGACGGCAGAGGCGGCGGGTTGCGGATACAAATAGGGTATATAGGGACAATAATTGTACTAATTGTCAGCGCCAGAAAGCATATGCGCACTCGTGCGCGCGCGCAATTTGACAAGGCAAATTTGTTGAAGACACGAGAAAGAGATTCATCAAGGCCCATGAGTGTTGCTGGAATTGAAAGTGAGATATCTCGCGCGTGCACCACCAGAAATGAGTGAAAACGCAAGCCTCGTTTTCGTCCGCTCTCCAAAACACAACGTCGATGTTCGCGCACATCCCGCATGTGGGAGCGCACCACATCGGGACCCCGACTGTCTCCAGCAATCGCTTCGCAGCAAAACAAGAGGCGAGTCGAGGCGCGGTACGGCGCGGCGTGGAGGCTAGCTGGCTCACGCAAGGTCTCCTTGACCGTGACGTAGCGCGAAGAAAACTCTGCGAGCCGTGAGGCAGCGGAGCGAAGACAGGACCAGAGACGCCACCTTGTTGTCACATAGTATATTCTGACAGCTGAAGAAACTCTGGGCTGACGCATAGAGTCGCCTGCGCAAGCCGACAAGGGTGCTTGCTATCCCTCCCAAGGTAATCAAGTTTTTGGGGGCTTGCCTTCGACGAAGGACGCGGCCCAGGGCTATCGACGCCCAGCAACAAGTCTGGCCTTCCAGTCTGACAAGCCAAGGCAAGCTATCAAGCAAAGCAGGTTTGCTCTTTTCCAACGTCAAACGCAAGAGAGCGTTGCTCAATTGATCGCTATCACCTGCTCGGTATGAGTTCCACCGACGACGAAGACGCGCCATTGACACCACGTGCATGCCATGACTCTCGCTCAAAGCCAAAATCAGAGATCGGCATCCGATATATTGCGACCGGCGCCGTCACCATCGCGGCAGCTCTTCTCGTCTTCTTCGCTATTGTCTCCGAACTTCCGCAGCAACTTCAAAGCACGCCACTCTTGCAGATTCAGGTCCAGCCATCAATTGGCTCTGCAGAGCAAGCCGTAAAGCCTGCAAACCAAGATCTTTCATCGTCTTTTTCCGACGAAAGTGTGGAACATACGGCACTCTCGTTTCGAGATGACGTTGACGTCGAGGTGCTCCAAGGGAATGAGCCATGTCAAACCGCGACAAAAGCGCTCTTGGACACTTTTATGAACACATTAAACCCTCAAGACCCAGGCCCCCTCCTCGTCGGAGGCATTGGGGACAGCGGCACCCGTGGTGCACAGCAGCTATTGAGCAAGATCGGTGTGGATATGGGCCACTATAGGTTTCCTGGCATCCCAGATTCGGTGTTTTTCACCTACGACTCGCTGCTCTATATGAGCGAGTTCGACGTGCAAACGTGCGAGAACGGCAACGCGCGCCGCCTCGTGAAAACCCGTCACGTGTATGGCAAGGCTATTCAGGTTGCGCATACCGTGGGGTATTCGCGAGATCAAGTCGACAACGATGTATGGCTTCGTGGCATGCAGCTGGTCTTGAATATGACAATTGAAATGCAACATCTTGCGCGGCATGATGTAGTCCATGACCCTGAAATTCTTCCTGCGCTCTTGTTTGGCTTCAAACACCCTCGCACATCTCTTATGCTCCCGATCTTCAAGGCTGCGTTAGGTCGCCAGTTTAGGTTCGTCCATATCCTTCGCGACGGACGCGACGTGGCCAATGGCTCGAATCAGCAAATGTTCAATGGGCTTTGTCAAATGTACTTTGGTCGCACGTGTCGCAGGTCCCTTAAGGACCGCCTCGTGTTTTGGGCCACCATGAATGTCGATGTGGCGCATTGGGCTGCGACGCATTTGCATGAGAATCAGTACCACGTTCTGCGTACAGAAGATCTTATTGACTCGCATTTGTCATGCTTTAAATCGCTCGCAATGTTTGTCGGCGTCAATGACGCCATTTTTGAGGAGCGTGTCACGCCGAGCTTTGTACATGACAACTTTCACTCTCACGCATATTCGTACTCGGGTCGCAAATGGACCCACGAACAATCTGTCAAGTTCACAGAGGCTGCGGCTGCCATTCCCGTCGTCAGGCAGGCGATGCAACTTTTTGGCTACGATTTGCGTCCTGATCAGCCATGGTCACGCCTAAACTCATGCACTGAGCTCACTGCAGACTTTCGCGCACGCGCCGCAGAAGCGGACCCTTTCAACCCGCCTCTCTGATCACAAAGACTCCCTCCCGCCTTGCTCGTTGAAGGCCCTATCGTTGTAGAACCTTTGTATACTAGTATATACCAGATTGAAAATTCATCTCTTGCTTCGCTGGTGGGAGGTTAACGGGGAAGGGCTCTCGTCGCCTGTCGCATGGCATCTTTGAGGTTTTCTGACTGCTTCTGTCACCAGGCTGATGTGGCCGCCAAATCGATCGGTTTGCACGTTTTACTTCGACAAAGGCCCAGCTTGATCATCAATGCGTGCGACTTGAAGTCGCGCTTGGTATCTTCACGCAGACAGACGCTCGTGAGCGGAAAGGCTTGGCAGCGAGGGGCCAGGTGTTTGGGACGGGAAGGGGGGAGAGAAGAAAAGGGTGCTGACGCCCATAGAGCGTGGCGCGAACGGCATCAAAGTCTTGTTCGACTTTAGCGGCGTTTGCGCAGGTAGCAAAGGCCCACGAGCGACCGACCATGCTCAAGCGCTTCAACTTCTTCGTCACCGAAGAGACGCGCCTCGATCATGAGGCGTCAGGGAGCGGCGCAGACAAGAGCAAGAATGAGATCGGGACGCTAACGCGTGCCGCTGGCGGTGCTAGTAGATTTCTTCTCGTGGCCAATAACCAAGGCAAGATCCTGGCGGTGAACCGCAAAATGCACGTCGCAGGCCAGGTGGCTGCTCACACACGACAAGTCGACATCCTCAAGCAGCTGTCCTCGCGACCTCTGGCCATCACGATTGGCGATGGTCCCATTGCCAAGAACAGCAAGGAGTCTACGGGAGGAAAATCGCTCGCAAGCGACGCCACAACGCTGGATATCACCGTCAAGTTTTGGAGCATTGCAGCCGACACCAGCGTAGACCATGAAACATTACAAGCCGAGGAACGCGCTGATTTATCGCTCGTCCGATCCTTCAAACTGGGCGCGGTGCTTGCTCGGGAGAGGAGTCGGCCTCGCTGGGCCGTGTCAGATCCAGCCCAAATGGGCGCCAACTTTGCTTGGCCCCGCCTCACTTGTGCCGAAGTCACCGAGGACCTGACCCAGATGGCGCTTGGTTTTTCTGATGGTCATGTTGTGCTCATTCGCTCCGATCCGCACGGCGCCGGCCCGCTCCTTTCCAATTTGGTCGAACTCGCAACCTCCCGCGGCCACACCAGCGCCGGAAGCGCGAGTACGGACGCCAAGCATTCATTGCTACACGAACGCGGGCATTTGTACACCACCATTCAGACCGCTGCCGACGCCTCGTCCATGCCCGCGGTGACAGGTCTTGGCTTTTGCCGCACCGACGCAGACGGCTTGCACCTGTGGGTCGCTACGGAACGTAACTTGCGCGCATACAAGACGAACGCGACGCAGGCCGGGGCATCAGGAGCTGCAAGACGTAGCTCTTTTTCCGGCAAGAACGCTCGTCTCGGGGAAGTTGAGCCTGGGCCCGAGCTCGACGCCGACGGCTGCGCTCTCAACTGTTGCTGCCTTGCCTACCCACTTCCCCCGGCCCCGACGATTGGCGCCCAGGTCTCCTTCCTTTCTCTTCCTCTTGACGCGGAGCCTGGTGCACTTGATGCGGAAGACCGTGCGGCGCTCAATGAAGACGCTACGCGTCGTCAGACCGAATTCGTTATTGCAAAGGGTGATCACGTCGAGTTCTTCTCGCATGAAGATCCCCGCGCAGTATATGCCGTTGCGGGGCAAAAACGTTTGCTCACATGGTTTCGAAACTGCCTCGTCGTCGTGACACATGGCAAACCAGGGCTCGCGTCGACACAGCGTGCAACTCCAGCTGCCGATTCAAGCGCCCCTCCTGATGTTGTCCACCTTTACGACTTTCGCAACAAGTTTATCGCGGCCAGTCTCACGCTGCGGGGCAGTGAGAGCGGCCACGTTCTCGCGGTCACAAATCAGTGGAACAGGCTCGTCGTGCTCACGACGACGCGTCGCGCCTACATGCTCAAAGAAAAGGACACACAAACCAAACTCGACGATCTCCTGCGTCGAAATCTCTACGCTACTGCACTTTCGCTGGCTCGTTCCTCCGGAGTGGATGATGCGCAAGTGATGGATATTCACCGCATGTACGGTGACCATCTCTATGCCAAGGGAAGCTTTGACGACAGCATTGTCCAATACTGTCAGACCATTGGTCGTCTCGAGCCATCGTACGTGATTCGCCGCTTTCTCGACTCGCAGCGTCTCGAGAATCTCATCTCGTACTTGGAGGCGCTGCACACAAGTACTGTCCAGGCCCCCACTGGAGACCACACCACTTTGCTTTTGAATTGCTACACAAAACAAAAAATGGAGGACAAGCTCGAAAAGTTCGTCTCGAACCAAGCCATCACAGCTGCTATTGATGTGCATGCTGCAGTCGCGGTACTTCGTACTGCGCGGTACTTCGACCTAGCCATTCAACTTGCCAAGGAACACGCGGAACACGCGCTCTGTTTGCGCATCTTACTCGAAGAGACGGACCAGCACGAGCAAGCTCTCGCATACTTGCGCGACCTGCCCGTAAAGATCGCGAATTCGCACCTTCAGGCATACGGCAAGTCGCTCATGCGCAAGCTCCCAGATGCAACCACCGCGGCGATCCAACAAATGTGCTGCTCTCCTCAGGAGTGGGGGGCGGGCTCAGCCTCTTCGGAAAGTCCGACCTCACGCGCAGTGCAAGCAGAAGCCCCGCATCCTGAGGAGTTCATCCACATCTTTGTTGACCATCGCGAGCACCTTGGTCGCTTTTTAGAAGCCGTCGTCGACCAAGACGGTGGCCGAACCGCAACACCAGCCATCTGGAATACCTACCTTGAGCTCTTGCTTGCTCCGGGCGACGGTGGCGCGAAGCGAAGCGAAACGGCGGAGCAGCAGGCCATGAGTGTGCTCAAGAACTCATCGGCCTCCTATGACCCGCATCACGCCCTAGTGCTGGTGCAGTCAGCTGGCTTCCAGCGCGGGCTCCTCTACCTGTACGAGCGTCTACAAATGTATCATATGCTGATTCGCCACTACATGAAGGTTGGAGACAGCGCGGCAATTCTCGCAAATTGCAAAGCCTATGGGGCGAAAGATCCCAACCTCTGGGTTCAGGTACTCAAACATTTTGCTGCGCAGTACGAGGCTCCAGAAGGCGGCGATGACGCCAGCGAGAGCGAGCGTCGCAAGGCGGCAGCTGTGGAGCGGGACCTACAGGAGGTGCTCAAGCAGATTGAACGTTTTCGCATCTTGCCGCCTCTCGTCGTGGTTGAAACGCTTTCGTCGAACCCAGAAATCCGACTGCATATGATTCGGCCGTACATTCGCAGTCAGCTCGATGTCTCTCAACGGCAAATCGACGAGCTTGCCCATGATATACAGCACTTACGCAAAGACACGGCCAGCATGAAGCGCGAGGCGGATGAGCTCCGCTCGCATCCCAAAGTCTTTACAAACTCCAAGTGCAACTGGACAGGGGCACCTCTGGAGCTGCCCACAGTCCATTTTCTGAGCGGCAACTCTTATAACCTGAGCAGTTTGCCTGGAGGCGGGCCTGCCGCGGACACAGCTGCAGCAGCTACTGCGCACACGCAGGGCCCAGCACCGCACGATCGCATGCTCGAGGATCCAGAGTGTATTGCCGAGCAACATGCAGTTGCTGATATTATGCACAAGCTCCGCCAGAACGCCGAGCATGTGGACGAAGAGTTTTTCAATCAGCTAGAAATTGCACCCGACGGCTTCTCCGCCGTTGCAGAGTACTTTTCGAAGTGTCTCTTTGAGCCACCACAAGAATGAATGATCAAGAAAGGCCGTCAGCGAAGGAGCCAAACAGAACTGGGATGCCTAGGTTATAGTGATAGCACTCGCTTATTCGTATGTTTGTCGCATCCATTTGGCTGTCTGGCTAATTGGCTGGCAGTTTGTTGAGAGATGAAGGCTCACGATAGGCTCAAATATTCTTTTCCTTCTCTTCACTTGCTTTACTTCTTTTCCCCTCCTCTTTCAGAGGAACGAGGCCGTTAGGCTGTTGATATCATTTCCGGTCTACTTGGTTTCCGAATCATCAGCGCTAGCTTCTCCAAATGCTTCCTGCGTTGCGACGCGCAGAGCCAGCGTATCAAAGGCGGAACGAATCTTGAGCTGAAGCGTTTCTACCGGATCAGAGCTCGCGGCCGTGGCCTTTGCGGCAGACGTCCAGTCCTCGGCCAGAATGAGATCCTTCACGCGAGTGACGTCAACCTCTCGCACCACATCTGCCGCAGGTGCGCCACTTTCTGCGCGTTCTGCCTCCATTTGCTTAATCTGTTTGGTCTTTTGGGCAACCTGGATGCCAAGGGCCATGGCCAGCGAAGCCCAGACAATGTGCGAAGCGTTGCTCGGGCCCTGCTTTGCGCCCGAGCCTGCTCCGCTTGGCTGACTTGCTGCGCTCAGCCACCGCGTGGTGGAGGGCCGCCGCAATGAAACCCGGGCCTCCATCACCAGGCCTCGCCTTCCAGCTGCGGCGAGCATCCTCAAGCACGTAAGCAAGCACGCAAGCGAATGAGCCCTTGGTGCGTGATGCAGCCCTTCGCGTACGCTCTGTACTCACGCTCCCGGCGTCGGCCCCGCTCGGTAGCTGCGCAAAAGATGCGTCAATGCTTTCTCGCTTCGTCCAGGGAAGGCTGTCAGGCATCAATCACCCAAACTCAATTTAGGGACTCATTTGGTTTATAAGTAAAAAAACATCATGCATGCATTTAGCCTATTTTCGAAGCAGAGGGATCTCCGGGATTTCCTGAAGAAAGTCGTAGACCAGCTTCTGAATGCGTGACCCGTGGTCTCCGCAATCAAAGATTTCTCGAAGACCTTCTAGGTCAATCTCGGCCTCCTCACCATTGCCAACTTGGACGAGCTGTTCAGCAATCGCCTCTGCGATTTTCGAAGCATGCTTCTTGAACTTGGCCGGTCCACGCTTCACCCATGCCTTGAGCTCGTCACATGCTTGGTCCGAAGCTCTCACCTCTTCCTTGGTCTTTACGTAGGCGCCGGCCTCCGCAGACTTGAGTTCTGCGCAAGCGCCACTCATGATCGTTGGCTGCTTCGTGGACAAAAACTTGACACGGCGGAAGAAGTCCACGAGGGCCTTATGCCCTTGCTCTGCGGTTTCCCGTTGCCGCCGAGGCGACTCAAGCACCAGGTCGATGTATTGCTGCGTCATCATCACCGTCGGGCGGCGCTTGCGGGGGTCCTCCTCTCCTCCAAAAGCACTCTTGAAAAAGGGACTATCCGTGAGACCATGATCGACGCGACCGAGCTTCTGAAGAAGACGAACGAGATCGAAGCGCTCGTTCGGCTTTCGAAGGTACATGAGATGAGTTGATTGAAGCTGACGACATTTGGACTCGACATTCACACTCTGCTTGAGCAGAGTGCTGCCAACAACACCAAGCTGCAAAGGGGCGGAGTCGTAATTGTACTTGTTGCTCCTGAATCTGGACTCGTGGATGAAGCGAATGATACTGAGCACAGCCTTAATTTCGAGCCGCGGAAGACGCAAGGAGAAAGTAAACAGAGTCTTCCTCTCCTCTCGCTTGGTCCGGTAACAAATGAAGTGGCTGCCCCTTTTCGTGCGCTTGTTCTCGTATACATCCCATGCATCCTGTGCTGCCTGCTCAAAGTGCTCCGTGATGGTCTCTAGCGCCTTGCTCGTCACGAGCACGCGGTCGTTGGAGCGCATTGGATCAGCCGTGAGAACCTTGTCGAGAAGCTTCTTCATCCCGGACCTCTTGATACGTGCAATTGCCCTCATGAAAGTCTCGTTGAAGAACAAACGCGGCCTGCCGAACTCGCTCGAGACGGTCGAGTACTGATAGACGGTGTATGTTACCACCGAAGCCCGGGGGCCCTTCTTCTTTGTTTGTTTCTTGGAAAGAGCGCTCGCATGCTGCATGAACCACTTGGCTATGACGCCATGGCCAACATTGATGGACTTTCTCCCTTCATCGGGCTCCCGACCAATGTGATTGTTGAGAATAATGCAAAAGAAAGAGCGCTTAAATCTGCACATTTTGTCGAGCGCAGAGAAGGCCTCATCAGGCACACTGCAGGGCGTAGCCTCAAGCGTGACGACACCGTCTTCATCCTTGTCTTCTTCGTCCTTTGAGCTCTTGCGTTTGCGGCCCTTTCTGGCAACAGGAAAGTACTCGCGCGGGAAGGGTGTGGTCGCGTCATCCATGGAGACGCCTTGGTCATCCTTTGCGACCATGGGCTCGTAGTCGACGACAAGAACATTGCCCTCGTCCTTGTTCGGCTCATCCTCGTTTGGACCGTACAGGTAGTACCCAGCTCGGGGGAGGATGCTGACACGCCGAAAGGAGTCCCCAAGAAGCTCGGGCGCGACGAATTGCGCTTCTGGGGTGGCCGTCACCAAGGTGACGTCCTTCCAGCGGACGAGCTGATCGCGAACCTGCTTGGAAAATTGCCTTCCGCCGAGCGCCTCATGGGACTCGTCGAGGATGAGATGGGTGTTTCTCCGGTTGAAGTCGATACGGTTCTGGAAAGCAGACGAGAGTGACTCGAGAGCGCGCACATTCGACAGACGAATGTTGAAGTGCACCTGGTTAATCTCACGTTTGTGAATGTCATCAAAACCCTTGTTCTGGTTCAGCCTCGTCCCGAGGAAGAGCTTGGCGCTGGGAAGGTACTTGTTCGAATTGCGAATCCTCTCGGGTATCTTGAGCTGGTATTCGGAGTTCAGATCCTCCATTGACGAACGCATGTCGTTGTACGCAACAGCCATACCGTTCGCGAGCACGACTGCATGCTTCTTGTGAACTCCGGCGTGAACGAGGCCACGAAGGAAAATGGCGCGCCGCGTTTTACCGCCTTGCATGATACACGTGCAGACTGCACGACCGCGTTTCCAGAACTCTTCGAAGACCGGTTCGTCAATGTTGACGAGGTCTTGGGCCTCGAAGTCATCTTCCATGAGCTTGCAGGAGATGCGGAGAAGAATGGCAGCCTCGACGGTTTTGGGCGCTTCAAGAAGCTCCCCCATGCGGGAGATGGTGCGGATCGACCTGGACCAGTCAGGAAGCTTCATGGTGAAGGCGGTCTGGGCTTCGGGGGGCCAATACAGGTCAGTAAAGTAGGTATTGTGAAAAGCTTTCGCGACTGAATTGGACTCGAGAACAACCTCCTCCTCACCCTCGTCCGAGTCCTCGAGGTCGCTCTCGCTAGCAGTCGACTCCTCGTCGGACTCACTCGAGATGGCCAACGAGTCATTGTCGTCGATAGTGCACGGACTCAGAGGTACCGAAGGCGTCTCGTCGCTCACGCTTTCTTGGTCGCTCCGGCTTTCTTGGTCGCTCCGGCTTTGGCTGCTCGGAGTGTTCGAGCAACTGCGGAAAGCGCTCGCCACTACAGCAGGGGGAGGAGTTGAAGGGCTCTGAGGGCTCTGATGGCTGTCCTCGGCACGCTCAAAGGTCTTTCTGCGTTTGCTTTCACGCTGACATTGATTGCTGTCAAGCTCATGGAGAACTTGTTCGACCTCGTCCAGCTTGCCCATCTCGTTGAGCTGGCGGAAAGTGTCAAAGAGGTCGCGAAAGCTTTCGGCGTTGTGGAAGGCCCCCTCTGCCGAGGACCCGTCATTGTAGCTCTGCAAGAGACCACGAACGAGCTCAATGCCGTCCTTGTTCTTGTTCGCGATATCCTTGATGATGTACTTGGCAAGCATGAGGGAACTCATTCTGCTTGCTTTCTCCCTTGGGTTCTTGGCTCGAAGCTATCCTTGGCTTGAAGCTGTTCTTGGCTCGGCGTTTGAGGTTTGCTCTTTGGAGCTTTGCTTTCTTTTCCAGGTTGCGGGTTTGCTTGCCCATCCGCACGACCCGACCCGTCGTCCATGGTGACTCACGTCTCTGTAGGCCCTATCACAGTTCCCCACCGTGACACGTTTCCTCGTAGTGTCACGATTTTTCACCGTGTCACGTTTCCTTGGAGTGACACGGTAAACGCGGTCAACTTTGTCCTCAACCCCCCACTTTCTGACCAAGGCAAAGAAGGGGTGGGGAAAAGGGAGAGGAATGAAGACGCGGGGTTCCGCTGGTCGCCATTTGCCTGCAGCCCCGCGCCCTTGCCCCGTCCCGTGCCGCGGGACCTCTGGGCTGTCCCGTGTCCACGTGTGTGTCTGTGACACGTTTTTTCGTCTGTGTGTCGCTGTGTCACACAACCTGGATGCGGAGACACGATTTCTCCCCTGCCAGCCCTTGCCTTCAGGCCAACCAACACCTTAGCTGGTGAGACCGCCTCGATGGTGTCTCCCCAGCCGCGTGGTGGTCACCGGTGCCCACCCGCTCTTATCCCTTGGACATGACCAGCCTTGCACGGCTGGATCCAGCCAGGCAAGCCGTTTTCGCTCGCGTGCCTAGGGGTGACCGGTGCCCACCCGCTCTTTTTCTCTTCGATGTGACCAGCCTTGCGCGGCTGAATACAGCCAGGCAAGCCATGTTCACTCGATTATGATCGTGCGTGTAGGCTTTGGCTTACTACAGACTTTGACGTCGTGACCTATCGAGTAATCGATGTTGCCTTGGGTCCAAGCATGAGAGATCGGCTACAGGACTTCGAGAAGGCCCCTGTGTTGTGGCCGCCAAAAGAGGCGTCGATTTTTTTTGCGCAAACCATGGTATACTACAACATCTACTAACTACATCAGCATTGGTCATCATTGTGAGAATCGCGCTTGCATTCGCAGATCTCACCACACTCATGGGACTTCGCTTCATACTCATGGCCGCATTCAAACTTGAAGAAACATCGCGGTGCATTCCGAAGAATGTGAAGTCTAGGGTCTGGGTTAGGATCAAGATCAAAGCAAGTAAGCAAGCAAACAAAAAATCATATTCCTGACAATTAAAGTCCTATTCTATCTATCGATGGTGCTGACCTTGCTCTTGATCTTCAACCTGTTGTTCTTATTATTCTTCCTCTTCAGCAATAACCTCGTCGGCTTCCTCTTGCGCCTTTATTTGCTCGAGGACTTGGCTGTACTCGTCCGGGTTGAAGATGCCTGATCCATTGAAGAGGGTATTGACCTTTTCCGCGATGGCGAGGACAATGGAGTTGCGGTGATTAGAATTCGAAACGCCACAGGACTCAAGGTAATACGCAAAGGCTTCGGTGTGCTGCACCATGTTCATATTCCCCCCCCCTTTGAGGCGCAAGAAGACGCCAATGAGCTGGAAGGTATCATCGAGGTATCCTCTTCCATCAGGTTGGCCTTGGTGACAGGGCCAATGCCAGGCACTGCAAGAAGATCAGGACTAACAAGACACTCCGTGAAAGCGGTCATAGTGGCCATGCTTACAGTCGAGCCCTTGGGGTCAAACTTCATCTTGCGGGGCGTAGTAGTGGCTGCGCTCTTTGCCGGAGAAGACATGATGATTTGATGTGATGCGTTGCGATGCTACCTGTGCTTCTTTGTTTGAAGTTTGGTTTTGGTTTTGGTTTTGGTTTGGTTTTGGTTGGGTACTGCTTGGGCTATGGACCACCGACCGACCAGCTCAGCTGGTTGTGACACTTTTTCGCAGCAAGGAGAGCTGTCTGATTCAGGAACGGTATACATGGGTCCACCCCGTGCCAAAAGTAAGGCTGCGCACGCGACTATTGCACGCGCCTGTTCTGTGTCACCCCCCAAAAAAAACATAAAAAAGAAACATTCATTCGCTTGCCTTGTAAGCTGCGTTGATCGAAAGCAGGTGGCCTGCGTTCGTGCTTATCATCGCGAGATCACAAGAGCAGAGTCACGACAACTGGGAGATTGTTGATTGTTTGGCATGGCACAACAAGAGGTGTACGCATGGGGAATTTACTGTCACTGAAGGTGGGGGCAAAGAAGTGGAATTATCTTAGGGGAAGCTCGAGCTGCCATTCCCAACTTGGTCAATGTGTTCCACCGAAGCCCGCCACATCATCGCGTGTTGTGATGGTGCTCGCATTCCTTTTCGATTCTAAACTTGCCAACTTCATCTTCTTCATCTGGATCTAGGTATTCTTTGGCACGATCGTACTTCGATGAGACTCGTATTTCTCGCATCTCACGTTAGGCTTTGTAGATCTGGAGGAGCTTTTTCGAAACTTGGATTGCGGAAGCACGCTCGCGCGATGATTCTGGCTGACATGCCATGCTAGTTGCGCCTTCAACGTCGTGAGTCCACTTGTACGAACCCATGGCGACACATTTGTGAAAGGCGGGTACAGACTCTAGATGCGCGAGATAGCATTCTGTTCGCATGGTGTAAAAACCATCAAGTTGGCCTGCCCAGTGCTTATTGGCGTAATCAAGGTTGGTGGAGTCAGGTTTGCTTGCTCTTTTGGTCTGCGGGCCCCACGTCGTTGATTGCGAACGAGCTTGAACGAGAAAGTTTGCACGCAACGTAAAGTCATTCGCGTCGATGGAGCGAGCAAGATCTGCTGCCTTGTCGAGTACCTCTTGCAAGGTAAACGAGGACTCCGTGCAGAGAAGACGATCCATGTCACGTTGGATCCGCAAAAGAGCAACGCCAGCGCGCTTGCGCTCGTCTGTGGTCAAACTAGTGTTAACCATGCGCTCAAACCATGGGCCAGAAGTCTTTGCCAAGACCTCACGACCTGCATTGACAAGATCATACGTGAGCGTGCGGGGAACTTTGGATGGCCCAACTGATAGACGTTGATCCGCAAAGTCGGTCAGGAGAGCCCACGCGCGCCGCACGTCCTCAAGTGAGTACCAGATCTTGTAAGGCGTATTCATGTACCCACCATTGGCAAGAGCGGTGACGCCGTCTGAGGATTTTTCCGCGAGCCATTCGCGCGCGGCAATAAGAGGCTCGTTATCTTGGCCGTAGACGCTTTTGTGCAGAAGGGCCCACGCTTCGCGTGCCAGCTCGCTCTCGACTCCGTATCGTTGGCGTACAAAAGAATCCAAGAATTGTTGTACGCGGCTCGCAGGTGTCGTGTCCGTGTCAGCATCTGCGAGACGCCATGGCATGTCGAAAAGAAGCGCATAATACGCTGGATTATGGTCGATGCCTTCGGGAGCCGCCCCGATGCCTGCCAAGCTGGACTCTGTCTTGTTGTAAGCCTGACGCGGTGCCGACTCGAGAAGGTTCATGTTGCCCCAAAGTCCGAGGTTGCCGCCGAAATTATGGAGCGTGCCCCAAATGAAGGGGTGGTGAAAGTAAGCAAAGTAGTCAAACTTGTCCCATTCTGCATTGATCTCATCAAACATGTCGAGCACGACAAAGCGACCAAGCGGGGAGCCGCTCTCGAACCCTCGCATGTACGGCAGTCGATCTTTGTCCCAGCCGCGCCAGATCCATCCTTGATAGAGCCATACGGCCTCAGGATCTTTGTCAGCCATGGATTGATAGACGCTGGACGCGTGATCGTATCCATCCTTTTCCGAAAAGCCACTCGCAAGCTTTCGCACCGTTATCGGACTGGATACTGAGGCGGATGCAACATTGTATCGGCATTTGGAATTGAAATCTTCCCCGCTCGCGGAGCGGTCCTGGGACCAAGAGGCTTGACGAAGCCATGGTTCGGGCGCGAAATTAAAGTAGCCGTCCGTCTCGTACCAATGATCTGTGCCAAAGTCTTCGAGGAGTGTGTCCATGTAGACGGCCTGGATTTCACGAAAAAGAGGATCAGTTCCATCTACCCAGGCAATGCCGTCCGCGGACATGGACGCATTGGGAAAGCGTTGGCGCATTGAAGTTGGCACATTGCCCTGAAAGGTCGGGAGCACCGCGACAATCCCGAGTGCTCGCATTCGCGCGAGAATTCTGCGTTGCAGGTCCCACTGTTGTCGCATCGTCTTGAGGTCGAGTCCGCCTGCGCAGCCGTGAAGTCGCTGCCCTCTGGACCATGCAAGGTAGGCAATACCGTTGGTCCAGGACGCATACTCTTGATCGCTGACGCCAAAGCGATTGAAAACCTTGCGAAAGACCTCCTCCTGGCCAGTGTACGCAATGGAGAGGTTAATACCAGATAACACCATCCAGTCGAGCAAGTAGGACCAGTCTGCAAAGAGGAACCAGGCATACGAGTAAGAAAAGGTGACGACATTGTTCAAATAAGAAATTTGCGTCGCGCGTCGGCCTCGAATGCAACCGCCAACTCGGGACAACGGACCTGGGATGTCCCTTTGGAGATTCGCCGTTTGGTGCCCACCGGTCCGATTCCAGCTAAAACTCATGTTGTAAACTTGTCGTAAGTATGTGGATGCGGCGTAACCGAGATCTGGCCCCGACGCACCTCGAAGAACTATTTTATTCTCCAGATTAGTTCCACTAATCCCATCGCAAATCTCGTAAAATCCATACTTTTCCTTTTCGTCTGGGCTCGAAGACATTTCTATCGAGAACCTCGAGGCGATCCACTCGGGCTCGACGTCAAGGACGCGAGAAAGAGTATCTGTGATGGCATTTGGGGACCCTTTGCCCCGGAACTCGTAGTCGACTGGCGTTGTCTGTGACGTTGCCTCGGTTAAAGCAACAAGAACAAGTGTCGTCAGACACCCGAGCCGTTGTGGAAACATCTTCTTCTCTCTTTTCTTCCTTTCCTTATTCTTCCTCTTGGTCGTCCCGCACGTTCCCTTTGTTTTTCTTTCTCGTGCGCGTCCTGCTTGTGTAGCTCGCATGTGCGGGTGTGCCCGCCCGACCGCTCGACGTCTGTTTTCCAGATGGGTTGGCTTTCTGCGTCAGGACCTGGCGCAGTTCTGGCAGAATCTTTTTGCCTGGATATTTTTATTTTAGGCCTATACCCTCGGGCCTACCACGACTTTTTCTTTTTGCGCAAGATCTTGAAGAGCAAGGAGAAGGGCAGAGCAAGCGGCCGCGACCCGCATCTCCGCGGCGAGTCGCCGTCGCTCGCTTGGCCTCCTCCTGCTGCAGGTCTTCGGCATTCATTTGCGCTGCAGCGCCGCCGTCCTCGCACTCTATTATCTTATCGGACGGTGAAGTGGGAGCGAGACATCTTCAATCATCATTTATGTATAGTATCAATCCTATGTAGGCCGAGGCTAGTGCGGAATCTCTATTTGATGAGAAGAGGTCTGTCCTTGTTCTCGATGATGTCTCCCCTTCTTGAGCTCGCAGTGCTGCCGCGCAGAGCTTGCGATCCTTCTCGGGTATTTTCAGTTGAACCCCATTTTTAATAATTCCTGGCCCGTGGTCATCAGCTTGGATGCGGGCACGAACTTGGACCAGATCGAGGCGCCGCTCGCCAAAGAGGTGCAGACCCAGTCCCTCGCGGCCCTCGCTAGCGTGCACGCGGCCGGCTGTCTGCATGGTGGCGACGTGGCGCTGCGGAACTTTGCACGTACTACTCTGTCCCAATACGGGCGCCGTGCGTGTAATTGACTTTGCTCGCACCGAGCTCGTGCGGGCCGAGTCGACCGAGGCGAAACGCGCCGCCGCGGCTGAATTGTTGTGACTCGCGACAAAAAAATGTTGTGACACGCGACAATCGTGTCACCGCAACAATCGTGTCACGCTCGAAAACAAGTGACACGCTCGATATCATGTCACGGTCCAGGCAAGACAGGTGGGCGGCGCGCAGCACGAGCAGGCGAGCGGCGCGCAGCACGGGCATGCGAGTTGGCCAGCCGCACCTGCCTAGCCCGTCCGGACCATGCGCAGCCGTCTGGCGTCCACCTAGTTTTCCTCTTTTCACTTGAGCGCTCTCGCAAGCTCGTACTCTTTTCGCTCGCGCTCTCAGACCGCTCTAGAACTATATAATCGCTAGGAGGTCCTACCACACTTTAGTGAAGGCAAAGAACAGGAGAGCCGCGCCAAGGGATCAGCAAAGGCAAAACCCAAACGTAGAAAGCAAGCACCACCTGCCTTCTCAAGCATCCGCAAGCAACACCGCAAGCAATACCGCAAGCAACACCGCAAGCAATACCGCGAGCAATACCGCAAGCGCAAGCAACACCCAAGGGAGCAAGATGGACGCCTTTGTGGACACCTTCAAGTTTCTTGCGAAAGACTACCTCGAAAAGAACGAGGACGGTCTTAACATGCTTCGCGCCATTTGGAACGCTGTACGGAGCGATCCCGGGAAGGTCGAATTCTTCAAGACTGCAGGAGGGCCCTTAGCTGCTCTCTCTTCTGCTCTCGTTGGACTTCACGAGATGAACAAGCTCCACGAGGTCGACAAGATGCTCGACGAGTTCAAAGGCGCAATGTACACCCGCGACTCGAAGCGTCTTCGCACGCTCGAACCGGGGTCTGCGGCCTCGTCTTCGAACCAAGCCGAGAGCAGCGGCGCCTCGGCCGAGCCCTCTCACGCGGACATCCCTGTGGCGGAGTCGAACAGCGCGCCAGAGCCTGTTCCAGAGGAGCAAGAGCCCTCTGTCGTGCCCGAGTTCCCGCGCTCTGCAAGCGACTTTGACGATGCTTCTACTGTCGCGAGCGATTCCGAAGAAGACGACGAGCTTCTGGCTAGCGAGAGCGATGACGAGGATATCGACCCAGAGCTCGGCAGCGTCAGCGAGGCCTTCGAAGGCACTTACTTTGGGCAGCTGCCGTGGACCAATGCTGCGCAAGCCGCAATCACGCTCGGCGAGCCCGAATGGATCGAGTGGGTCCAGACCATCAGCCGGATGGGCGAGCTTCTCGAGGCGCCGAAGACGGTCGAGGCCGCCATCAATCTTCGTCTCGCCTGCAAGCTTATGCAGGACGACTTTGAGGCCCAGGAGCTCGTCGACATGAATCAGCCGGTCTTTGAGGAATTCTGGAGACGCGGCCGCGCGGTGTGCTCGTGCATCATGCAAGGCGGGAAGACTCGACGAGCGATTTTCTATCGTGGTCTCGTACATGCGGGGGTGCACAACAAGCACGCGGTCGTCCTCGCGAACGGAATGGGCGTTGCCTACAACGACCTGCTTTCCTCCATGAAAGATCTCAATAAAGACTACGAGGAAAAGGTCCCCAAGAAGCTTCGCGAGAAGAATAGATACCTCCCGACCGAGGAACTATTCCTCGGTACGAGGCTCAACCAAAAAGACCACTTCAGAAGATATGAAGATCGGCAGAGTGGACAGGTGCACTTCAACATTCGTCTTTCCAGTGTGGCGAATCTCAGAACGCTCTCGGCAGCATTTAGAGGTCAACTCGAATTCAACTCTGAAAACACGCATCTTCTTCTCGATGAGTCGCACGAGGCGATGGGAAGGCGTCGATTTTCTACGCACGTACGCAGCGAGTTGGCCGAATGGAAAGACGTCACGCTTGTGACGGCCACCCCGCAAGCGCAGTTCATTGCGGAGGACCTGCTCGGAGGCAAGTTTCGCTTGGTGAACATCGTCCCTCGACCCGGATACTACTTGTACGGGCCGAAGGAGGAAAACCCCAGTCAAGACAGCGAGGACGGCAAGGTCCTGGTCGTCAAGTATGAGTCGACGGACGGAATGCAAAATTCTGATACGGGCTCGAGTGCGAGTCAAACACTTGTTCCTTTTCCACATGAATTCTTTCCATGTGGCCAAAAGCGCAAATCGCGAAGTGTAGACGACGGGGAGGAACCTTCACAGGCACCTCCATGCAGCGTGCCAGACGAGGAGATCACAGCACTTGGCAAGATTTGCAGGCGGAAGCACTCCTTCTTCTGCATCGTTCTGAACAATCATGATGGACAAAATCCTAACGAGGGGGGTAGGTCCGTCAATGTTGGCCATGGCGTTATCGCCAAATGGATTATGCAGCTGGCGGTGTCACAGAGAATGCAGTTCAAGGAACCGGGGGTTCGGGCCTCGGTCGTCACCTACACGGTGTTCCAGCATTCTCGGGTCTCGAGTGAGTTCAGTAGGCCGCGACTCTTCTTCAACAAAGAGTTTTTGAAAGCGCTCGCACGCATCAGATTACCAGGCGTCGACAACCTCGTCTCGAGCATCTTTACGGAGAAGCATACTCGCTCGAATGAACGTGTGCTCGTCACGAAAAAGGTGTATGAAGCCCTCATGGATTTCTTCAAGGACGTGGTGCCGCAAGCTGTCGAGGTCTACAACGAGAAACCTCTCAACGATGGAAGCGTCTTCTCTCGCTATAGGACGACCTTGGAGAGCGGTAAGGTGCTCACAACGTACTCACTCCAGCTCCCGCGGCTAGAAATCAAAGCAGTGCTTAGCATTATTCGATATGTGCACGAGACTAGGTTCTCCAAGAGCAAATACAAGTCCTACAAGTCGGCTCCGCTGCAACTTGCTGTCGTCGGCGGTACGCTCCTCAAACAGAGTGTCAACGTCGAGTCCAAGTGTCGCGGACTTCAGTCTACGCACCTCATGTACATGCGCAAACCTGGTGAGCGTTTTGATCTTACACGTCTTCTGCAAAAGCTTGGTCGCGTCGATCATGGTCACACCCAAAGCTCCTTTTACAGGAGCGCCTTTCCAGGCAAAAAGAAGGTGGATGAACGTCGCCCGACGGTCGTGATGAACAGAAAGTACATCAATCTTGTGCTTGACTCGCCGCGTATGCTGCGGGAAGCAGCGGAGAAGGGTCCTGACGCGCTCATCACATTCTTCTGCAAGGTTTGGATGCTGTCCCTGGAGCAGGCGAAAAAGCGAGCGACAATTATGAGCTGTGCATGCAGAGAGCTCGAGGAAACTGAGGCTGAATACTACGAAAGGGTGAGGGACATGAACAAGCTCAGTGCCTGGATTCTGAACGAGTCCAATGTTCCTAACGTGACTCATCAGGACGCTACAGACATCGCCCAAGCGATCAAGGAACAATTCACTGTTGTGGGCCAGAATCCCGACATGAGTCGTGAAGGCCTTATCGACGTTTTCGACTACGGGATTGATGCCTCTCCTCTTCAGCGAAAGGTGCACAGCTTTTTGGGAAGGGCTCCGGCAATTCCGGCTCGTTTTCTGACATTCCCTTAGGCTCTCATCCATAAAAGAGGAAAAATATTCAGTTTTTGCGTTTCAACCTGTCAAAAAAAAACCTCTCATCAGAACACGACGAAGGACTATATGAACTTACGCCAGTCAATCGTCAGCCAGGGCCTCTGCACGTGTGATCCATCTTGCATCTGCAGCTGACGTTTTATTTTAACTCTTTGTCTTTTCTTTTCTTTTTTCGACCTACTGCCATCTTTTCTTGTGCAGCGTTATCGTGGCGGAAGCAATTTTGCTTCAAGGATTCGTCTGGGAAGGATGGCATAGGAAGGTAAGTAGTGAAGAGTTTGTTATGTATAAGGCCGAGCAAGGCAGACAAAAACTGCACAAGGAAAAGGCAGGTCCGCAAATTATGTTTGGCTGCTTCAGAACAGGTCTCTCTCTCTTGGCGCAAGAACCAGCGATAGAGAATCGATCGCTCGGCGCGCCCGAGTCGAAAAGGAACCGACAATGGGGCCCTGGACCCTGGGTTGGGTTTGTAAGGTGGGGCGGAAGGGAGGGGTATTTACAAAAAGATGGGGTCCTCAAACAGATCGGTTGTCTTGGGCGCGGCGCCAGTCGCTGAGCGGGACTTGGAGAACGCGGGACGATGAAAGAGATTTGGCAAAGACGAGGTCAACCATTCTTTTCTGTCTTGAACTGCTCTTCTTGGTTGTGAAAGTAGCAGTACAGGTTGCATGGTAGTGCTCGTCTGGCAAAGGTGTAACTTTTGCTTTTTGCAAGGCACCAAAAAAGAGAACGAAGAGAAAATCATTGCTACAGGAGTGTTAAGTGAGGCATTGGCCAAATGCCAAGATGGAGAATGTCGAAGAGAAATAAACTGAAAAGATCAGGCAGAAGTTGGTTTGGCCACGGTCCTCATAATTTGGGGCCGTGCTCATCGCGGCCCGTCGCAGCTTCGGCAGCTGCTTCGGCGGCGACGAAAACAGGCGTCTCGGAGCGGCTGAGGTCTTTGCGCCGCTTTCCAATAAGAGGAAGACTTGAGTCATCCGCCTCCGCATCGTCTTCCTTCTCATCGTCGGAGGTCGAAAAGAGATCACCTGCAGGAGCAGAGGTTGTGGGCCTCGGCGGGACTTTGGATCGCTTTTGTGAACTTGGCCGAAGACTATCAAGGTCGTCAGTGGTCGAAGACGATGTAGGGGGAGAACGTTTGGCAGAATTTGCAGCAGATTTACTCGAACCGTTGGAAGTGGAGCTGCTCTGCGAGGCGCGCGTGCGCTCTCTGCGCAGACTTTCAATGGCCTCGTCGATGTTGACCATGTCCTTCTTTTTCGAGTTCGACCCGCTCGCCCCGCCGCCGAGAAATCCCGGGATAAATGTCGAAGTAATGGCGCCCCAAATGGCATCGCCCGCCTTTGTATGAAGGTCAGGCTCGCCAAGAACATCCTGAACCCAGACAACAGCGTGCTGCGATATTTCAGGATTGTTGAGCATGTCATGCGTTGTGTCTTTACCAAGTTGGTACACGCTGTTACGAAAGGTGTCGGTGTTGATGACGTGCTGGAAGAAATCGGCCATGAGCTGCTGAGCCTCTTGGTCCGCAAAGAGCGCCGCAAAGAGGTCGCGAAGCGCAATCATGGTGGACTCGCGAGCAAGGACGTCTTGTACAAAGATTCCAGTCTGCTCCACAAAGGCGGGCTGCGTCATGATGTGCACAAAGAGGTTGTGCAAGAGGGTCTGCGTCTCCTCGCGGGCAGCAACGCTTGCGAGCAAATTGAGAACGGCCCGACGGGTGTCCTCGCGCTCGAGGAGCTCGTTGAGGAACATGGTTGTGAGCTTGAGGGCGTGGGCGTCGTTGAGGAGCTGATAGACTACGCCCTGCGCAAGGTTCTGCGCTTCGCGCTGGACGCTTTCGTCTCCGAGCGTGCGACTCGTAATGTCGGCACTCGTACTACCGAACCACCTTTTGAGCTCGTCGCGATAGTGATACATGAGGTATATGAGAAGCATGAGAAAGGCCACGCTCCAGCGAAGCGTGTGGTATTCTTTGTACTGCATGGACGAGTCGAGGCGACGGATGGTGTCTCGCAGAGAATCGTAGGTTTCGTTCTCATAGAGCGCGGCGACGCCCGTGGCTCGATTTTTAGCAGCAGTTGCGGCAGCGTGCGCCTTGCTCGAAACGGCGCTTCCCATGCTGGAGGCAGCGCTGGCGGCGGTCGTACTGGCCCTGGCTTGAGCGCTGTCGGAATGTCGAGAAGGTCCAGAGGAACCAGCACGAAGCATGACCATTCTCTTGACCAAGGCCTTGCGGATTTCCTCTGGTGCAAGTGTCTCAAGGACGGCACGAAGAGAAGCCATCCAGGCATTTTCTAGTGGACGCTTTCGCGCATTTGACGAAGATGAAGACGAGAATGAGGACGGGGACGATGACGGAGAAATGTGTTCTTGTTGTGGTTCTTGTTGTTGTTGATGATGATGATGCGTGGACTCTGACTTTAATGGGTCTGATCGCGAATGCGGAAAGGCACCTTCCCTGCTTCCGCCAGCTTTGCTGTCGCTGGTTTCGGAGGTGCTCTTGGTACAAAAAGCGCGCTTGGTGGCATGCACGCTGAGCCAGCAACTGGGATGCATGGACTTAACGTTTTGGTCAACCATGGCCGTCTGTAGTTTATAGCCTGTGAGCATGGGGGGTGATTCGATGGGAGATCGTAGTGAGGCTGACGCAAGGTTTGAAAGGGTACGCCTTCGTCGCTGGGGCAGAAGATGCGTACCCCGTGCACCGAGATTTGCGGTTTTACGCAACGCCATAGTGGTGTTGCGTGCCACTGTACGGCTTGCGATACCTGTTGTCATGGGGCCAAAAGAGAAAGTCTCAACGCCACGTTGGATGTCACAGACGCGGAGATCCTCGAGGAGACCTTGTGAAGCCAAGATTCTTTTCACTCGTGCTCGTTCGCTTGCACCAGGGTAGCAAGTGGTTCCCTGCACTTTTTGAAGAAGACGTTGCGTGCCGCGGCGTGTTGGCGTGCTGTGATGGGACTCGGAAGGCTTGATCTTGCGTGCCTGGAGCCCTCTCGGGTTTTTGGCTTTGCCAAGCAAGTTCTCGTTTGCTACTTTGGTTTGACGGAAGGCTCGGTATACCAAGCCAGGCAGGCCAGACGACGAACGAGGCCAGCGCACACAGAGCAAAGCAGAGCCGAGGTGAGCCGAGCACGGGGACTGGCGCGCGAGTAGGCCCGCCCGCGGGCCCCGCCAAGCCGCGGTGGAGCTTGCTGCCGGCAGAGGTTTGCGCTTCTGCTGTGGCCTCCTCGTTGCCAAGTCCTTGGCCTAGCTTTCTTTATCCCTCACTCGCTCACTTGATTCGTGCAATACAACTACACCAGGCCTACTAGGCCTCGCGGCTAGTGTCCCTAGAGCGGCTACTAGCAGTCTTCGGCCCTAAGCCCTGCTCAGCTTCGCCGGAGCCGTGGCAGCGGATCTTTGTTCGCCCTTTGCAGAATGCTCGAGGCCTCCGTGCCCCACCCAGCAGTGTCCCGGCGCCATCCACCTTGCCGTCAGCAGTGCAGGATTTTTTATGGCCAGCGATTTCATAGGATAGGCCTAGTAGGATGGGCAGAGGGAGGAGGCTGGCTCGGCGGGGCAGCAAATCCGCAACAGACCAGCAGCAAGAAAGTCCGCCGCACGCACGCACGCACGCACGTACCAAGCACCAAGCACCATGTCGGAGGCTCGCGAGCAGACGTACATCAGTAAGTGATGCGAGAGCGCGCGCGCGCCCGCACAAGTTTGCGCGCCTTCGGAGAGGATACGGCAGGCCATGGCATGGACGCGAACGATCGAACGGGTGGAGGCTGTTGCCAGGTTGGCTGGCTTGACTGGCTGCGGTTGGCCGGCTCGCAGGCAACGGTCGTAGAGAACGAGCGCGCGGATTTCGCGGCGGCGAGGACCGAGACGCCTCGAGACGCACCGAGACGGACCGGGCCGGCGAGAGAAGCAAGGGCAGAGCGAATGGAAAGAAAGGAAGAGAAGCAAGCAAGGAAGGAAGAATGGAAATCGTGGGAACGGCTGGCTAACGTGCACGTGTAATCTGACCACTTTGTTTGATCTTTGCAGTGATCAAGCCGGATGGCGTTCTCCGGAACCTCACCGCCGAGGTGATCAACCGCTTCACCCGCAAGGGCTTCAAGCTGGTTGGCCTCAAGATGGTGACTCCCTCCAAGGAGCACCTCGAGAAGCACTACGCTGACCTCTCGAGCAAGGGCTTCTTTGCCTCGCTCATTGAGTACATGCAGAGCGGCCCCGTCGTCGCCATGGTCTGGGAGGGCGACAACGCCGTCAAGACCGGCCGTGTCATGCTCGGCGCCACCCACCCCAAGGACTCGGCCCCGGGCACCCTCCGCGGCGACTTCGCCATCGACATTGGCCGCAACTGCTTCCACGGCTCGGACTCCGTCGAGTCCGCCAAGGCCGAGATCGCGCTCTGGTTCCCTGAGGGCGTCAACTCGTACAAGCACCCTCTTGAGGGCCTCATCTACGAGTAAATCTGATTTGAAAGCGTCTTTTTCCTCTTTTTTTCTTTGCGTTTGTTCGTGAGAGTTGCACCGTGGCGTGTCGTACGGATTGGCCACATTGTGTGTTTCTAAATTTTTAATGATGCGAGCTTGCTCGACCTCTCGGATCATTCTTGTACAGCGTACGTCAAGCCAGCGAGAGAAGATAATGTGGTATGGTGTAGAGAAAAACAAAGGCGATAACATGGGACTCGGAACGATCAGAAGAGTTTTGTGTGTATAACTGGATGCTGGCAGCGTAGAAAGAGCACCGCCCGTGTGTCGAAAGTTACCATCAGTGCATGTTTCACATGAAAAGTAGGATTGTTTCCCTCCATGACATGATGTGGAGCGTGGAAACGAAAGGAAATTATGAGCTTTGGCCCCGCCGCGGCGGCTTGTGGAGATCAAATGTTACAACTTTATCTAATTTTCAAAAGACGAAGAAGCAGAACGACCCAGAACAAAATCAACCATACTTGATATTTTCCGCTACGCGCGCGCGATATACTGGGAGGTGTTCTTTCCTAATATATTTTTTTAGTAACGTGTGTACAGGTGGTATACAAAGTCATTTCTGGACTCGATTCGGAAAAGAGGAGAAAACGAGCAAGCGAAGCGAAGGGAGATGAAGAGCAAACAAGGTTCGCACGCCATCGCCGTCACCATCGCGATCGCGCACAAGGAAAACAAAGGGATGAGGGGGACTACTCGTGGGCCACTAGGCCCTAAGTCTAATCAGGCAATGCACGCAAAAGTTCTGCAAAAAAGAGGGGACGCTTGCTGCAAGCATCCTCGTAGCCGAGCAGATTACGCGCGGTGGTCATGACTCCTTTTTCTTCCTTTTCTTTCCAGTAGTTCCGATGGCGTCGGTGAAAAGAGGTGCGAAATCTCGTCACTTACTCAAAGTTGAGATACTCGATGTGACGAAGCTTGGAGTTGCGGACGATCCAAGGGTCGTTAAGGACCTGCTTGGTCGTGTAGCGCTTGGAGGGATCGAGGCGGAGCATGCGCGAAACGAGGCTCTTGGCGCCAGGGTCAATGTCGCGCCAGACACCCTTTTGAAGGTGCTCGCGCCAGCGCGAGGGCTCGCGTCCAAATTCAATGGCCTCGAGCTCGAGCTCAAGCTGCTCTTCGACGCCCAGAGCGGCAACGTCGACGCCAGGCTTGTGGGGGAAGGGCGGGTACCCGGCGAGAAGAATGTAGAGCACAATGCCCGCAGACCAGACGTCGCAGGCGGGGCTGTAGAGGCGGTCGCGCAGGACTTCGGGCGCGACGTAGCCGAGGGTACCAGCCGGGTTCTTGAAAGCGTCGGACTCGTCGATCTTTTTGGCGAATCCAAGATCGGCGAGCTTGAAGGCCTCGTCCTCGCCCTCGTCCTTTTCCTCTTGGAGTTTTCCCTCGAGAAGTAGGTTCTCGAGCTTGACGTCGCGGTGGAGAATACCGTGCTCGTGCAGCGCGTTAAGCGCGAAGCAGAGCTTGCGGATGACTGCGGCCGCCTCGCGCTCGGGGATCCGGCCCGAGGTGGAGATGCGCTCGAAAAAGTCGCCGCCGCGCATGAGCTCCAGCACAAAATACAGGCGGCGGCTGTCTTCGTACACGTCCTTAATGGGCGTGATGCGATGGTGACGGCCGCTGGCGCTGAGCTCCTCGAGAATGGCGAGCTCATTTTGGCAGATCTCGCGAGGCGCGGTGCGCTTGTCCATGACCTTGACGGCGACCTTTTGGCCGGTCTTGGTGTCGAGGGCTTCAAAGACGGTGGCGTAGTGGCCGTTGCCGAGTTCTTGGCCGATTTCGTAGCGCAGACGCGTGTCGCGGCGACGGTACTTTTGGGGAAGGTAGTAGCCGTCGTTGAGGTCGTCGACGGGGGCGGAGACGGCTCGCGCTGCGGTGGCCGGCGACGCCGAGTACTCGCGCGCGATGACCTTTGTCATGCTGCGTCCGGCGAGCTGGTCGTGCAGGCGCTGCGCCTGCGTGGCTGCCTGCGCTTGCGCGTGCGCGTGCGCGTTCGCCTGAGGACTCCTGGGTCTCAGGCTCTGCGCGGTGGCCTGCGGGGCGTCGCGCGCGGTCGAGAAGGGTCTCGGGCGGCGACCCGCCGAGCTCTGCACGCTGCTCGCTGCGCGCGCGGCGCGGGCGCCCGCGCTGGCGACGCTGCGCATCATGCTTGCCTGCGCCCGTCTATCGGCTGGCTGGCCTAACCTGTCTCCTCTCTACTACTGCCCTGCTTTCCTTGGCGCGAGGTCCGCCCTGCGCGGCGAGGCGTGCGCGCGAATTCCGGTCTGCTGCTCCTGTCTGTCTGTCTGTCTGTCTGCCTGCCTGTCTCGGAAGGCGGGAGCGAGTCCTCCGTCTTTCTTTTTCCCGTTCTTTTCTTTCTTTTTCTTTTTCTCCTGACTTTTTCTTTCTTTCTTTTTCTTTTTCTTTTTCTTTTTCTCTCCTGCGTTTCAAGGCCGCGTTGCCTGCCGGCTTCCCCGGCACTCGCTCGCTCGCTCGCTCGCTCGCTCGCTCTCTCGGTCTGCGCTGCCGCGGGCGCTGCCTGCAGCTGCTGCTGCTGCGCCCCCTGCGGAGCGGAGCGTCACGCGTGCGCGGATGCGGCGTGCTCTGCCGGTCGGCCACCTGCGGCTGAGCCTGAGTCTGAGCGTGAGCGCGAGCGAGGCAGGCAGGCAGGCAGGCAGGCAGGCAGGCAGAGAGAAAGAAAGAGAAGGGAAGAAAGAAGGAGAGGAACGATCGAACGGCCAAGCCTGCGACTCGGCTTCCTGCTCGAGGCCAGCCTGCTCCTCGCCGGAATCTGGACTCCGCCAACAGGTCTTGCTCTGCTTTGCTTTGCTTGCTTGCTTGCGTCGTCACCCGCTGTCCTGCGTCTGTCTGTCTGTCTGTCTGTCCTGTCTGTCCTGTCTGGGCCTCCCCCTCGTCTCTCCGTACCGCCGCTCAATGATTCGATTGCGCCCTCGGTCGATCGAGCGGTTCGCCACCGCACATGTCGAGTCGAGTCAGTCAGTACGCGCCGCCGAGTCGCGCCGCTGCTCCTCCCTCCCTCCCTCGCTCCCTCCCTCGCGCCGGGGCCCCTGCTTGTTCCCCGGCACGCGGCGGCGC
Source organism: Aurantiochytrium sp. KH105 (assembly GCA_003116975.1). Taxonomy (NCBI): domain Eukaryota; class Bigyra; order Thraustochytrida; family Thraustochytriidae; genus Aurantiochytrium; species Aurantiochytrium sp. KH105. The sequence continues at coordinate 392,773 of BGKB01000039.1, forward strand.
TCCCCGGGCGCTCTGCTTTCACGCGGCGCGGAGCCGCCGGGAGCGGACCTTTCCTTTTTTCTTTCTTTCTTTCTTTCTTTCTTTCTTTCTTTCTTTCTTTTTTCTTTTTTTTTTTTTTTTTACCTACCGCCCACCAAAAGCCAAGCTTTTCGAAAGGGCAGGGCTCGCTGACTCCACTAGTGGCCGGTCGGCCAATAATGGCCGTGCCGCGCGCGCGCATCTTCGCCCTGGCCGCGCGTGGTGGTCGCCGATTGATTGCTTCTCCTGCATCACGGCAGGACGGACGCAAGAGGGCGTGCCACGCGAGCCTCGCGCTGCGTGCTGTGGCGCACATGCCATGCAAACCTACGTCTGTGACCAGCGCTCGAGGCGAAAGCGCGCGAAACGCCGCTGAAAGCTCCGCGCGTTCCCGGCGTTTTCCCGCGTCGAATAGTGCGCCCCCGCTCTCTCCCCTCTCTCTCTATCTATCCATGCGTCTCCTCATGGTGGCCCATCTTGGCCGCCGCGAGGGACTTTCCTGCGGCCTGCACACACTCGATTATGATGGCGTACACACGCGCGTTACGTTCGCACGCAGACGCACTGGCGGATGGTCGCACGCACGCGCTGGGCCTGTGGCATCCACCATGGCCAGCAGCAGCAGCAGCAGCAGCTGCAGCAGGCCGGGCGGGGCGGGGCGGGGCTGACTAAAACCGCCACCGGCACAGCGGGCTCTGACTCGGCGATGGCCGCTGCACTTGCCTGACCGACTCTGTCTGACTCACAGCGACAGAGTCGCAGTCGCCTGCGATGAATGAGTCGAACCCAAGTTTTCACCGTCGGCTGCAGGCCATCATGGGACGAAGGAGGCGACCGGGCGCAGGTCGCATCGCGCGCGTCTGCGTGTTTTTTGATCTTGGTGGCGCCACGATGCGAAGTTGGTACGGGCAGGTTTAACTTTAAAAAAAAGAATCCAAGCGAGGCAAGGAGCGAGAACCTTGAAATTCATGGCAGGTTGGGCGGGTTTGGGTGGTGGTCATGCCATATGTATGTATACATGAGATGGGACCCAACCCACAAGTTCGTCCCTTCCCTATCGTTCCCTTCCCTCCCCTTCGCTTGGGCGGAAGCTCGATCACGGCGCCGCAGCGAGCGATGGGTCGCTGTCGCGATCACGAGACCAGCTGCAGCCAGACGGACCTGAGACTCGCTGTGCTCGGCTGCACCGGTAGCTGCGGCAGCGGCTCCATTCGCGTCGCTTCACAACGGCCAACGGTGGCAGTGGCCATGGTGGCTGGCCGCACCGCTGCAGCAGCAACCACCGTGCGTCCCATCATTCTCTTTTATATTTATAGGCTCCTCAAATCTCATCTCCGCGCCGAACGGACCCAAACTTGAGCGCGCCCCCCTCTTCCCGCTCCCGCACCGGCCAGGCGGCCATCCAACGAACGAACTTGCTGCTGCAGCTGCAGCTGCTGCCTCTGGCCACGCAGACCAGAGTCGCGAGTCTCGTGCCTGGTTGCTTGGTCGGTTGGTTGGTGGATCGAGTAGACAGACCACGGCTCGCGCGATGCAGTGGCAACGGCAACGGCGGCTATGCGAGGCAGCAGCAGCAGTGGCATCAGCTGCAGCAGTGGCAGCTGCAGTCCCAAGTGACTCCTTTTAAAAATCGTCCCTCGCCTCAGTTCAGGTGGTTGGTCGGTTGGTTGGTGGGCTGGCTGACGACGACTGTGAATCTGGCTGCTGCCGCCGCGGCTGCAGCTGCTGCTGCTGCTGTGCGGAGATTCCACCCCTGCCTCGGCTCTCTCTCTCTCTCTCTGCCTCTGCCTGGCCGCACCGCGGCGCGAGATTCGGCCGCCAGCCTCATCATGTGTGGCAGTTGCCGGCGGGTGTGCCGAGATCGTGAGAGAGAGAAAAGGTATATATCAGATGTTCACGGCGGCAGCGGGTTGCGCGCGGTCCCGGCAGCACAGCGACCACCGACCTCCCCCGTGCTGCACTGAGTGGGCGGCCGCAGCAATGTTCGAGGGCGGGAAGAGGAGCGGCCGTGGCGAATCAACGGTTCGGCGGCAGCGGCGGCAGAGGAGCCACCATCGCCACTGGCCACAACAACACCGATCGATCTCTTTGATTGATTGCGCCAAATATGGTGTGTGCTCGCGACCCACCACTGTATAGGCAAGAACTGTCGAGACAGTTTGGAATGCTGCAGGGTCCGAGTTGCATGAGAATCGAGGCCATTCAAGTGCATGCTCTGCGTGCCGCGCATGACTTCGACTGCGGTTGTCACACGCAGACGCTTCGTCGGTGGTTGTGGTGGATGTGTAGGCGGAGGGAGGGGAGGACTTGCGTAGCAACACCGATGACGCGTTCGTCGCCCGCGTTGCGTTCGTCGCCTTGCGTTGCGGCGCGGGAGGAGGTCGCAGCTGTCGCGTCTCAGGGCTGGCTGCACGCGTAAAGCAGGTGCGGCCCGGGTGGTCCGGGGACCGCGGCGCTGTGCACGCACCGCACGCACGCACTCGGCGGCGGGCCGGGACGAGACTGACGACTTGCGTATCGCACCGGCCGCAATCAATGCTGCTGCCACCCGTGGCAGGCCGGCCTTGATGGCATGTGGCGGATGGATAGATGGATGGATGGATGGATAGATGAGTGCCAGCGACCCGTGGCAGTGTGGCTGGGTGGACCGAGGACTCGACGCAGGAACCTCTCAAGCGAGCGGTGCGGACGCGCGCGCCCACGATCGAAATTGCTATTCCGACAAAATCGGTGAAATCGGCAAAACAAACAAAATAAATAAATAATTTTTTTTTAAAAAAAAATCTCAGAGATCCGTTGGCGGAACCCGAACACCATTTCGATGATGTTCTCACTGCAAGCTGTATAGCATAGAATAAGCACAAGCGGCGCGCGCCAGAGCGCCTGCTCTGCACGTGCAAAGAAAGCAAAGGGCGCGGAGACTGCTGCGCCAAAGCGCACGCGACGAGGTTTTTCTTGGGCGCCCGGGGCCAGCTACGTAGGCAGGCACGCAAGGTGGGCACGCCAAGTAGGAGCTCGCGCAAGAGGGAAGCCGGCGAGCAGCCGTAGCAGCCACCTTCCCCTCCCCTCCCCCCCGCGCGCGCGAGTGCGCCCACTCGCACGGACAATGCCGACGCAAGGAGCGCAGCAGGTCCAGCAGACGAGGCGCTTCGATCACCTGTACGACCCCACATACACGTGCTCGGCACCACGCGACCATGCTCGCATTACCTCGAACGCGCAGACGAGCACCCTCGAACGCGTACCGGACCGCCAGAACCTGTTTTCAGAAATTCCCTCCGTCTACAAAAGCCACGAAATGCGACTGAGTACCAAGAGCGACTTGCCAGGCCATGTGAGCACAGCTTATTGCGGCGATGCGCGCGATACAAACGCGCTCAAGGCAGCCAGCTCCGCCGCAGCCGTCAGCGGACAGCATCGCCACAAGTTCTTTCGTAGGCCCGTGGTTCCCATCCTTCACAGTGCCCCGCCCGAAATACTTCTCGCTGCGCAGCAGCAGCAACACCACCAACAGCAACATGACCAAGAGCGCCAGGCGCTCAATGCCAGCGACCGGCCGTCAAAACTCTATGAAGCTGAGGTCGTCGAAGAGGTCGATGGCCAGGTCACTCAGGGCACTCAGACCATGCTCCGCGAATCCGAGGCGCAGACTGACCCGTACACCCCGGACTTCTTCATCCCCAAGGGCGCAAATCCCGAGCCCGAGATTCTCGAGCTCGCAGGTCTCAAGTTCGGACAAGGGCTCCCCATCACGCAGCATGAGGTTAATCTGATCGAGCGCGCTCGCTTCAAAAAGGCTTTCTTGGCATCTCTGCCCCCCATCACCGACGAAGCAAGCTTCAATTTGCGCAAACGCATGATGGAAGAGCAAGAACTCCGCGAGTTCAAGTACCGCGAAGATGAAATTAACCGCCAGCAAACCGAGCACCTTCGACTGCTCAAGGAGGCCCTCGACGAGCGAGAGGCTGAGGCAGAATATCTCTCCGAACAGCGCCTCACGGCAATGCGTCAGCAAATGCTGCAGGACAAGGACCAAAAGCTCGTGGCGATACAAAAACAGCGCATCAAGCACCTTCGCAAGCTTGCGCGCGCCCGCGCAGCAGTATGTCCCGAGAAGCCCACCCACAAAGTTGTTGATGCCTATGACAACTTTGCATCCAAAACCTACGCACCCCTCCTGCGCGATGGTGTCTTTGATCCGAGCAAGATCGGGCCCCAAGAAGCAGCGCGCGTTGCTCTTCCGCACGATTTGGAGCAATTCATGCACCTCGAAGCTGCCATTGACCCGCGCAAGCTTGCCTCCAAGCCCCGCGATCTTACTGCTGACCTCTCTCGCGCCCAGGGTCACGGACCAGCAGCGGGCCGCAAACGTCAACAGCTTGTCAACCATCTTGAGTGGATGGACGCCCTCATTCGCTCGCGCAAGGCGGGTAATACCGCCGAAGCCAAGGCTGCCGACGAAGAAATTGCAGAAGACGATCCGCGGATGCCCATGTGGCGCAAGCGCGCCGAGAAATTGGAACGACCGCCCACGCCTCGCATCGCTCGCGCGCAAATCGAGGCAGAAGATGCACCGCAAACCGAAATGGCCCGCGTCATTACCAATGCGGCGGCTCTGCTCCAACGCCTCATTCGTGGACGTGCCATACAGACCATGATGGTCGAGGGCAAGAACAAGCGTCTCGAGCTCATCCGCGAGCTGCGAACAGAGGAGATCGCCGAGCAACAGGAGCAGCAGCAGCAGCAGCAACAACACTCATCCGCGCCTACGTCTCCGCCCCACGCTCCTTCGTCATCCCAAGCAGATTTGCAAGCCGCCGACACCGCCGAAAACCTCGCTAAAACTGCTGCTCAGGACGCAGTCCAAGGCGAAGTGCTCTCCACTACGCTCGATGTCCTGGCCAGCGAGCTCAAGCATATTGCGCAAGAACGTCATGTCCACGCGCTGGCAGAGACTGCCATTGAAAAGCGCCGCCGACGCGAACTCATCCAAGCCGGAACCCGCCAGGCCGAAGAAATGCGTCGACAGCGTGATGACGAAGTTTATCGTCAGCTCATTCGCGTACATCAAGGTACGGTCGACAGTCTCTTCGATGAGATTCTTGCCGAGAGTATCGAGTCTGCAGCTGCGGACACCGCCATGGACGAAATTATGCCTCCTGGAAGCTCGCGACCTTCGTCCGCTGCATCGCGGCCCGCGGGCACGACAAAGCAGTCCGAAAAAGAGGTCGTTCATGACCTCGTCTCTTCCTTCCTTCTGCCTCACGTGCAGCGGGAATCTGTTCGCATGCAGATCGAGGCCGAAGAGCGCCGATTTGTTCAGGCCGCCCATCGTTCCATTTACGAAACGTTGGCAAACTTTGGCGACGACCCGAGTCGAAGCGTGCTCGACAATGACGAGAACGACGAAACCGCCCGCTCAAGTGGACGATCCAAAGAGTAGAGCAGCGTACGATTTCGACTTTCTCGAGCTCGCGCGCATTTTCTTCGTTGTGACCTACGTAACAAACTACCTCTGTCGACGCTGCGATTGCTCTCGCTCGCGTTTCGACTTCCAACTTTTACTTTCAATCCCACTTTCTTTCCTCAGCCCAGAAAAAAAAAATCACACCTTACTGGCTTTTACGAGTGTGCATGCTGACACCGCAAAATCATGTCTTTGCTCACGAGCGGTAAAACTTGTCACGGCGCTCTCGAATGTACTTGCGTCCTTTGTGTATACTCGTGTCTAACGTTATGACACGCTTGTGCACGCAAGCGCAAGAATATTGTGTTGAGTGGCGAGACAGTTTGCGGAAAACGGAGCTACTAGCAATGCTGTTTTCCATGCCGTTCATTTCACGTGAACTTGCGCGGCATTGACAAACGTAACACATGATATGTGCAAAGTCGAGTGCTTTTCCAAACAAAGAAAGAGGGGAAAGAGGGTTGCCATATCCTTCTTGTCTACTGCGAGTTCGTGGCCGCCGCACCTTGTTCCTGCGAATCACTAACATCCTTGGCAGCTTGTGACGCAGCCTTGATCTTATCCAATAAAAGGCGTTGCACATGTACAAGCACATCGCTTCGGCCTGACGACGCAGCCGCAACAGCAGCCTGTTCAAGGTCGCTCGTCGAGGTCTGCAGTGCGCCGTGAAAGTGCTCCAAAACAATATCATCCGGGGCAGCGATCAAGCTCAGAACGTACTCGAGCTGACCCAGATCCGCTGCCAATTGCTCCCTGCCCTTGTCTCCGATGCGGTCAATCCTCGCAATCTGGAGCATGAGGGTGTTGCTGGCGCCCAGAGCCACCACATTCAACCACTGGCGGGAAAACTCATCAAGCGCCTCTTCCTCCTCTTCTTCGTCGTCATCAAGAACGCCGTCCTTGGCGTTCTCGCCAGCTTCCTTCTCATCGGCACAATCCAGCGACTCCGTAGCCTTGAGCAATGGAACCAACCGCGATTCCGCCTCGAGATGCAACAGGTCCTCGAGCGCCTCGCGCGCCTGACTTCCGAGACGATACACATTGGGTAAAAGATCCTTGGATGCATCCTTGCTTGCGAAGGGTTCGAGAAGTTGAACAAGGTTGCTCAAATGCTTGACAACTCGAGTCATATAACGCAAGGGAGTGCCAAACTCTGAAATCATCTCCTCCTCGGTGCTCTGGAAGCTCTGCACTTGAGCATCCGTATGGAGGGCCCACACACGCATAGCAGACATGTTTTTCCATTCAAGCTGGATTGGGGCCATGATCGACTCGAACGCTACAGACTGCGCCGCTTCGATGAGCTCGTTCAGTGCCGCTGAGGATCGCTCCATGTATCGACCCCGGATAGAGGCATCTTCGCCTCCCGCGAGCGTTGTTAGATTCAATTGTGCTTCATCGTCGTTATCCAGCAGCGCTTCGGCCACCAGGGCCGCCATCTTTTGACCGCCGCTCGCTCTTGCCATCTCGGAGCGTTGCGACAACACCTCCGCTGCCAGGCGTGACATTTTCGGGGTGAGGACTTCCTCACGGAAAGCACGGACGCGAGCCGCAAAGCCAGCTGACTCGTGCAAAAGACCCAAAACCGAAGACGTTTGTTCCTCCCATACGCCCTCATGTGCGGAAGAAGCCTCACTTGGATCACCGAACATCTGCTTCAAAACTTGTACACATTTCGTACAGAATTCGAACCAAAAGTCGTCCACAGCACGCAAAAGGTCGGCAACCTTGGCACCTTGCGAAAACCGCGCGCAGCGCTCCATTGCAGTTTGCACGAGACTTGTGCTGCTTGGATCGCTCAATAGACCACGAATCGTGTTGGCAGAGACCTGGCCCGCACGACTGGCAAACTCGGCAGAGAGGACGCGGCGCTCGAGCGCTCCGTAACTACCAAAGAGACTCGCAAAGGGTTCGGCAACAGCCTTGGCCAGGGCCTTGTCGTCGGTCGACGGTCCACTGGCCTCATGCGATGCCCCGCCGTCACGCACAGAGGCGACTGGGTCGTTACTGCCACTTTCGCCGCCGTGCTCGTGCGCAATTCGCACCACCTGGTCAGCAAATGCGCAGGTCTTTTCAAAGACGTCGATGGCACTTGCAAGTTCGCTCTTTTGCAAGTACGACTCGAGGTCAGCCCGAATGAAAGCGAGGCCTTCGATTGCAATGCGCTCAATCGCCGAGGCTGCGTGGGTCTTGCCAAAGACGCGCACACACCGGCTGGCCTCGCGCTCCAAGGCGCCTGCAAAGCGTTCGTAAAAACGTTGAATCCACGAGGACAGCGGATCTCCATCCTGCTGCGCTGCCGCGACTGAGTCTTCCCAGTCCTTATGCAGGAAGCCTGCTCTGGCGGAAGCAAACTCGTTGCAAAGAGTCTGCAGCGTTCCCATGGTTTCAAACACCTCGACAAGGCTGTGCAGACGTTTTTCAGCGTCTTTGACCTTTTCTTCGCCGCCATCCTCCTCGCCGTCGAGGCACGTACGAATCGCTTCCTGCAGTCCAGGGCCAATGAGAGTTTCCAGACGCTCCTCCATGGAAGTGAGCGTTCGTTCCCGCTCCTCCGCTCCGGGCATGCCGTCGAGCAGACTTAGACTCTCACGAAGGGAGGACAGACGTTTTGCAACGCCCACCAGGTTTTGACTTTCAAAGCCCTCCTCAACCTCTCGCGCCAACCGACTCCAATTTGCCGATTGCTCGAGGACGCCAATTGTTTGGTCCAGGTTCATTTTAATCGTGTGTAGGTGCTCAAGCGTGTCGATCGTCGTCACGTCCCCAGCACTCGGACTACTTGGGCTTCCCATTTCTGGGCCCCTAGGGGATGCCTCGAGGGCCGAGCGCTCGAGGCTCACCACTTGCGATTCAAGCTTGCCAACGCCTCGAACCAATGCGCTCGAGTCGCGTCCGATGCGCTCGACTTCCCGCAGCGCCCTTGGGATTGATCCCAGGAGCTGAGCCATTTGGTCCTCTAGCTTGCTATTGAGCGATTGTGACTCTTGCTGCAAACGGACGAGCACGCTAGCGAGATAGTTCTGTGCTCACATTGCGGTTAGCAGGAGGAGTCAAAGGGGGGGGGGGGGGGGGGGAGGGGAGGAACGTCATGTCAGGTCAGCATCCTTAACATTGCGCTCTTTTATTTGGGGACAGCCTTGAGTTTCAAGAACGTCGTCCATC